>CM035345.1:3758264-4268264 GCA_020226455.1 Prunus salicina | reverse complement strand
GGTTTAAAGGCTTGTTGCATGCGCTCAATGCAATCGAGTTACCTACGAAAGTGGTCTAATAAACTTCTCATTTTGTTTTTATCTTTGTTTTCCTTTTGTTTTACTCGAGGACTAGTAAAATCTAGGTTTGGGGGTATTTGATCGGTGCATAATTACATATCTTTTTGTACCCTTCTAACTTATGATTTGGTTATGTTTTTGAGTTAAACTTGTGCGTTTAATAAGTTTTGTGTTTGTTTCAGTGCAATAAGCTTGAGACTCATTTAATGCATTTTTGAGACAAATTAGCCCAAAACGGTGTCTGCAGATCATTCAATTTCACGGATTAACCTGTACTTGCTCAAGAAGAACTAGATAATGAGCCATACATCATTGGAAAGATACGGAAGTCTAGTTTCCGAACCATTTTACGGTTCATGATTCTGAGTCTTCTAGAGGAAGTTGTACATGATCTAGTAGCTCAAGGTCAAAATTCGGCAGCATCTACGTTACTGGGCCACAAATGACATTTGAAGGTCTTCCCAATTTTTCCTTGAGTTGGGCTGCATATGCTTGGAAAGATAAGACAAAGGGCTTGAAGATCCATATTTTTCCAGAATTTTATGAATGTATTAACAAGCCCAAAACGAGCCCAAAAGATGAGTGCAATGCATAGTCATGCATGACATATGTATGATGAAGTGCACTATCTAGTGTGAGTTGTTGGTGAAGTGCACTAGCCAAAAGAATGAGTTTCTAATTACAAGTGCTAGCTAATGGGAGTTGTTGGTGAAGAGCACTAGCCAAAAGAATGGGTTTCTAATTACAAAAGCTATCTAGTGGGAGTTGTTGGTGAAGTGTGGGAGTTGTTGGTGAAGTGCACTAGCCAAAAGATGAGTTTTTAATTACAAGTGCTATTGGCATAAACCATATTCAATTCATATATTCCCCTTCCATTCTCCCTATAAATAGCACTCCAATTCTAAACACAAATTCATTCACAATTCATCTCATTCACTTCATCCTTCCACAAACACTCCATTCATCCCCAAAACACCAAAATAGCTCCAACAAACCTCCATTCCAATTCCCTACGAATTTCCTCTTTCTTTTCCATCACCACTCACCCAAACTCATCCCAAATCACCTCTTTAGTTGCCATACTCTAGATGTGAGGAAACTCTTGGAGTAGCATTAGACGTGGAGAAGCACTTGGAGAAGCCTTGGACACCACAATAAATGGGTTTTTTCTACTCTTGTTGCGTTCATTATGTTTTCTCATTTCTGTTTAAGTTTAATTTCCATTATGAGTAGCTAAATTCATAACTAGGGCTTCGATGTAACCTAACATGAATATTCTGGGTTTATAAGTTAAAGTTTTGAGTTTCAAGTTTGATTCATGATTCATGTTCTTATTCATTATGCTTATCAGTTAATATGCTTGTTTGGATGATTAATCACCATTAGAACTTGTTTATTAGCTATCTTGGTTTAAATCAAAAGTAGACACCATGCTTTGATTCGAATTGAACTATGAATAAGAAAAGTATGTATGGACATTCGACAACAGGGATTAGATACATGCTTGGTTGTTTAAATTGTTCTTCTATGCTTAATGGGTTCCTAATGCTTAATTTAGGTTAGACAACAAATGATCAAGTTAGGGAATTAGGAACACAAGGTTAGGACCAGACACCATGGCCTAATCATACTTTAGCTAGAATCAATCTTTGAATCCAAATTAGACTTGTCACTTAACTAATTTATAACCCAGAATTGAATTGTTATGGTGAATCGAATGCCCTAGTCTCCCAATCTATTTTCCAACCTACAAACATACTCTTTGTTACATTTGCTCACTTTGCTTTTGTTTAAAACTTCGTTTTGCTTCATTTGTTCAACAATTACAATCACTCTTGCTTTAAATTCTATTTTAGACTTAACCTCCTACTTTCTTGAATTTGGTAATCTAAGTACATAACTAATATTAATTTCTCAGTCCTCGTGGGTACGACCTCGTACTTGTCTTGCTATACTACTAATTGGCCCGTACAATTGCGAGTTAACATTTTAACAAACAGACAATGAAGATGCTAATGATAATGAGCAAGGAGAAGGTTTGGAAGATGAGTAAACTAAAGAAACAGATAACTCATCACCAAATGAGTCGTCTAAGGAAGCACCACTGAGTCCAAATCAAGGGAGGAGTTGAAGGCAGCCAGTTTGGTTGAAGGATTATGTAACCGGTGAGGGATTGTCTAGTGAAGAGGACATGCATAGTCTGGTAATGTTTACTTCAGCTGAAGATCCAGTCACGTTTGGGGAAGCATACAAGAGTTTGAAATGGAGAGAGGCAATGGATATAGAGATGAGAGCTATTAAAAAAAAAATGAGACATGGGAGTTAACTACCTTGCTTGCTGGAGCTAAAAGAATAGGAGTGAAACGGGTGTTTAAGACGAAGCTTAATGAGAAGGGAGATGTGGACAAGCATAAGGCTCGACTTGTGGCAAAGGGGTACTCTCAAAGGCAAGGGATTGATTATAATGAAGTATTCACACCGGTAGCTAGGTGGGATACGATAAGAACAATTTTAGCTCTTGCAGCTCACAAAGGTTGGTGTGTTTTTCAGTTGGATGTAAAAAGCATGTTCTTGCATGGAGAATTAAATGAGGCAGTGTTCATTGATCAACCTCAACGTTACAAGACACAAAGAAAAGAGCACAAAGTTTATAGGCTGAAGAAGGCGTTGTACGGGCTCAAGCAGGCTCCTTGAGCCTGGTACAGCAGAATTGAGGCATACTTTGCCAAAGAAGGGTTCGAAAAATGCTTTTGTGAGCACACACTGTTTATAAAGTCTGGTGACAAAGGGAAGCTGTTGATTGTGAGTCTCTATCTTATCTTTACAGGAAATGATGAGGATATGTTCAAGAGTTTCAAAGAATCAATGAAGAAGGAGTTTGATATGTTTGACCTTGGTAGAATGAAGTACTTTTTGGGTGTAGAGGTGGTACAAAATTCGGATGGGATTTTCATATGTCAACGTAAGTATGCTAAAGAGGTGCTTGAAAGGTTTGGCATGGAAAGGAGCAATCCTGTGAATAATCCAATCGTTCCAGGATGTAAGTTGTCAAAGAGTGGAAGTGGTGCTATGAACGTGGATGCTACAGAGTACAAGCAATTGGTTCGGAGCTTGTATTTGACGGCCACAAGACCTGATCTTATGTATGCAGTTGGGCTGATTTGTATATACATGGAGAAACCAACCGAGATGCACTTGCAAGTTTCCAAGAGGATACTAAGGTATTTGAAAGGCACTATGGAGCTTGGAATTGGTTACAGGAAAGGTGGTAAAGGGAGTTTAATAGCATTTGCAGATAGTGACTATGCGGGGGATGTTGATGATCGAAAAAGTACCTCTGGGTATGTGTTTATGCTAGGAACAGGGGCTGTCTCAAGGTCCTCAAAAAAGCAGCCAGTGGTGACCTTATCTACGAAGGAGGCAGAGTTCATAGCAGCAGCCTTGTGCACATGTCAAGGGGTCTGGTTAAGATGGATTCTTGAAAAGCATGGTCATGTCCAAGGTATGTGCACTACTATTTATTGTGACAATAGTTCTACTATTAAACTTTCAAGGAATCCAGTTTTATATGGTTGAAGTAAGCATATCGACGTGAGGTTTCATTTTTTACGTTAGCTTACATGAGATAGGATAGTAGAGTTGGTGCACTGCAGTACACAAGAGCATGTGTCTGATATCATGACTAAACCTCTCAAACTAGAGTTCTTTCTGAAGCTACGAGATAAACTTGGCATGTGTGTAATGTTTGGAGTAAACTAAATGCACTGGTGTAGTTCAGTTTAAGGGAGGATGTTGAAGCATTAGAATTGTTAGGACTTATCTGTGTTTGTTGCTTAGTTGGTTACTTACTCTGTTAATAATGCCCTAGTTTGTAGGGTAATCAATTTTGTTTGGATTGGTCTTAGACCCACTTACATGTTCTTAGGAGTTGTGAACGTGGAGTTTTGTTTTCAGTTAATTTCCTTGTAACATGCTTGTATAAAGCCATTGCTTTTGCAATTCAATAAGAAGTCTTTTTAGCCTAAACTTGCAAAGTTGTTATGAGATCCAACAATATAATCTTCTTTTTTTTAATTATTGAGGCATATTTTAGTTTTTCATGTTTACAATTAATTAATTCTGAAATATTCGATTTTTATTTTTTAGACGTATTCAACAATGTCAAATCTCACGAAGCTTGAGTTTGTTGCACTTGACATTTCTGGCAAGAACTATTTGACATGGATCCTTGATGCTGAAATTCATTTGAATGCAAAGGATCTTGGAAATACCATCAAGGAAGGAAATGAAGCATCCCTGCAGGATCGCTCGAAAGCTATGATTTTCCTCCGCCATCACCTTCATGAAGGGTTGAAATCTGAATACCTTGGGGTGAAGGATCCTGCTATCCTATGGAAAAATTTGGAAGAAAGGTATGACCATCAGAAGAGTATAATTCTTCCAAAGGCTCGTTATGATTGGATGCACTTGCGCTTGTAGGATTTCAAAACAGTGAATGAGTATAACTCAGCAATGTTCAAAACTGTCTCTCAATTGAGGTTGTGTGGAGACACGGTTACTGATGAAGATATGTTGGAGAAAACATTCACAACTTTTCATGCATCAAACATGCTCCTGCAGCAGCAATACCGAGAAAGGGGATTTACAAAGTATTCCCAACTGATTTCATGCCTTCTTGTTGCTGAACAAAACAATGAGCTTTTGATGAAAAATCATCATTCCCACTCGACTGGCTCAAAACCATTTCCTGAAGCAAATGCAAATGCATCATTTCCTGAAGCAAATGCAAGCAATCATGACCGTGGCCGTGGTCGTAATTATGGTCGTGGCCGTGGTCGTGGTCGTGGTCATTATAATTCTTGAAACCGAGGCGGTCACAATCATGCCTCAAATAAGAAAAATGCACCATACCACCAGAAGTGGAATAACAATGAAGAAAAACAAGGAAAAGGGAAAGGTGTGTAGATTAATTCTGAAAAGAAAAGTGATGAGGGTTGTTATAGGTGTGGCATGAAAGGACATTGGTCTCGTACCTGTCGTACGGTGAAACACCTAGTTAATCTTTATCAAGCATCAATTAAGGGAAAGGGAAAAGAGAAAGAAACAAACTTCATCGATTTCAGCAACATTTTTTATGATTTTACTGAGCCAATGGATATCACCCATTTGGATGTGTCAGATTTCTTTGCGGAACCAAGTGGCACATTTGACCATTCATATGGTGATGGAAATACCAATGTTGGTGATGAAAATATGAAGGATGGTGATGATGATGCCAATGATGGAAACCCCAATATTGACTAATTTTATGTTGCTCTATTATGTTGCTTTATTTCAATAAAAGGATATGAACTTATGATTTAAGTTTCAGTTTTTCATTTGTAATGCTTTCAATTCAATAAAAGGATCTATGATCTCATAATTTTATTTTATTATTTTATTTTATTATTATTATATTCATAAACTTATTATATGTATTTTTCTTTAAATGAAGAAGCATGGAAAATGTCAATGCTTTGAGCAATTCCAAGATGCATGATGGAGATGTATGAGTGCAAGGCCTGGGATGAAGCGCCGAATATACGATAATCTTCCCATGAAGCTTTTCAATTCTTTTGGGTTTCTAGGTGGTGCAAGAGAGTTTATGGCTCTAGTCTTTTCGAGATCCACATCTATGCCACGCTGGTGTACTTGAAACCCCAAGAAATTACCGGATGACACTCCGAAAACACACTTCTTTGGATTCATCTTTAATTCGTACAGCCGACACCTTTCTAGCACCTTCCTCAAAACTTCTTGATGGCTTTCCCTGGTTTTGGACTTCACCACAAGGTCATCCACATAATCTTTGTTATCCACAACTTGCGCGAGTTGTAGTCGTTGGATGGCTTGTCATCTATAGCTAATGCTTGGTGTGTGTCCTTCTTCTCGTTCTTCCAAGTTCTTTGTCCCGTTGGCTTGACGGACATGCTTGTCTTCCTCACTACTTCCAGCAGCCGAGAAAATTGACTGATGCCAATATTCTCCAAATAAACTCTATAATATGCCACGATATTGTTGATACAAATTTTCACAAGTGCTTCCTCATCTTTCTCAGGGTCCTCACCATGTCTTTGATGAGTGTTGTTGAGTTGAGTAGTGATGACTCGTTCTTCATGCTGGAAATACTTCTTAGAAAACCTGGTTGCCAAATCTTCCCAAGAGCGAATAGAGCCTGGTGCCAACGTCGTGTACCATGTGTAAGCACGATCGGTAAGACTCTTTGAAAATTCTCTAAGCCGGAGATTATAATCACCAGCATGTGGTCCCAAAGCATCAATGAAGCAGTTGACATGCTACTTCGGGATCCCTTTCCTTCCATCGAAGAGGACAAAAGTTGGTGCCTCATAGCCCTTAGGATATGGTTGCTGGAGCAAGCTTGGTGGATATGGTGGTTGAGGAAGGTACTTCCAATCCTCTTGGCTTCGACTAAGTTCTTTTTCCAGCATGGCAATGAAATCCTCTTGGGTGACAAAAGATGGTCCCTTTTGTTCAGACTCCTTTCCAGCAGCTGCAGATTCCTCTTGTAGGTGTCTCTCATTTTCTTCGCTTGGCTTCAGAGCCGAATTTTTAAGCTCTTTTATCATCTCTGCCATTTCCCTCTGGGTCTCACCCACAACATGGATGGCTGCAACAAGGTCTGTGAGGGTAAAAGTTCCCTCACTTGCACGTTCTTCTTCTCTATATGAGGCATGTTGCCTTGATTCTGAGTCAGCATGGCCTGGCCCATCTTGGGAGGTCATGTTGTTGCTTTTGGTCTTCTTTCTTGGAGGCATTGATGAAGATAATGGCTTAATCGCCAACAGAGTCGCCAATTTATGTAGGGGGTTTTTTCCTCCTGCAGCTGTAAATGGGCTGGGTTGCCGTAAAGGGTAGACTAATGAAATTGTCCCCTTTGTCTGAATTTGAAAATTAAGCCCCAAAATTCTTCGAAAGGGCAGTAGGGCCTTAGGAAGTATTTTGGTTACCTTCACCAACCAAAACAATAGCAACTTACAGGTAATTTCTTCATGCTTACAGATAAACTTTTGAGCTTGGCATGAGAGGCATGTTGCATGGAAGCAAAATCAACATGAGTTTAGCACTAAGGGGAAATTTAGGCTTTCTTGGGGGAAAAGGGAAAGTGTTGAGGTAAGAAAGGAAAGGTTTGTAGGAGATTTGGCTAAGAAGAGAGAAATAAAGAACAATGCTCTTCCAGCAGCTTGATAGATACTCTGTTTGCCAGAAAAGGAAGATGGAGAAGAAGGGTGAACAGTGCACGAGATTGCTAGATTTTTGCAAGTAAGAGAGGAAGCTTGATCTCTGAGTGTGGGTTGGTTTTGTTGGGTAGAAGAGGCCTCATTTTATAGCTGCGGGAAATTATCTTTCCCAAGAAACCCTAATGGTTTCTTTCCAACTTCGCCAAGCCTTTCCTTCCTTTCTCCGCCCCTCCCTTGACTTTCCTATCTTAGTGAAAATTGCCTCTATCTATTTGCACGAAATTAGGTCTTTTGGGAGCTCAATGCCCCCTTTCCTGCAGCTATCAGTGGGAAGCTCCATTCTTGGCCAGATCTGATGAAGGAAAAGATGTGAATATACATGCTGGTTCAAAGGGTGCTTCTGGCAGCTAGCAGGCTAATATTCCTTGGTTCCTTGAACGTTTCTTGCTTGGAACTTGCTCCCCCCATGTGCTGAAACCTCCAGTAGCCCTTGTTCAATGAATCTTCTGACCCTCTCCTCGTGGCTTCTATTTTTCTAGCAAAGGGCTCAGGCTTCTGTGGCTTATTGTGAAGCTTTGTATGGGCCAAGGTGGTTCATTAAATACGTGGGCTATTTTATTAAATGATCGGTGCATAATTACATATCTTTTTGTACCATTCTAACTTATGATTTGGTATGTTTTTGAGTTAAACTTGTGCTTTTAATAAAGTTTTGTGTATATTTCAGTATAATAAGGTTGAGACTCATTACATGCATTTTGAAGACAAGTTAGCTTAAAAACTGTGTCTGCAGATCAGTCATATTTACGGATTAACCTGTACTTGCTCAAAAAGAACCAGATAATGCGCCATACATCACTGAAAAGATACGGAAGTCTAGTTTCCGTAGCATTTTACGGTGCATGATTTGGAGTCTTCTAGAGGAAGTTAGACATGATTTAGTAGCTCAAGGTCAAACATTCGGGCCTCAGTCCAGTTTCCGTGGGTCCGCTTTCAGGCCTCCGTTCAGCTACTTACACAAGTCAAATGAGGAGACACCCTTAATAGAATTTGTTCCAATGGGTGTCTAATATAACATATCCAAATTGCAGCCCCATTGGATAAGTTTGGAGCCCTCAGCATGTCAAATACCGAACCTGGTTCATAGACAAACCAGGCCTCAGTCCAGTTTTCGTGGGTCAGCTTGCAGGCCTCATTTCAGCTACTTACACAAGTCAGATGAGGCAACACCCTTGATAGAATGTGTTCCAATGGATGTCTACTATAACATATCCAACTTTCAGCCCAATTGGATACATCTGGAGCCCTCAGCATGTCAAACACTGAATCTGGTTCACAGACAAACCTTTGCTGTCACATGTGCTTAAAGCAGCCATACATGAAGGCAAAGCATGGGCAGCTGTTGAGCCATGTTCTTAAAGCAGCCACACATGGAGGAAAAGCATGAGCAGCTGTTGATCCATGCGCTTAAAGCAACCACACATGGAGGCAAAGCTTGTGGCAGCTGCAAAGTATGAGCTGCCACACATGGGAGACAAAGCACATGGGAGACAAAGCATGAGCTGCCACACATGGGCAGCTAAGAGACCAGCCAAGGGGGAGGACGAATTTGAAGTCTATAAATAGAGAGTTTCAGCTCATTCAAAGGAGGATTCCATTCCATCATTTACACATTCATTGTACACAAAGAGAGGGAAAGTTGAGAGTCACAAAGGGAGAGAAGAGAGAAGGCAGCAGCTGGGAGGCTTTGGCCTCCTGGCAGCCATGGAGATGAATCTTTTCCATCTCTAGCATGTTGTCCTTATCTTCTTCTCCTCCCTTTGTCTTTTATTTTCTTCTTGTATTTCTTTTGTTTCATGTTGTTTTTCTGTTATTAGTTTTAATAAAAGTGGATTCTAAAACCTCACCATCTTGTCTTAGTTCTTTTCTTTCTTTTTGTTTTGTGTTCTTTTGTTTTCTTTTCTGTTTTGTGTAGGAAAACTAAAAGGGATCATTCAATCACCAATCCCTGTGGAATCGACCTCGCACTTACATATCTAAACTACCAACGGTTCGTGCACTTGCGAGTTAAAACGTGCATATAGTTGCTTAATTTTTAGGTTGCTATTTGTTCAACATTAAACATTGGGTTTTGAGTCAATAGGCCATTTTGCTTGGGCTATTTGGGCTATTACTTCTCCCTTGTGCTCACCCACATGTTTGGGCCTAAGAAATGGGCTTCAGTCTCGAGGCTCCCAAGCAATCCAAGACTTTTCATTTCTTGGCCCATCAATGGGCCTCATGTTGATTTATTACCGTCCATACCACAAACCACTCAAGCAAGCCCCGGGCATTTGAGTGGCTTGGGCCCACTTAGGCTTGTAGCATGGTTGGGTGTGAGATGACAATTTCGTGCTTGGCATGGCATGTCACTTGGCATGTTTTAATTTATCGTCCTTGAGAAGGGCTGCGATGTTTAATTTTGGCATGGGCTTGTAGAGCCGGTATATTTTATCTCAACCCCTAGCATTGCGAATTTATTTATTTAGCGTGGCACGTGAACTGTAACTCGCATGTGGCGGGTTTACGTGTACTCCGCTTTACGCTTTTTCTTAATGGAGTGTCGTTTTGGGGCTGATAATTTATTCAGGCCCAACCATGGATTTTTTGGGCCTCAACAGCTTTATATTCAGTCAGATCCAAAAGAAATCCGATTAGTTTTAAGGATATATGTCTTAATGGGTTTCATATTGAAACTACAAATGAGGGGAATATAGAATATTTGCTCATTACTTCTATTGTTTAATGCCAGAAGCATATAGTAGAAAAACTTCCAGCTTTCTCATCTGGCTTGTATTATACAACTATAAGTGCAATAGAATCAAATGTCATGATGAACCAGAAGTTCAGTGATCCAAAGCTTTTTATGCTTTGGCATGACCGACTTGGCCATCCAGGGTCAACAATGATGCGTCGAATAATTGAAAATTCACATGGTCATCCATTAAAGAACCAGAGGATTCTTTTATCTAGTGATTGTCCATGTAAGGCTTGCTCACAGGGAAAACTGGTCACTAAACCATCTCCCTTGAAAATTGCTAGTGAATCCCCAACATTTTTACAACGAATCCAAGGGGATATATGTGGACCTATTCATCCACCATGTGGGCCATTTCGTTATTTCATGGTTTTAATAGACGCATCATCACGATGGTCACATGTTTGCCTACTTTCTACTCGTTCTATTGCATTTGCTAAGCTTCTTGCTCAAATAATCAAATTGAGGGCACAATTTCTTGACTATCCAATTAAGACAATTCGTCTTGATAATGCTGGTGAGTTTACATCTCAAGCATTTGATGATGATTGCATGTCTATTGGCATTAGTGTTGAACATCCGGTTGCACATATACATACTCAAAATGGATTAGCAGAGTCCTTTATCAAACACCTTCAAATGATTGCTCGGCCTTTACTTTTAAGGTCAAAATTACCTACTTCTGTTTGGGGACATGCTATATTACATGCTGCATCTTTGGTTCGCATCCAACCAACTGCTTATCATCAATATTCTCCATTACAACTTGTTTTGGGCCAACAACCTAATATTTCTCATTTAAAAACTTTTGGTTGTGCTGTATATGTTCCCATCTCTCCACCAAAGATAACTAAGATGGGCCCTCAAAGACATCTTGGAATTTACATTGGATTTAATTCTCCATCCATAATTAGATATCTTGAACCCTTGATGGGTGATATGTTTACAGCACGCTTTGCGGATTGCCATTTTGATGAGACAATTTTCCCACCGTTAGGGGGAGAAAAGGTGTCGCTTCCTAAATAATGGTGTGAAATTACATGGAATGCATCATCATTGTCTCATCTGGATCCACATACAAATCAAAGTGAATGTGAAGTTCAATGGATCATCCATTTGCAAAGTTGATCGGTGCATAATTACATATCTTTTTGTACCCTTCTAACTTATGATTTGGTTATGTTTTTTAGTTAAACTTGTGCTTTTAATAAGTTTTGTGTTTGTTTCAGTGTAATAAGCTTGAGACTCATTTAATGCATTTTGGAGACAAATTAGCCCAAAACGGTGTCTGCAGATCATTCAATTTCACGGATTAACCTGTACTTGCTCAAGAAGAACCAGATAATGAGCCATAAATCATTGGAAAGATACGGAAGTCTAGTTTCCGTACCATTTTACGGTTCATGATTCTGAGTCTTCTAGAGGAAGTTATGCATGATCTAGTAGCTCAAGGTCAAAATTCGGCAGCATCTGCGTTACTGGGCCACAAATGACATTTGAAGGTCTTCCCAATTTTTCCTTGAGTTGGGCTGCATATGCTTGGAAAGATAAGACAAAGGGCTTGAAGATCCATATTTTTCCAGAATTGTATGAATGTATTAACAAGCCCAAAACGAGCCCAAAAGAAGAGTGCAATGCATAGTCATGCATGACATATGTATGATGAAGTGCACTATCTAGTGTGAGTTGTTGGTGAAGTGCACTAGCCAAAAGAATGAGTTTCTAATTACAAGTGCTAGCTAATGGGAGTTGTTGGTGAAGAGCACTAGCCAAAAGAATGGGTTTCTAATTACAAAAGCTATCTAGTGGGAGTTGTTGGTGAAGTGTGGGAGTTGTTGGTGAAGAGCACTAGCCAAAAGATGAGTTTTTAATTACAAGTGCTATTAGCATAAACCATATTCAATTCATATATTCCCCTTCCATTCTCCCTATAAATAGCACTCCAATTCTAAACACAAATTCATTCACAATTCATCTCATTCACTTCATCCTTCCACAAACACTCCATTCATCCCCAAAACACCAAAATAGCTCCAACAACACTCCATTCCAATTCCCTACGAATTTCCTCTTTCTTTCCATCACCACTCACCCAAACACATCCCAAATCACCTCTTTAGTTGCCATACTCTAGATGTGAGGAAACTCTTGGAGTAGCATTAGACGTGGAGAAGCACTTGGAGAAGCCTTGGACACCACAAACAACTTCATAAATGGGTTTTTCTACTCTTGTTGCGTTCATTATGTTTTCTCATTTCTGTTTAAGTTTCATTTCCATTATGAGTAGCTAAATTCATAACTAGGGCTTCGATGTAACCTAACATGAATATTCTGGGTTTATAAGTTAAAGTTTTGAGTTTCAAGTTTGATTCATGATTCATGTTCTTATTCATTATGCTTATCAGTTAATATGCTTGTTTGGATGATTGATCACCATTAGAACTTGTTTATTAGCTATCTTGGTTTAAATCAAAAGTAGACACCATCCTTTGATTCGAATTGAACTATGAATAAGAAAAGTATGCATGGACATTCGACAATAGGGATTAGATACATGTTTGGTTGTTTAAATTGTTCTTCTATGCTTAATGGGTTCCTAATGCTTAATTTAGGTTAGACAACAAATGATCAAGTTAGGGAATTAGGAACACAAGGTTAGGACCAGACACCATGGCCTAATCATACTTTAGCTAGAATCAATCTTTGAATCCAAATTAGACTTGTCACTTAACTAATTTATAACCCAGAATTGAATTGTTATGGTGAATCGAATGCCCTAGTCTCCCAATCTATTTTCCAACCTACAAACATACTCTTTGTTACATTTGCTCACTTTGCTTTTGTTTAAAACTTCGTTTTGCCTCATTTGTTCAACAATTACAATCACTCTTGCTTTAAATTCTATTTTAGACTTAACCTCCTACTTTCTTGAATTTGGTAATCTAAGTACATAACTAATATTAATTTCTCAGTCCTCGTGGGTACGACCTCGTACTTGTCTTGCTATACTACTAATTGGCCCGTACAATTGCGAGTTAACATTTTAACAAACAAATTTTGGCGCCGTTGCCGGGGACTGAACGAAACTTCTTCCCTGGTTATGTGCCCAAGGTTACCCTATTCTTTTAGTAGTACTAATTAACTCAAGTTATTTTCTGTTTCAGGTTGTTTATGTCTAGAAATCCCTTCCTTGAACAAGTGAGGTCTTCGTTCCAACGTTCGAGATCTTTGAACGCGGGGTCATCTTTGCAACCAAACCGGGTGATCTCTGAAAGAGAGTTGGAAACTGCAAAAGAGCAAGTTATTGCCACATTTGAAGGTCTTCCTATCCACACTGACCTCCCAGGTTCTTCACCTTCAAATTCGGAATCAAGTTCATACCAAGAAGAAGAAGAAGAAGAAGAGATGGCTGCCAATGAGTTCATGGGAGACCTTGATATCCCAACAATTCCAGCATCCCCTTCAAGCATCTTGTTGCCCACTGCAGCCCGAAACTATGAGCTTAAATCTTCTTATCTTAATATGCTGCCTTCCTTTTATGGTTTACCTAATGAAGATCCATTAACTCATATAAAGGATATTTTTAATGTTGTAAGCTCTTTTCCCTTGACAGGTGTGACGGAAGATCAACTTCGAATGAGAGTGTTTCCTTACACTTTGAAAGATAAGGCGAAATATTGGTTGAATTCTTTGAAGCCTGGTACACTCACGACTTGATGAGCCATTCAAAAGAAGTTCTTGGAGAAATACTTCTCCACCCAAAAAACCGACATGCTTAGGGACAAGATCTTCCTATTTGCACAACAAGATGATGAGTCGTTTTGTGAAGCATGGGAGAGATTCAATGGGCTGCTCAATCAATGTCCTCATCATGGGATTCCATTGAAGCTTCAGATGCGTATGTTTTATAAAGGACTAACCCCCTCTAGTCATAATATTGTCACTAATTTTGCAGGTGGTTCTTATAAGACTAAGACTCCAGAAGAAACATATGAACTCTTTGAAGGGATAGCAATGGAGACCCAACACATCGATACAAGAGGTAAACGTATTACTGGTGGTTCTAATGATTCTTCTAGTGTGCAGATTTCCAAATTGGAACAAAAGCTAGATGCCCTCCTTGCATTGAACTCAAGAAACCCTTCAAAGGAAGTGTGTAGCATCTGTGAAACTCATGATCATCCTACCATTTCTTGTCCCTTTGGGGCAGCATATCCAGAATTTGTGCAAGAGCAAGCTAAGTTGGTAAATTCCTACAACCGAGGTTCAATAAATGATCCATATTCTCAAAGTTATAATCCAGGTTGGAGGAATCATCCAAACTTTTCATGGAGGAATACACAGAATCAAGCAAATCCCCATTCACTCCAAAGGCCACAACAATCATCATCATTGGAGGATATAGTGAAGCAAATGGCAATCAACCAATCCAATTTCCAGCAAACTACACAAGCTGCCATCTCCAAGTTGGAAGTCCAATTAGGCCAGATAGCAACGGAAATAGCTCAAAGAGAGCCTGGGAAATGGCCAAGCCAAACCGTGATCAATCCAAAAAACCAAGAAGCCAAGGCCGTTCATGTGCTCAGATCAGGTACGATTGTTGATAACAAAGTTGGTTCTGATCTATCAAATGATGTTGTGATTGTAGAGGATAAAGATGAAGAGGAAACCACAGCTATGGAAGAAGAACAACTCAAAACGTCCCAATCTGCTCCTAAGGCCAAATCTGATTCTCAGGAACCCAATCCATTTCAATTGCATAAAAGATATGACAAATTTGTGCCATCACATCTTCATCAAGATAGATACATTCCACATCCTCCATATATTCCACCGATTCCATTTCCAGGCCGTTTGAAGAAAGCAAATCAAGATAAGGCGTTTAAAGAGATTTATGATATTTTGAGTAAAGTTAATATCAATTTGCCCTTGCTTGATGTTGTTAAACAGATCCCTGCATATGGAAAGTCCATCAAGCACTTGATAACTCACAAGCTCAATTTTGCTCCAAGTGAAGAAGTAAAGCTCAACAAAAATGTGAGTGCTGTGTTGCAAAGGAAGCTTCCACCAAAACTAGAAGATCCTGGCAGCTTTGACATTCCCATTAACATCGAAGATAAGAAGGTTGGAAGAGCCATGTTGGACTTGGGAGCAAGCATCAATGTAATGCCATATTTAGTTTATCAGGAGCTTGGCTTAGAAGGGATGAAGAAAACGTCAATCCGTCTTGAACTAGCTGATCATTCTATCAAATATCCAAAAGGTATTGTAGAAGATATTTTAGTTCAAGTTAATACACTCATTCTTCCGGCTGATTTTGTAGTGATGGATATGGAGGATAACCCATATGGAGACCATGTTGATCCCATTCTCCTCGGACGACCATTTATGGCCACTGCAGACACAATCATCAAAGTGAAAGATGGCACCCTCTCCATGACTGTTTTGGGTGAAACTGTTGAATTTAAAGTGTTTGATGCTCTCTCTCAACCTTCTATCACTCATGATACTTGTTTTTCAATTGATGTTGTGGATCATGAGATTTCTTCTAAAATTGTGCAGAAAAAGTCTAATGATGCTCTAGAAGCGGTCCTAACACAAGAAGAGGAAGATCTTTATGAATCAGAGTTCCAAGAAGTGATGGCTGCCTTAGAAGTGTTTCAGCCATATCCACCATCCTTTAGGCCACCACTCGAGCCTCTTGGACCATCCTCCACAAAATTGGAGCCATCCATTATCACCCCACCAAAGCTAGAACTTAAACCTCTACCCAATCATCTTAAGTATACTTATTTGGGTGCTAATGAAACTCTCCCTGTTATAATTGCTGCAGGTCTCACCTTACATGAAGAGGACAGCTTAATTGAAGTTCTAAGATAGCATAAAACAGCCATTGGATGGACCATAGCAGACATCAAAGGAATTAGTCCAAGCATGTGCATGCACCGAATTTTAATGGAAGAAGACAGCAAACCATCTCGTGATGCACAAAGGAGGCTAAATCCCAACATGAAAGAGGTGGTTAGGGCTGAAGTTTTAAAGCTACTTGATGTGGGAATCATCTACCCAATTTCAGATTCTAAGTGGGTGAGTCCTGTGCAAGTTGTTCCAAAGAAGTCTGGAATCACTGTTGTAAAGAATGAGAAGAATGAGCTAGTTCCAACATGAACTATCACCGGGTGGAGAGTTTGCATTGATTACAGGAAGTTGAACACATCCACGAGAAAAGATCATTTTCCCTTGCCTTTCATTGATCAAATGCTTGACCGTTTATCTGGCCATGCTTACTACTGTTTTCTTGATGGATTTTCAGGTTATAATCAAATTCCCATTGCTCCGGAAGACCAGGAGAAAACCACATTCACATGCTCATTTGGTACGTTTGCTTATAGAAGGATGCCATTTGGTTTGTGCAATGCTCCAGCAACTTTCCAAAGATGCATGATGGCAATCTTTTCTGATATGGTGGAACGATTCATGGAGGTATTTATGGATGATTTTTCAGTTTTTGGTTCATCTTTTGATGATTGTCTTCACCACTTGTCTCTAGTGCTTAAAAGATGTCAGCAAACAAATCTGATTTTGAATTGGGAGAAGTGTCATTTCATGGTAAGACAAGGAATTGTGCTAGGCCATGTTATTTCAAGCAAGGGAATTGAAGTGGACAAAGCCAAGATAAATATCATCTCAAATCTATCACCCCCTTCCTCTGTTAAAGGAGTTAGAAGCTTTCTGGGCCATGCCGGATTCTATAGAAGGTTCATCAAAAAATTTTCAAGCATTTCAAGACCATTGTGTAATCTTCTTGCTAACGATGCTGTTTTTGAGTTTGACGAAACTTGCATGGAAGCTTTTACGACCTTGAAGAAAGATCTAACTTCAGCCCCTATTATCATAGCTCCAGATTGGTCTTTACCATTTGAAATAATGTGTGATGCCTCTGACTTTGCTATTGGTGCAGTTTTAGGTCAAAAGAAAAACAAGCTTCCCCATGTGATTCATTATGCGAGCCGGACCTTGAATGATGCCCAACTCAATTACTCCACAACAGAGAAGGAGTTGCTTGCTGTGGTTTTTGCTTTAGAAAAATTTCGTTCTTACCTTGTTGGTTCTAAAGTAATTGTTTATTCTGACCATGCTGCTCTTAGATACTTGCTCACTAAGAAGGACGCCAAACCACGCTTGATCAGATGGATTCTCTTGCTGCAAGAGTTCGATTTGAAGATTCGAGACAAGAAGGGATGTGAAAATGTGGTAGCTGACCATTTGAGCAG
Source organism: Prunus salicina (assembly GCA_020226455.1). Taxonomy (NCBI): domain Eukaryota; kingdom Viridiplantae; phylum Streptophyta; class Magnoliopsida; order Rosales; family Rosaceae; genus Prunus; species Prunus salicina. The sequence continues at coordinate 4,250,895 of CM035345.1, read as the reverse complement.
AATTGTGGTTGAAGACCAAGGAGAAGTTGTATTACCATTGAATGAGACTTTTCCAGATGAACAACTATATGTTGTCCAAGTCAAAGAGCCATGGTATGCTGATTTTGTTAATTATCTTGTTTGTGGTGTTCTTAGAAATGATCTAACTTATCAGGACAAGAAGAAGTTCTTTTCCATGGTGAAACATTATGTCTGGGATGAACCTTTCTTATTCAAGCATTGCCCAGATCAACTCATTAGAAGATGTGTTCCAGAAGAAGAACAAGAAAGCATTCTTAGGCACAGCCACGAATTGGCTTGTGGAGGCCACTTTGGAGCTAAGAAAACAGCACTTAAAATTTTGCAATCACGTTTCTTTTGGCCTACTCTATTCAAAGATGCATTTAATTTTTGTGTTAAGTGTGATAGGTGTCAAAGGATGGGAAACATAAGCCGCAGGAACGAAATGCCATTGAAGAACATACTCTTTGTGGAACTCTTCGATGTATGGGGTATTGATTTCATGGGATCATTCCCATCTTCCTTTGGTTATACCTACATACTTGTTGCTGTTGATTATGTGTCTAAGTGGGTGGAAGCCATAGCCACCAAAACCAATGATCATAAGGTGGTGCTGAAGTTCTTGAGGGACAATATTTTCACAAGGTTTGGTACTCCAAGGGCTGTCATTAGTGATGGAGGCAGCCACTTCTGCAACAAGCCATTTGAAGCACTCATGAAGAAGTACAACATCACCCACCGTGTCTCTACACCATATCATCCTCAAACTTCTGGTCAAGTAGAAATAAGCAACAGAGAAATTAAGCAGATCCTAGAGAAGGTGGTGAATAGTACAAGGAAAGATTGGGCTGCCAAGCTCAAATGATGCATTATGGGCTTATAGGACTGCATATAAGACTCCCATCGGAATGAGCCCTTATCGTCTTGTATTTGGGAAAGCCTGTCACTTGCCAATGGAGCTTGAACACAATGCTTTTTGGGCCATCAAGAAGTTGAATTTTGATCTAGACAAGGCCGGCCATGTTAGAAAGTTTCAGCTCAATGAATTGGAAGAAATTAGACATGAGTCCTATGAGAATGCAAAGCTTTACAAAGAACGTACCAAGAGTTACCATGACAGGAACATTCAACGGAAAGAGTTCAGCAAAGGTATGTTAGTTCTTTTGTTTAACTCACGTTTGCGTCTCTTTCCAGGAAAATTGAAGTCTAGGTGGCTTGGCCCATTCACTGTGGTTAATGTTTCCCCATATGGAGCTGTGGAGATTCAAAACCCTAAAGATGGCTCGACTTTCAAAGTAAATGGACAACGTTTAAAGCCATTCCATGAGGGAGTGTCAGTTGGAACTCAAACTGGTCATGTGGTGGATCATCTTCCCTTCGTACAAACAAGTTAGCTAATGGCATAATGTATTGCCAAGACATTAACTAAGGCGCTTATTGGGAGGCAACCCATGTGTTGAAGAATAAGGTGCTTGGTAGCGGTCGACCTAATTGCATCAAGAGGGAGTTTCTCTAATCCTTTGTCTTAAATTTTCCCCTTATTATTTACATGTTCTCACTCATCTTTGTTATGCTTTAACATTGAGGACAATGTTCAATTTAAGTTTGGGGGTAGGGATTGCAATTTTTGACAATTTTGTTAGGTTTTGTGGTGGAGTTAAGTTGTGTGAGCCTTATTTTGCTTAGTATAATTTTGTTCAATGTCTTGCAAGCTTATGAAAAAAAAAAAAAAAAAAGATTTTTCATATGAGTTGACTTATGGTAACTCCAATGAGCATCTCCATTAATACAGTGTCTAGGAGTTCTATAGGCGACACCTTGGGTGTCTAAGAAGTTTGGGTTTTAAGCGGGACCATTGTGACCTCTCCAAACTTCCCGGATCCCCTGGCTGTGTTTTCTGAGGTTCTTAACTGGTAATCCATGAGTCACTTGTATATTCGTATGTTTTATTCAAAATATATATATATTATAATAATTTAAAAATAAAAATTAAAAAAATATAAATAATTTATAAATAATTTATAAAAAAAAAAAAAACCATCTCTTTCTCTGAAACACTACCTACATTAACCCTAAAAATAACTCTCCATCTTTCATTTGATTTAGCCGCCCGCTAACCCCTGAAACCAAACCTTCTCTTCCCAAGCCTTCTCCAAATTGTTGCTTATTGTAGGGCTCGTCAATGGAAAAACTCAAGGATGCCGTCGGTGGAAAGCTCAAGGAGGAGGAGTCCGAATTGAGCATAGTGAAGGTGCCTAGCCCAATGGTTTTGTTGAACTCACTGCCAGCTATCCCACCAGAAGATCCTTTGGGAGAGGATACCATTATGCAACGGGTGTTTGAGAGGATTGAGGTGTTCATTCTTATGTTTGCCCTGGAACCCTCAGAAGTTTTCATAGATGCTTATCTGTCGCATAGAGGTATGCTGATTGAGGCAATTGAAGACATGGTTCCAAATTGGGATCTGGATTGTGGATTGGAAGAGATGCAGATTGCAGCGCTAGCACATTGTCTAGATACTTGGAGGGTATATCTGCTAGATAGGAGGTTTGTGGCAAGAACTGTTGTGTTGAGCAGTCACATGTACTGTACAGGTAACACTCGAGACGAGTTTGACATTTACTTAAGTGTGCTTGACGAGTTTCACTTCCAAATAGTGTACATGACCACAAGGCTCCGAGACTTCGTGGAGCAGATGGATGAGTTGATGATAGATGGAGCCCTATATGATTCGTCTGTTTCAGACCCTTCGGAAAGTGAGTCGGATTGAAAGATGAACCGTGCAGTGCCAGGTTACCTTTAATCCCTGTTTTCTATTTTCTTATATGCTTTCACATTGAGGACAATGTTCAATTCAGGTCTGGGGGTATCAATTCAGGTTTGGGGGTATGCGTATTTCATTTTTTTGTTCATTTGTGTTTTCAATTTTCGTTTTTTGTTCATTTGATTTGTGTTTTCAATTTTTGTTCATTTGAATTGTGTTTTCAATTTTTGTTCACTTGTATTTCAATTTTTTGTTAATTTGTGTTTCCAATTTTCGTTCACTTGTTACTAATTTTATTTTATTTTTAGAATGTCATACAACCAATGCTATGGAGATGCCATTGAGATTTTCATATCAAACATTTTACACTTCACAAAGTTTTTGCTCTTAGAATTCTGGTGGCTAGAGTACCATGCTCAGATTCTTGAAGGAGAATAGTGGAGACTACCCTAGTGAGCTATTTCGAGCCTAATTGCTTTCTTGAGAGGGTTTAAAGTGTTTCTATTCCTCATCTCTACTTATTTTCTTCGATTCACTCTAAATGATCTCATTGTTCCATTTTGATTGAATACTAAGGATGATTCTCTTTGCAGATATCAGGTGCATGCTTTCACTCATGAATGAACTCATTGAAGTGATGCTAGGCTATGTGTGTATAATCATTCTTTGTGCTTTCTTTTCACCCTACTCATTTGTGTGTTCCATCAGCTCTGTTGCAGCCAAACACTTCAAGCCATTTTCTTCTATCACCCTTATAATTCCCCTAACTTTGTATCTCAATCTGAGATATTTAAACCTATTATAGCCATACCCTATAGCTTAGAAATATACCAAGGTATGCCAAGATAAAATTTGAGCAAGGAAGGTGCTACCCCATGCCTAAATGTAAATTGTTGTTAATCTGTGCAATAAAGTTAAAGAAGAAGTAGATCAAGTCAAAAAAAAAAAAAAAAAAAAAGATAAAGAGAAAGTGTTTCGATTTGATCTAACTGTGAAATATAAGGTCTATGCCAGATGATGCTATGAAGTTGCAGCCATACCATTCTAAATCAATGATACCTTGCAGATCAACGAAGAATGCAACCTTGGTATGTTCTTAAGTTAATCGTGTTCCTTCCAATTCTTCCATTTCCCCTAACCTTAGCCTTTCATTACAACCTTGTGAAAGACCTAGCTGATCTTTGAGGATGTATTCATGGGTGCTGGTATGTATGAGTGTATCTGTATTCTTAGTATTTGATTCCCTTCTTGAGATCTAACCAAATATTGTGCTTCTATTTCATATACTCATTATGCTTGTTTGAGAGAATAAAGCCATAAGTTCTGAGTGATTGAGTGCTATATGTGAGAATTAGAATTGAAGCATGTTCTTCCTTCAAGATTTGAGTATGTGTACTTTGAAGCCGTGTGCCTTTGAGCTATAACTTCCACTTTACACGCTTATTGATCATCTATCTTGGCAACTCTATGGTGTTGGAGGTATGACTAAAGTTTTCTTTCATTTTCAATAGTTGTTTTCAAAGTTAGTTTTCTAACCTTTTGTTTTGTAGAGTCAGTAAAGCGTTTGTGGGTATCGTTTCTGTTAAACCCTCAGGAGACACAACTCCTCCTACTATGGATGCCTAGAGGTTTAAAGGCTTGTTGCATGCGCTCAATGCAATCGAGTTACCTACGAAAGTGGTCTAATAAACTTCTCGTTTTGTTTTTATCGTTGTTTTCCTTTTATTTTACTCGAGGACTAGTAAAATCTAGGTTTGGGGGTATTTGATCGGTGCATAATTACATATCTTTTTGTAACCTTCTAACTTATGATTTGGTTATGTTTTTTAGTTAAACTTGTGCTTTTAATAAGTTTTGTGTTTGTTTCAGTGTAATAAGCTTGAGACTCATTTAATGCATTTTGGAGACAAATTAGCCCAAAACGGTGTCTGCAGATCATTCAATTTCACTAATGGGAGTTGTTGGTGAAGAGCACTAGCCAAAAGAATGGGTTTCTAATTACAAAAGCTATCTAGTGGGAGTTGTTGGTGAAGTGTGGGAGTTGTTGGTGAAGAGCACTAGCCAAAAGATGAGTTTTTAATTACAAGTGCTATTAGCATAAACCATATTCAATTCATATATTCCCCTTCCATTCTCCCTATAAATAGCACTCCAATTCTAAACACAAATTCATTCACAATTCATCTCATTCACTTCATCCTTCCACAAACACTCCATTCATCCCCAAAACACCAAAATAGCTCCAACAACACTCCATTCCAATTCCCTACGAATTTCCTCTTTCTTTTCCATCACCACTCACCCAAACTCATCCCAAATCACCTCTTTAGTTGCCATACTCTAGATGTGAGGAAACTCTTGGAGTAGCATTAGACGTGGAGAAGCACTTGGAGAAGCCTTGGACACCACAAACAACTTCATAAATGGGTTTTTCTACTCTTGTTGCGTTCATTATGTTTTCTCATTTCTGTTTAAGTTTCATTTCCATTATGAGTAGCTAAATTCATAACTAGGGCTTCGATGTAACCTAACATGAATATTCTGGGTTTATAAGTTAAAGTTTTGAGTTTCAAGTTTGATTCATGATTCATGTTCTTATTCATTATGCTTATCAGTTAATATGCTTGTTTGGATGATTGATCACCATTAGAACTTGTTTATTAGCTATCTTGGTTTAAATCAAAAGTAGACACCATGCTTTGATTCGAATTGAACTATGAATAAGAAAAGTATGTATGGACATTCGACAATAGGGATTAGATACATGTTTGGTTGTTTAAATTGTTCTTCTATGCTTAATGGGTTCCTAATGCTTAATTTAGGTTAGACAACAAATGATCAAGTTAGGGAATTAGGAACACAAGGTTAGGACCAGACACCATGGCCTAATCATACTTTAGCTAGAATCAATCTTTGAATCCAAATTAGACTTGTCACTTAACTAATTTATAACCGAGAATTGAATTGTTATGGTGAATCGAATGCCCTAGTCTCCCAATCTATTTTCCAACCTACAAACATACTCTTTGTTACATTTGCTCACTTTGCTTTTGTTTAAAACTTCGTTTTGCCTCATTTGTTCAACAATTACAATCACTCTTGCTTTAAATTCTATTTTAGACTTAACCTCCTACTTTCTTGAATTTGGTAATCTAAGTACATAACTAATATTAATTTCTCAGTTCTCGTGGGTACAACCTCGTACTTGTCTTGCTGTACTACTAATTGGCCCGTACAATTGCGAGTTAACATTTTAACAAACAAAAGTATAGCAAATCAATTACCAGATGCTTTTTCTGACGTAAAGAAAGTAATAAAATCTCATATACCGGTTGTAAATACTCCATTACGGATTGATATCCCTGAAGGTCAATATGATAGTACATTAAAGGCACACTTGAAGCGTGGTCGTCCTATTGGTGCTAAAGATAAAAATCCCCGAAAGAAAATGACACAAGCAGTGCCTATTCCAGAAGACGATAAAAATCCAAAACAAATTAGTATCCTCGATGAGCCAAAAACTAACCAGTTTAAAATTCATGAAGATATAGCCCATGAAGAGGCACATACACCAGAAAAAGTACATACATCAGAAAAGATCTCTTTGAATTATATGAGTACAAGAGAAAGCTGGGATAGAAAGAAAGCTATTGTTGATGATGTTTTTGCATACTTGGTTGCTATAGAAATTATAAAAGATAATGAGGATCTTGAACCAAAAACTGTTGAAGAATGTCGACATAGAGAGGATTGGCCAAAATGGAAAGATGTGATCCAAACATAATTAAATTCCTTGGAAAATTGTAAAGTATTCGAACCAGTAGTCCGAACACCTAAAGGTGTGAAACTGCTTAGACTCAAATGAGTGTTTGTAAGAAAACGTAACGAGAAAAATGAAATTGTAAGATACAAAGCACAGCTTGTAGCATAAGGTTTCTCACAAAGACCTGGAATTGATTATGAGGACAAATATTCCCCTGTTATTGATGCAATCACATTACTAGAGGGAATGATTTTCCCCACCAGAATATTCACCAAAGATTCCTTCATCTTCTCCGCTACTCTTTCTCCCTGCAAAACAGATCAAAGTAAAAGGACCACACCGGGGGGTGTTGGCCAAAGGCCCTCCGATGCCTAAGTTAGGTAGGGTGTTTCAAGGAAAACCAGGTGGCCGAAGCCGTGTGTGGAGGCCGGAGCCTTGTGTCAGAGAGAGAAAGAATATGGTGGCTAGGGTTTTGGAGAAATGATTTCTGCAGAGTTTCAGTAGGAATTTAGACGTACCCCAACCCTTGTGTGTGGCTATGCTTTTATAGTGGTCTCGGAGGCTAGGGTTTCAGAGGAATAATTTCGTAGATGGAGGGGAATATTCCTCCCCTTTTTGGCATTGATTTGATTAATTAGGGATTTGATTTATTAGGGTAAATCAAATCCCTAATTGTGGTAGGTATCAAATCAAATCCTAATTCAATTAGGTAACTCCTCATTTAATTGGGAATGGTGGTAATTAATCAAATCAATTCTCAACCCAATTAGGTAACGTTCAATTTAATTAGGTAATCCCCAATTAAATTGAGTAACTCCCAATCAGGTTTATTAATTCCCAATTAGGTCAAATAATCCCCAAATGGAATGAATTATTTGACCTAAGGTTTTGATTTAATTTGGTTGCCACAAATGCCCCCCAGCTTCTGCATGGCGCGTGGTGGCATGTAGGAGATGTAAATTATTTGTTGGGTTGTCCAGCTGTAACTGGGCTTCCTTCGTTGGCTGGGCTCCCGAGTTGAGGAGGTGTTTGATTTGCCAATTTTATGGACTCCCAAGTTGGAAAGAGTTTGCGATTCCTTGTAGGTCAAGGAATTTTGATCCTTATAAATGTAGGGCTCCTCCAATTTATTCTTCACATAAAAAACCCATCCCTTCAACTTCATTAGTGAGAGAGAGAAAACTTTGGAGAGTCTGCCCAAACCACTTGAGTTCTTGTACTTGCCGCACATCCAAGGTAATTAGCTTGGAAGAATTTTTTGTTTGTTTTGTGTCTTTGACTTTTGGGCAACTTGGACCACGCCTTCTAGTCGATGAGGGGAGCTGCAAGGAGTGCGTGATTATGCCTTGAAGCATGGTTGGAGACGTTGGGAGGCTGGTAGGTTTGAGGCTGCATGCCTTGGGCTCGAGCATGGAGGTCTGGAGGCTCCAGGCCTGGTGCGCTAAGTGGGCTAACACTAGGAGAGGCGGAGCTAGGCTTTGGCGCAACACGAACTCGAGCTGGGCCTTCGCATGGGATGCGGGCTGCACATGCCGGCGTTTGGAGCGAGCGGGCCAGGCGGAAAGAGTGGGCCTCATGCGCTACATGGGCCTGGGAGCGTTGGGATGGAGTCACCAGGCCTGGCAGATGCGTGATGGGCTGAAGGCGCGAGCTGGGCAACGACTGTTGCTGGGCTTTGTGCTGGAGCACCTACTGGGCTAACTCCCTCCGACTTGGGGCTAGTCCAAGCAGCTTAAATTATTTTTTTATTTTTTGTTGCTATTACTGCTTTTTTTTTTTTTTTTTTTGGGTATTCTAATTTGTAGAATTCTTCCTTTTTGCAGCTACTCGTTGACCAACCATGTCTTCCGGGGACAATAACAAGGCTCCAAGCTCTCAGGCACCTTTATATTTGTGGGCAGGCTCCCTAGTGCCTTGCAAGAAATTCGTGGCCAACTTGCACCGCGAGACGACCGACGCTCAGTTCCAGAAGTTGCAGGCTGCCTTCACGTCTGCCATTCCAGATGACGTGCTGGCAATCTGCTGAAGTCTCAGACTGATAACGAGCCTTTGGTATATGTGAATGATCCTGGCGCTAGGGTCATTACCTTCCGTCCTTTTTACTTCTCCTTGGGCTTCAAATTCCCGTTGTCGAAGCTCTTCAAGGAGGTGTTCTGCGCCATGGAGTGTGCTCCGAGCCAATGTACTCCCAATGTTTACCGGGCGATCATGTGCTTAGAGAATATGAGCCGCTTCTTCATGTTGGAGCTGACAATGCGTGAGTTCTTTTACTTTTTCAGGTAAGGCATTTCGAGCAGTATGCCCAAGTTCGCACCTACGAGGCCAAATTGTTCGACGATCTTAGTTAAGGAGATCACGCTTGGCATGATCTGCTCCTTTTTATTTGAATTTCTTCAAGTGTGGCTGACTAACTTCTGTCTTCTGCTTATAGTGAGTGATATCAGCAAGCAATTGGAGCTTGGACCAGACATGGCTAAGGTCTGTCGTTCTTTGAACATCCCTCAAAAGTTTCGCGAGTGGTGCTGGCTGTTAAGTGAGTACCGAGAGGTAGACGGCTGTTTGCGCCCTGCCGAGGATGTCGAAAGGTGGAAGCAGAATGGTCCTAACCCTAACAATCTGCCTGCACGACAGGAAGAGTATTCTGCTGAATCTCCACCAAAGAGAAAGGCTGCTACCAAATCTTCCAGAGGTGAAGCTACTTCTTCGCACGCCAAGAATGGGTCTCTATCGAGGAAGAAGGTAAGGCTCCCTTCTGCTGAGAAGACTCAAGTGGGGTCTACTCCGCCATCATCTGCCAGGTCAAGCATTTCGTGGGTGTAGATAGCATGAAGGTTGGTGGTATGCGTGGTGCTCTGGGTGTTCTGCCCGAGCCTCCTGCTGACACGCTCGAAACCATGACATGCTTCGTGAGACAGCTCGTGCCCGGCCTAGTTCTGCTGAGCGCCAAAGAGATGTAGACATTCCTCCTCGAAGTTTGAGTCGTCTGCATCGGTCAAAAGATGGAGATTTAAGTGGGAGGTCTGCTCATGATCCAGCTGTTGAGCCGTGGGCAGTCAAGCGTGGAGTTGATTTAGTAGCATTGACTCCTTTGGAGATGAAGTTGGCGGAGGCTAAGAAGATGAGAGAGTCATCTGCTCGGGCTAAGGGTTCTTCTTCAACGACGGCGGTTGGTCCCAAGGTGGACAAGTCTAGCCCTGCAGGGGATGCATGCGTGTCTAATCTGCTCAAGATGAACTTCCTATCAAACCCGTCCTCATGTGCTGAGCTGGTTGATCACATCCGTCAGGCTGGCGATCTTGGCACTTTCTCGAGCCTTTCCTTGGAAAAACAAAGGGAAGCGACATTCCATCTGATTCAAAAAGGATGGGTTTTTGCTGCAGAGACCATTCGGAACTCATCTGCTATTGCCCCCTCTTCTGCTCAACTTAGTGAGCTGGAGAAGAAGAATGCTGAATTGGCCAGCCAGCTTTCCACTGAGCAGGCCCGTTATGAGAAGAAGACTCATGATTTGAGGGCAATGATATCTGAGCTGAAAAGCTCCCTTACCGAGAAGGATTCTGAGCTCAACTCTCTTGCCACTGATTTGGTTAGTCGCAAAGATGCCTTCTTTAGTCTTGAGCGTAAGAATGTGGACATCTCCCTTAGCTATGACAAGCTCCTGGCTAGATTTCATGCATACCACAAGTTAGCAGAAAAATCCAAGTCTGAAGCCATCATAGATGCGTTCAAGTTGGGCTACCTGCACTGTGCGGATGAGACTACTCCCTTGTATGCGATTGACGACGTAGACATCGAGACACTCTGCCCTAATTCACCCTGTGTGGAAGGAGGAACTGAAGAGCAGGAAGTTGGAGAGGATGGAGCGGAGGAGGATGCAGTAGATGAGATGATGGCAGATGTTACGGAGCAGGCAGATGAGGCTGCTAAAGGCATAGCTGATCAGGTGGATGCCGAAGAGGCAGCAACTCATAGGTCTCCTGCTAGCGCCTTGGAGTAGATGAAGACTTCTTTGTTTCTTTTCAGCTTTTGTAGTTTGCTTTCTTGTTTAGAATAATTAGTCTTTTTTTACCATCTTTTTTTTGTTGAACTTGGCCGGTTGGTCATCTTGTTATGGAAATTTTAGTTGTTACTCTAAACTTTCAATTTGCATATCGACTTGTGAACTGTTAAGTAACCAGCCTCTATCTTGATTGCACTTCTTCTTTGGAGATTTATGAGTGACAGGGTCCCCTTAAGGGATTCCGAGCGTATTCTGCATATCCCGTAGGATGTTTTTCCTTTAGGAAGTTGGCGAGTGCCAGGGTCCCCCTTGAGGGACTCCGGGCGTGTTCTGCATATCCCTTAGGATGGTTTGGTCGTCGCCCTGCGTCTCCCGAAGGACACTGCTTATGGTTTGGTCGTCGCCCTGCCTCCCTTAGGAAATGGATAGGAACTTGGATACTTCCCTTAGGAAATTCCTAGTGCACCCTGCGTGTCCCTTAAGACGCTTCTTACGGGCTGCGTCTCCCGAAGGACGCTTTGGTCGGCGCCCTGCGTCTCCCTTAGGACGCTACTTATGGGCAACTGTTATGTAAGCAAATGAGACATTTTGGAATGAGAAACTGAACTTATATTGATATTCATAAGATTACAGTCCTTTATTTGAAAATGAAAATAACTTAGTACAAAACTTGGATCGTCTAGCAGTCATGAGGAAGCATTATGGATAATACTTTTGGAGATGGTGAACATTCCATTGTCGCGGTATTTGCTTCCCATCCATGGTGTCCAATGTGTAGCTTCCTCTGCTCCCGGACCGGCTGATCACATAAGGGCCCTCCCAATTGGGATTCATCTTTTTTGACCCTTGTCTTGGTGCGGTGATGAAAGCCTTTCTTAGCATGAGGTCGCCTGGTTGAAACTGCCTGACCTTAGCTCTTTTGTCATAGTAAGACTTCAACTGCTGCTAGTAGGAGGCGACTCGGATAATGGTCTTCTCACGTTCGCCCTCAAGTAGGTAAAGGTTGAGCCTCATCTGCTCGGAGTTCTGATCAACACTGCCCACCTCGAGGCTTATGGAAGGGACTGTGATGTGAGGATGGATGATCGCTTCTGTCTCATAGGCGAGGGAGAATGGGGTTTCACCAGTCGACCTTCGCTTGGTGGTGCGATAAACCCATAGTACTCCGGGCAGTTCCTCCACCCATTTCCCTTCGGCGCCTTCTAGCCTTTTCTTCAAGCAGTCCAATATGACTTTGTTGGATGCCTCGGCCTGCCCATTTCCTTGTGGATACCTCGGAGTGGACATGTGTTGTTTGATCTCGTATTTCCCCACGAGAATATTCGCCAAAGATTCCTTCGTCTTCTCCGCTACTCTTTCTCCCTGCAAAACAGATCGGAGTAAAAGGACCACACCCGGGGGGTGTTGGCCAAAGGTCCTCCGATGCCTAAGTTAGGAAGGGTGTGTCAAGGAAAACCAGGTGGCCGAAGCCGTGTGTGGAGGCTGGAGCCTTATGTCAGAGAGAGAAAGAATATGGTGGCTAGGGTTTTGGAGAAAGGATTTCTGCAGAGTTTTAGTAGGAATTTAGACGTACCCCAACCCTTGTGTGTGGCTATGCTTTTATAGTGGTCTCGGAGGCTAGGGTTTCAGAGGAATAATTCCGTAGATGGAAGGGAATTATTCCTCTCCTTTTTGGCATTGATTTGATTAATTAGGGATTTGATTTATTAGGGTAAATCAAATCCCTAATTGTGGTAGGTATCAAATCAAATCATAATTCAATTAGGTAACTCCTCATTTAATTGGGAATGGTGGTAATTAATCAAATCAATTCTCAACCCAATTAGGTAACGTTCAATTTAATTAGGTAATCCCCAATTAAATTGAGTAACTCCCAATCAAGTTAATTAATTCCCAATTAGGTCAAATAATCCCCAAATGGAATGAATTATTTGACCTAAGGTTTTGATTTAATTTGGTTACCACAATTACGTTTCTTGATTAGTTTGGTTGTCACAAAAAGACTTAATATGAAACTCATGGATATAGTTACTACATACCTATATGGATCACTTGAGAATGATATCTATACGAAGATCCCATAAGCATTTAAATTGCCTAAAGCAAATTATCCAAAATGTCATGATATGTATTCAATAAAGTCACAGCAATCCTTGTATGGATTAAAGCAATTTGGAAGAATGTGGTATAACCGCCTTAGTGAATATCTTAAACAAGAAGGATATGTAAATAATCCAATTTGTCCATGCATTTTTATTAAAAGATCTGGAAGTGGATTTGCTATTATTGCAGTATATGTGGATGATTTAAACTTTGTTGGAACTCCTGAAGAGCTTACAAAGACTGCTGCTTATTTAATGAAGGAATTTGAGATGAAAAATCTTGGGAATACTAAATTTTGTCTCGGCCTACAGATCGAGCATTTACCAACTGGAATCTTTATCCATCAATCAACATATACAGAAAAAGTTTTAAAACGATTTTATATGGATAAAGCCCATCCATTAAGTAGCCCCATGGTTGTTCGATCACTTGATGTAAAGAAAGATCCTTTTCGCCCACGAGAAGATAACGAAGAATTACTTGGTCCTGAAGTACCATACTTGAGTGCAATTGGAGCTTTAATGTATCTTGCAAATTGTACACGGCCTGATATAGCTTTTTATGTCAACTTATTAGCAAGGTATAGATCTGCACCAACTAAGAGACATTGGAATGGTGTTAAACATATACTACGGTATCTTCGTGGAACAACTGACATAGGTTTATTTTATTCAAAAGGGTCAAAATCCCAAATAGTTGGCTATGTTGATGCTGGTTATCTTTCTGATCCACATAGAGCTAGATCACAAACAGGGTATGTGTTCACTTGTGGTGGTGCTGCTATATCATGGCAGTCTGTAAAGCAAACATTAGCCGCCACTTCTTCAAACCATTCTGAAATATTTGCATTGCATGAAGCAAGCCGGGAATGTATATGGCTGAGATCTATGATACAACATATTCGAGAAACAAGTGGGTTGTCTTCAATCAAATATTCTCCAACATTGCTATATGAAGATAACGTTGCTTGTATCGCTCAAATCACAAATTGATACATCAAATGTGACAAAACCAAGCACATTTTCCCAAAAATTTTCTACATGCATGAACTTCAGAAGAATGGTGACATAGATGTTCAACAAATACAATCCAGCAACAACTTTGCAGATTTATTCACGAAAGCACTGTCAACTACAACATTCAGAAAGATGGTCAACCATATTGTAATGCGTCAACTCAAGGATCTTTTGCTAGCATCAGGGGGAGCATGTAATAATTGAGACCTTCACACTATACTCTTTTTCCTTTGTTCTGGTTTTTATCCCACTGGGTTTTTCCAGACAAGGTTTTAATGAGGCAGTGTCACATGTTCTATATTACACATGGATATGTACTCTTTTCCCTTCGCCTAGGTTTTGTCCCACCGGGTTTTACTAGCAAGGTTTTAACGAGGCATACTCCATGCATGGTGGACATCCAAGGGGGAGTGTTGTAACCTCAAAGGTTATGGATGCCCACCATAAGTCCATTGTAATTCCTCCATTATACCCATCATTATACCTATCATTATAAAGTTGTAACCTATTGACTAAATACCATATTTATCATTGGTTATTATGTTTTGTAACCCACTACTTAAGGGTGGTAAATGGTGATGTATTTCCTATGCCTATATAGGGGTGGCCCTAGGGTGGTGCAAGTGGCGCCACCGCACAGGGCCCCCAAAAAAATTTCTTTATATTATATATATATATTAATATTATAGGAATCGTATATATAATATAGCGTCTCGATATTTGCACAATAGCGTGTCTAAGGGAGTTGGCTGGAGCGCATATCTATTTAACAAGAGTGCCAGAGTTTAATTCTCCCTGAGGAAATAAACAGAAAGCCTTTTAAAAACAGGAAACATCGAAGCTTAACCACACCACAGGAGGAATATATATATCCCCTAAACTATGGTTCTTAAAAATAAAATAAAAAAGGTTTTCTCCTCCAAGAAAAGTACTTTCTTAATTCAAAACAAAACGAAAAAAACTTCGTGGCTTCTTCTTTCTCTTAAACTCTTATTTTCTGGTAAGTAATCATCATTATCCATCAATCTCTCTTTGGTTCTTTTTTCAATCCTTTGATAATTTTTGTTATTCTTTCAATTTCAGAAATTTCAACACCAAAAAGAGAAAACCCTAATTCCTAAATTCATAAAGACCACTCAAAATCAAATAGTCAGATTCAAATCTCAATTCAAATTTAGGTATGTATCTAAATTTCAATCTATTCTATATATTACATGACTTATTTTATTAAATTATTATCATGTTGATGATTACTTATATAAGAATATAGTTTGCAGAAATATTTATCCATTTCTTGCTGGGGTTTTCTTCCAGGTTATAGGGTTTTGGAATTTTTCTTTGTAATCTAAACATACCACGTACAAAAAAATAAGTTTCTGGATATAAAACGGCTTAGAAAAAGAAAAATCAAGGAATTGACTCAACCTTAAAAGGAGCTCTTGCTAGATACATTGTTAAAGAATTACATGCTACAATTGATGAAAATATTTTCAATGAACAACAACAAGATGATGTTGAGGAATTGCAAGATATTGAAAACAATATGGATGAATGTGTGGGTAATGTTGAGCAGAATGAGAATGATCACAATGAAAATGCTAATATTGATGATCACAATGAAGATATTGAAGATGTAGACATAGAAAATGATAACAATGAGAATGTCACTGATTTATTCAATGAAGAACCAAGCCAGTCCATTCCATTGGTTTGCCAAATGGAGAGCAACATGATAGAGATTGGCTGGTGTATTCAAAGAATCTTAGCAAAGTATTTTGTTTTTGTTGTAAGTCCGTTTAATCTTACTTTGCGATCAACTATGTCGCAAGAAAGATTAAACGGACTAGCTTTGATTTCAATTGAAAGTGAATTTCTAGAAAAACTTGATTATGAACATTTGATTTATGATTTCTCTTCTAAAAATTCAAGAAGATCAATTTTCAAACATTAGTATTGTACTGATTATGTTTTTTTTTTCTTTTGGGGGAAAAGCTCTCATAATATTTTTAATTCTTCAAATAAGACAACAAATACAATGTGAATGACTTTTAATAGTCAGGTATGTTTTTGTTGTTGCTTTTGTGTTTAATGCAATATAATCTAATTTGTTAATGACATTTGTGTGCAACTACTCTTTAATTTTTGATTGCCAATTTTTTTTCCTATTAAACACAGATTACTTATTGGAGGCAGTAAGGGACCTTATAGGGGCACAAGGAGCTTACCAAACATTTAACTTCATCAACTGGAAACATTTAAATTTTTATGAATTTGATTTCTGATTGTCATTACATATTTATTGATGGTGACTTTTAGTTATAAAAAAATTGTTTATGACATTAAGTTAGGACAAATTTTTATAGTATTTTCATATTAGATTATATGAGGCCCCAATTTAAGTTTCGCACAGGGCCCTTAGAATCTCAAGGACAGTCTTGTGCCCATAAATAGTAGGCACTAAAGATGAATAAGACACTTGAGTATTGAGCTATTGAGAACTACTATTATCTCTCATATATTTTCTCTATTTACTTTTACAATATATTTATCTTTAATGATAATTATGTATAAGGGTAAAATAGATTGTTCATATATAAACTTAGTTGGGTTAAAAAATAGGATTGTTGGGTGCGAATAAAATCACCCTTAGATATAAGCTTGCAAAAGCCTTGGCACCAAACTCAACCACATTATGGGCGCATGTAAAGCACCTATTCCCCATCTTCTCATGACCTGTTCTTCTTCATTAGCTCAACCTCCAAACCTAAAATCCCTAAACCCCTTTTCCAAAACCCCATTACTGAGCAGGCGATTGGTCCTCTTCACGCTCCCTCTAGCTACTTTTCTGCTTCCAAGTAAAGGTAGTTGTGGTGACATCAGCAGCAACGGTATTGATGTAAATTCAACCCCTTCCGGTTCTTCTTCTGCTCTGTCAAACTTCGACCCGATAAGCGCTGCTGAGAGAGACGCAAGTGATGCGATTTCTAGGAGAATATCTGATGCCTTGGAGTTGTTGGAGAAAGGGAGGGAATTGCAGGCTCTCGGTGATTTTAACCAAGCTCTTCTCTGTTTTACTCAGGTACTCACTTTAGATTTTGCCTCAATTCTGGGTTCGGAATTCTTTGTATGATTAATTTGGGTTCTTTCGAAACATGGGCTTTGGCTAATATTTAGTTTCTTTGGAAACATGGGCATTGACTAATAATTGGGTAGCTATTTTTAAGCTCTCTGGTTAAAAATGGCAATTATTATTTAGCTTAAAGCAGCTGCCATTGGTACCATTTACCTGATTCGATAGTTATAATTTTATTAATCATATAGAAATCAAATGACTGTCAATGATAAAGGAGCAGTGTCCATCGAATGAAGCCAATGGTTTCAATGTCAGATTGTCATGTGACCCACTTAACGTTAGGCTAGGAAGATGCAGGTCAAGTGTCAAGCCGTATGTGCCATCTCAAATATTTGTACGTAAGACGTGTTATTCCTGTGATTTCTGTGCAGTTTTTTGGGTCAATAATAGGACAGTGATTTCTTAGTTCATATTCTATTTAAGAATCAAATAAAGCTTAATCCAATTAGTTCATATTTGTCCGTGGAGGTGTGTGGATGGTCATATTTCCCTTTGGTCTGAGCTGGATAGGATACAGCACGACCTGCCATCGTGTTTTTATCAAAGTAGTTTTCAGATTTTGAACTGATATTTCCTTTGGCTCCATGTCACGTGCTTGGCAAAGCCGAACCTACTTGGAAGAAACAAAGAAATAAGTAAATAGAAGATCCAACTTAGACAAGCACAAGGCATGGCTTAAATGTAGTTCACCCGTTTTTGTTTCCTATTTTGTATTCTGGTCTTCTATTTTGTTATCTTTATGGATTGTCTTGACGTCTTGAAATGTGCATATGTCATGTTTCAGTATTTTGATAATGCCACCTTCTACTCTCTGCCTGTCCAATTATTTCAATCCCCCTTTTTCTTCCCCTCCCAAATTGAACTAAACGGAAACCAACTCCTGTTATAGAATTCATTCATCATGATGGTTGTATAGTCACGTGGTGTGACATAAGTGTGCATTAGGAAGACATTTGGTTTTTTGATCTCTATAAAAGTCCAAGTTATGCTGTGTGTTTTCTTTTTCGGCGCATTGTTTAAGTTCTCTATGAGACCTTTCAGTAAGGAACCATTTTGCACCTAGTGGTTAGTGGGCAGAACCAGCAAAGGTTAAGAGACGTATATAAGCTGAGTTTAATCAAGAAACAGTGATTGATTAATGAAAGCATACTAGCTGCAAATTGTTGATCAAGCCAGGTGTAGGATGATGTGGTTCTTTGGGTCAACCATAACACCGGTAGACCTGAATTATTTCTTATTTCATGCATCACATGTGTAGTTTCTGCTTGACTTGCCCCAAAAAGCTTAGCCTTTATATCATCAAAGTTGCCTGTATATCTTTTCAGGTGATTGAGAAATACGATGACTTTGCATTTTCAGACTATGCAAGAGTAGGTAGATCATTGATTTTGTACGAGGTGGGCAACAGAGAAGAAGCAATTGCAGAAATGGAGGATGTTTCTATATCTTTGAAGGGATATCCAGGTACTTCAGTATATGTTGCATTCCTGAGCTAAGCAAAGGAAATTCTCATCAATTCTTAGTGAAATCAGTTTTGTTTGGGTTTACTGCAGAAGTGCATGCAGCTCTAGCAGCAGCCTTGTATGCGGACAAACATGCCCCACTCCTCGCGGAAAACCAGTTCACAATTGCAACTCTTCTTGATCCTCACTATACGGACCTCTCATATGTAAAAGAAACAAAACATTGGCCTCCAAGTTTGGTTAGTTCATTGTATCACTTCATCACACTTTCCTAGTGTTTGATGTAATTCTACTATGAACCAAACAGTCATGGTCATGTTTGAAATCTTTTGGTAACTTGCAAATTGTCAATATTTACACTAAGATATGTTTTCATTGTAATTACAGCTTTCTTATATAATGCTTCTCCTTTTTGTTTGGCTACCATTCTGTTCTAATATCATGGCTATCTCAATGATTAAAGACAACTTATTCCTTTTTATTAGTATTCTCATTTCTTTTCCATTTTATCATAATCTTAACGCTTCATTATGTACCAGTAATTATTGTCATACACCTTTGTTAGTGTAGAGAGTGCAAAGATTTGTAGCGCAATTGTGAAAGATGTGCCTTCGTCAAGCTAACAAGAAAACGTGAAAAAGTTAAAAGTTCCTGTAGGTAATCTCATTCATAGATTTACTATCGAAGATACCTGACATTTCATTTCCCTTGGAGTCTGAGTCTTTCCAGCCGCCCATGGTTTTATATTGTTGCTCTTTTGTCTATGTTTTATATATGATTGATTATATGCATAAGCATAAAAGATGCCATAGCAAAATAGCAAAAATTGAAAGAAAAAAAAACAAGGTAAAGCCTGCCTAATGATATGAAAAATCATCATTCTGATGGTGTACAGTTCGTGTATAAACTCATCATATGAAGTTGTTTGAGACCGTATTTTAACATTTCTTTAAGGCCAAATTGCACTTTTGGTCAGTGTAGTTTTAGCAGTTTTCCCACTCAAGCATGTAGTTTTGGCAAATTTTAGTCCTGTAGTTTGCTTACTTTTGCAATTGCATTTTCGACTTTTATAGTGCGGCGGCAGTGTGACAACGTGCACAAAATGGCATTTCAAATTCACTAAGAACCCTAAAACCCCAATTTACAGACCTAAATTTCATAATTTCTCCAATTGAGAACATGGACACACTTTCTTATAAAGTCGGGCAGTTGAGAAGTTCTACACTCAAGACATGCACGTGCTGCCTCGTCATATATTGTTCTCCAATTTTGATGGAGTTAGTGATTGAGACCAAAATCAGGAAAGTAAGCGAACTAGAAGATGATAATTCCCAAAATTTAAACTTTAGCCCCGTAACCAAAGGTGTGATTTGGCCATCATCCATCTTCTTTCAATGTAACATTGTTATCGACTTCACTAAGTGTCAAAGTCAGAAATGCACAAACTGGAGGCGCTCCACTTTTGAAGTATGGCATGCTGTTTGGTAATGTAGCATTGCTTTTGTTCATGGAGGTGCAAATGCTTTCGCCTTTCACTTTGCTTTAGAGCCAAAAGGTGCACCATCATAACTTCGGTGCCCTTCCTCATCGAAAATGTGGACTTTTATCACCTTTGAGTGTTTGACCATGGCTTTTCAAATCATGTTTTATAATCTTTTTATTTTATTTTATTTATTTTCTTCATGTCCGCATTCATTATAGGGAAAACATCGCATGGTTGTTTGGCAACTAGTCTTTTTTATTTAGTTTGGCATGCTTGAGATGTGTAACCCAAAAGGGTTTCTTATGTAAAACATCTTGCAAAGGAATCAGCCTATATTGGTTGGTTTAGACTTTAGGGTGACCTGAAATGAATATCCACAAAACTCAATGACGGGATCAACTCTCATATTTGGAACCACTGCAATGTTTCTAATAGGTTTCAGTTTATAGAACACTAACAAATTTGTGACACAAAAAAATGCAGGCTTTGATGTGTTTCTACTCTATTTTTAAGGGCGATTCGATCGGCTATTCTGCCCATTTATCAGCAAACCTTGTGTTTCTTTTATTTCTTTTTTTTAAATTCTTTTCTAAGTCAGATATATTTATATATATGATAGTATAATTCACAGTAGCATGGTGTAATTCACAGATAAGAACTCAAAAAAAATTGAGCGGATGTAATTCTGTTTTCTTAGATCTTGTGTCTTTGGTTAGTGCATTATTTGGTCACATGAGCAAAGTTTGTAAAAGTATCTTGTTTAGCAATTATTTGTTGGCCTGGATTCTCAATGAGTCATGAACTACACACATACTGATAGTTTGATGTCTGTCTCCACATGGAGACCAAATAAACACAGAAGCCCTTAGAAACCAGATAGGACTTGTATAGACATTAATTAATTACTCAAAAACTTCATAAACTAAGCCTACACAGAAGCTTTTGATGACTGAGACGACTAGTTGGTTCTTCTGAGGAGCTTGAGCAGCATTCTTGCTTTTGTTTTAGTCCGGCCACTGCACTGGCTCTGCAGCAGCAGTAGCAACTGAGTCAACACTCCACCACTGATGGCTTCTTCTCGTGCCAATAAAGAGTCATTGCATAGAATTATTAGACACCCAACGGCACTCTCACTGCCTTGGTGATCATCCGAAACCCTGAAAACCATCTTTACAAGAGCATGAACGCCATTCAAATTATTATTATTATTACTGTTATTGTTATAATTAATCACTGCCTCTTTTGCACTCTGTAATCCTAGAAGCTTCTCAAGTGTGGCCATTGCCAATGGTGCCAAGCTTCTTTCGCGTCTTTCTGTGCTTGAATTAATATATGTTATGAGTCCGTTTACCACGCCTTGTCTGACCAGAATCTCTCTGTTTTCTTCCAAGGAAGATAATGCTGATATGGCTTTGATGCCGGCATCTGCAGCCTCTGAATTTGAATTCTGTTGAAGCAACTGAACCGATATCCGATGCAAGAGCTGATGGTTCTTTCCAAACATATAACAGAGTTCTTTTGTCTCCGGGGATGTTGATGTTACCTCTATGAGACGGCACAAACTCATCCTGATCAAGGCAGTGCCGTGAGCAAATAAAGCTTGGAAGGATGCTAATTTGCTCTCTTCTCTGAGCATATTCAGAGACTCCAATTTGCCGTGAGGTAGCAGAATTAGAGTGCAAGAAAGTGCATCCTCCACAAACTTTATATAGTAGCGCTCTTGAGGGAGTTCCTGTTTCAGTTTCTGTTTGTGTTTGGCTTCTTCTCCTCCAAACACAAGTTCTAGAAGGAGAGGCAAGAATCCCAACTGCAGGAACAAATTACTTGTGTACGGTGATTCTGATTGGGACAAAGCTGGAATCTTTTCGAGTGCTTGAACCTTGCTTTTTAAGGTAACCTCATGGGATTCAAGGGTGTGTTTGAGTGAAGCTAAAGAACCAACTGTTTCCAAGTAATCAGGATCAAATTGGTTGCCCATTTGCAGCCACTGATTGATGAAATGGCGAAGAGTGTGATTAGGCACAAGGGCTGGATCATCAAGCTTCTGCATTGTGACTGGACATGTGAGATTGCCTGCAGCCAGCCATTTTTCTATGCTTGGCCTGTCATAAGTTTGACCTGTGCATAGCGTGACTGGATCTTTGAACAAGTCCAGGCTAATTGGGCATCTGAACAAGTGAGGAATGGTCATCTCATCAACTTCTCTCATATGAAAGCAAAACCCAAGTGACGCAAAATTACAAAATGCAGAATGTATGAGATGTGAGATATTAGAAGTGCAGACATGAGGACAAAGAGAGAGAATGTGCAGATGCATACAAGAAGAGCCTCAGAGGAGAGAGTACTTTGTGAGCTTGGAGTTCACAAAGTAACACATGAGAATGAGAATGAGAAAGAAAGAGGAGGAGAGAAATAGGAAATTTGAGTGCAATCAATCTGTGGGAGGCATGAGAAGAAAACAACAGCAAACAAACAGAAGAGAGGGCCAAGGCAGCATTAACATGATATAGGCTACTCTGTATCTTATCCTAGCCAGCCCAGTGAAAAAGAAAGAAAAAGAGTGAGATTTCAACTAACAATATAGTAGAATAATTGGAGGCAAATGGTCCCCCCACGTCTCTCCTCATTTATTCATTCAGTCAAACTGACCCACCGTTTGAATATTTAATGCTTTGAAGTTTGAATCCCACCAATACGACCTTGAGAGAAACTAATCATGCGTGCGTGTGACCAGTGTGAGAAAGTTAGAGAGAGAATGGCAATTATAAAGAAATCACATCAACAAAACTATTGTTCATGAACAGAACAAGCTCTGCTTTTGTCACTTGGTTTTCTAACCTTTTGTAGTTTAGTCAAAGGTTAAAAAGATCGATAAGAATTATGTATGAGTTTTTTTATTTATTTTGGAGAAAGAATTATGTATGAGTTAGAAAGGAAAAGGCGAAACCTACGTTTCACGTCTGGGATTAGACAAATCACCATGTTCATGTTTGGGCTTGATTTTCACATAACTAATTTTAAGCTCATATTGGGTCAAATCCTGGCTCGGGCTTTGATGTTAATTGAATATCCGGGCCATTCGGTGGCCAATATCAAGAAAATCGTTATTAAATTGATAATTACCAAAATTATAGGGATACACTCGATGATTGATTCTAATTGATCATGATCCAATCCTGACTGCGACCTAATAGGAGTTTACCTTCTTCGTGCTAGGGTTGAAAACATATAAAAGAGAAGATACCTCACGGCCAAAGACACACAACTTTTCAACAACAAACTTTGCACAAAAACCCTAGCTCTTTCATTCAAAGACCGGTTTTCATTGTTTATTGCTCTGCCAAGCATCCTTGGTATCAATTGTCAACTGATTTCTATCAATGCAAGGCTAGTTTGATTGCCTTTTGCATAATTTTGATATGATACTTTGTTACCACTTGATCCTGAACTTTACCTTGAACCAAGATTGATACAAGGTGGTGACAACTTGTAGTTCTGATCAATTTGTCAATTTGCTTTCATTTATTTTCACTGCTTTATTTACTTTTATTGCCCTTTAACTTTTGTATTAGAGAAATATGAAGTCCTCATTTGTCTTGACACATAGAAAAGAACTTTATTGATTCAGTTTACCATTTCAATTCACAATCTTTTGATTAAAGTCAGTTTACTCGGTGCGCAAGTTTTCTTTTATTTATTTACATGTATTTACTTTCAAGTCTAGTTTAGAATCAAATCCCCAATTATGACAAAAATCCCTAATTCAATCAAATAACCCCAAATATATGGGATTAATTATTTGACCTAGGGTTTGCAAACTTTTGCTTCCACACTATCTATCACACATGTGGAATACAAACTAGAGGCATCTCATCATGTCATCCATTCAAGTCAAATTGCAAGGCTGTAGATAACAATCTTATTTGATTCTGGTAAGAATTCCTTTTTTTTGTCAAATAATGATAAGAAATCAAATATAATAATCATGATAATTTGTTAAATAGGTTATTAAATAGGTTACTTGTTTAACACGACTGGAATATGACAAGACACGTTTATTAAATCGGTCGGGTTTCAGTTGAGCATTCTTCACACGTTTATTATCATGACATGAAAAGAATGCTCCTAGACATAGAAGACTGAAGGACATCACAACATACTCAAAGGTCCCAATAGAACCCGGACATATGAAGGCCATCTTGTGGACACCCTTCTTGGCTATGAAACTTTGGTTATAGTCAGAGTGTCCATCCATGAAAGACAAGATTTCATGCTTGGCCGCCCCATCGACTAGGAGGTTAGTTATAGGTATAAGGTAATCATCTTTGGGAGTTGCAAGATTAAGATTTCATGCTTGCCCGTTTTTCTTTACACGAACAAGGTCCTTATTATTGGTTAGAAGAGGGCCTTGTGTGGCTAATGAATTGTCTTGTTGATGACCTTATTGTAACAATGCTTCTAGCTAATGAAATTTCCTTTTTTCGATCAGAAAAAAAAAAATTATATCAAGTGTATTATCCTTCATGATATTTGAAGATTCAAGAATAATTTAAGTACGAGAAAAATAAAACTATAATATTTATAAGTGAAATTCTATAATTAAATTAAATATGCCACCATTATGTATATTGACATCATCATATATTATTATGAATATGGAGTTTAGAGGTGGGAAAAAAAATTACTCGGACCAGTTAAACAAATAAAATCAATTTGAGTGCTTTGGTTCGGTTCTTATAGTATAAAATTATAATCTGGACCAAATTGAACCAAATTGCAATTAGTTTGGTTTAGTCTTATTTAACTTATTTGAAAACAGCCTAAATTGAACCAAACCTTTTTAAATTAATTTATAATTTTCTGGGCATTGGTAGGTTTTTATTGGTCATCATCATTAATAATTTCTTTGCATCCCACACCTAGATATCGACTACTTAGCAACAAAAAACCTAAAAAAACTATTCAAATTTTACATCATCTCTCCCACACAATTTCTCCATCTTCAAAGGGAAGGAATTTTTCCAACTATTGTTCAAAGTAAAGAAACTTTTCAACTACATATCTGCCTTTCGGTAAAGTAATATTGATATAGAAGACAAGAAAAAGAATATTTGTGAGGACCTTAACACTGGTGCAATAGAAACTGAAGGGTGTCTGATGCTTAAGTTAGCTTAAATTAAGCATGTGAATGTATTCAATTCAAATTATTCTTATGACTCGATTCCTTAAACAAGAATGCGAAATGGAATCCATTTGTTTTAGTGGAGAGTAGCTCTATGCTTTGATTTTTGACTGGCCAAACTTTCAGACCAAATTCTGCTTCTTGTAGTCAATTTATTGCAGCTGGTAGGGCCCCTTCACCCTTGTCATGATCCAACGGTGATCTACCTTGCACAATTCAAGGAAAGTAAAGTAATGGATACAAAGTATAGTTTTGAAAAAATTTACTTTTATGAATTAATATTTTTCCAACCTATATACCTCAACATTTTTCCCTTTTCACTCTATCATACTGGAACAACAACACAATGAAAGTTTATAATAATTTTACTCAATACTACCAAAAGTGCTTTAGGAGTATTTTTGTTTTCAATGTTGGAAGAAGTACCAAATTTGAACACCTTTCGTCCACTGATTCCTAACCGTTGTAGCATGATGATAAATTCCAAAGTCATGAGTGAAAAGATATTTAGGAGAAAGGACAATTAATAGAGTATGATGAAAGCCATTAAAAGACATTAGTTTCTTTTAATTTTGTTATCATTTGTAAGATTTTTTATTTTATATATAAGTGATATTAGGAGAGGGGAAAAACGAACATAGGACCTTGAGTGAATAAATAAATGCTCTTAACCATTTGAGGAACAAGACCCTTATAATGGAAAATCAAAGATTTTCTTTTATATAAGCGATATTGGGAGAGGGAGTTATCAAACCTAAGACCTCGAGTAAATGAGTAAATATTCTTAATCTTTTGAACTACAAAGCCCTTACAATAAAAGACTGTTTTGGGGGATTAGGCTTGCTTTAAGACTATAATAGACACAAAAAATGACTAGTTAAAGTTTGATTTGATTGATAGTGGAGTTTTTAGGCATTGCATTGCAGGTGGGATTGTATCAGCTTGCATGCTTAACAGAGAGGCAATTTGGGTGGCCCATATGCTAAATGTGAGAGAAAAGAAAAGCAACCTATTTTGGTCATTTTAAAATGAGCAGAACAGGCCACAAAACAAAATTAATTGTTCCCCAAAGCAATAGGTGAGGTATTAGATAGAAGAAGTTTGAGAGAGAGAGAGAGAGAGCCAAACTAGAAAGAGACATTAGAACAATTTGGAATTTGAACCCTATCTTGTCTGCCAGTAGAACATTCAAATATATCCATGATATTTATAATATAAAAAATAAGATTTTGGTCAATTGAAACAATCTGAACCGTCAAAGAAAAGATTAAATTAGCAAAGTAGTTGAGGGGTGCACGTAATCTATGGAACTAGAAATATATTAACCATTGATTAATTAATTAATTATAGTTTCAATGATTATTTATTCCTCTTGCTGGTTCGTTTGGTTCCTTGTTGAGCTTTATTGACTTGACCGTGGAATTGGTGGAGCTGGATAGTGACTTTTGCTGTCGTCTTCTGTGCGTTTGGTTTGTTTTCTTATTTTTGTTGTCTCGTTATTTGTTTTGCTCGCGGATTTAACTTAAGGTGTATTCTCGATCCTTCTCAATATTTAACACGCATTTATGTATTTAATTATAGTTAATTTTTTACTTTGTATTTATGGAATTATGGTTATACTCATGAACACATTTCAAATATTGAGAATGGTGGTGAGAGTACATTTTGGATTAAAGTGATGAACAAAAATACTCTCTTTGCAATATGGCTTGTGTAATTTCTAACCGATCCTAGTTTGTTGGGTCTTCCTCTTGCAGTCCAGTTTTAAGAAGTGGGCTTTTCCAATGAATATTTGTTTTTGTTTTTTATATCAAAGTAAGCCCACAGCCATAGCACAGCACCACACCGCGAGCCCAAGGAGGATATAATCCAAGCAAAGAGTGCACACATTGCACTTTAAAAGCCTCCCAACACCAGTTTGTGCCACCGAAGAGAGTTGATGGAAGTCGAGGAGCAGAGGTTGGTGGTCTAGAACTGGTTGTAGGAAGTAGTCTTATGCGGTGGAGGATACTATAATAGAGAGGGGATAAAGGGAGTGTAGAAGTGAGAGTTTGAGGCTAGAAAACAGTGATGGTGGATGGGGGAGTAAGTGTGGATTAGGGTTTTAAGGCTCGGGCTTAACTTAGGGGAAATTAAATTGAGAATGAATAGAAAGGAGAAAAGAGGTAAAAACCTCATGAATGAGACATAACTCAGAGAAAAATCACCCGTTGCCGGTGGGGAGGAGCCAACGACTCTCAATGTGGACCAAACCGTTTTGAGCTTATTGATTGAACACTAGAAGATTGAAGCAAATTATATAATAGAGATGTCTGATCAAAGGCAAGAAGATAAGTCACAAAAAAAAAACAAAAAAAAAACTAGTTGTTTAATTACAAAAGCCATGATGTAATTAACAACACCATTGTTATTGTTGTGTTTTTTCTTTCTTTCTTTCTTCGCAATAAACAATCAAAAATTGAAATATGAAAAACGGTGAAAACAAAAATTGACAATTAAGGGTTAAAACCATCTTGGGGCCTAGGTGGTGTAGACCGGCGGTTGATCTGGTCGGCATTGTTAAACTGCGCGTTTTGTTCGTCTGGGCTGTTTGGCGTTTGAAGGGTGTCTACGTCTTCCGCAGGGCCTTGATCTTGATCCCCAACATATTGCTGCATCACCAAAACTGACGCCGTCGCTGCAAAATCTGAAGAAGCTAACAAATCCCCAATGGCGCCAAGTTCCGGGCACTCACTCCAGTCCGTTAGTCCCGCCGTTAAAGGCGATATCATGCCTTGCCCTCTCCCTACAATAAACAGGTCATGAACGTTGTCCATTGACCTAATCGCCGCCACCGTCTCCTCTCCGTTATTCACCAACTTCTCAGTGTAAAGAATGGACTCGTCGTTGGCATTCTTCATTCTAAAATCATTGATCAACTCCTCGTCCAGCTGCTTCTCCCACCCTAAGTCCGTCTCCACCGACAGTATCCTTGAATTGTTCCCCTCTGCATCAGTAGCGGTAGTGGCGGAAGCAGCAGCAGAAGCAGAAGCTCTTTCCGCTCCTCCGACACCATCCCTAGGAACAAACCTCATCACGGTCAGGCTTATCCCCGGATGCTCCGACATCCTCCAAGCGTAGGACAGTGCCTCTCTGTCATCGGGTCCTCCGAAGAAGAGAACGACCACGTGATGAGACACTTGGTTGGCAGCCAAGCGGTTGGAGCCGTTGAGGCCTCGATCCACGAGAATCCCAACTGAGCAAGGAGAGTTTGCAAGAACGTTCTGGTTCATTGTTCGAAATGCAGGGTTCATGGCCTCCATCCCTCCGTCCACTGTTTGCTGCTTGTGAAAGGGAATGATTAAGAAGGCGACACGCTTGTCCTCAGCCAAGTTGCAGATGTCCTCGTGCATTGTGGAGTAAGGAGAGATGGCTGTGAGCGGCTGCACGGAGACACAGCCGGCATGCTGCTCATAGTTCTCGAAAGCATTGATTATGTGATCCGACTGGGCCTGTGTTCTGTTGAGCGCAGGTCTGCCGGATTTTCTAGTGTTGTGGACAATGAGCATGGCAGAAGCCCGACCGCTTAGCTCCACCAAGTGGAGGACGTAGATGCAGAGCGGGGATCTTTTAGTGGGGTGGGAAGCTTCAAGGAGATTGATCATAGTGGGCACATTTCGAGGGGTGTGGACGCAGATAAGTACTCGCAACTCAGCGTCAGGCTTGGATCTCTGAATGCTACGTCGTTTGTAAGGTATAAACCTTCTGGCCGGCTTGTAAACGGTGGTGACGATGGGGGTGATGATTCCGGTCATCACGACCGCTACAATCACCATAATGGCAAACGCCTCGTCGTCCAAAACTTTCTGGTCCCTTCCGACATTGAGCACAATGAGCTCGACTAGGCCTTTGGTGTTCATGAGCAGGCCTAGAGTGAAGCCTTCGTCGAAGGGCATTTGGTAGAAGAGGCAGACGATGACAGTGCCTGCAATTTTCCCCACGCATGCCAGAAATATGACTAGTAACAAAATCCCCCAAGTACCGGGCCCCTGGATGCTTCCTATGTTGGTTCTGAGACCACTAATTGCGAAGAATAGAGGAAGCAAAAGCCCCGACACAAAGTCCTCCAACTTCTCAATCAGGGTGGCGCCCAAAGGCCCGTTGGGGATGACTAAACCGAACACGAAGGCCCCGAAAACGGAGTGGGTCCCGATGGCGTCGGTGATGAAGCCCGAGATCATGACACCAGTGAGGATGAGGCAGATGTAGAAGTCGCTGAAGCTCTCTCCCTCGGGGGTTCTTCGAATGATCCAGCACACGGCAGGGCGGACGATGAAGATGCAGATGAGGACAAAGGCTGCGCTAGAGAGGACGACGTAAAGGGAGGCCAACGAGGTGGTGTCGTTTTCCGCAAGGGCAATGGCCAAGGCTAAGAGGGCCCAGGCGCACATGTCGTTGACGAGGGCGGAGGAGAGGGCGATCCTACCAAGCTCGGTGTTGACAAGCTTGAGCTCGGCGAGTACGCGGGCGAGTACAGGGAAGGCGGTGACGGAGAGGGCGACGCCGAGGAAGAGAATGAAAGTGCCTTGGTTCATGGGTTGCTCTCGCTTGTGGAGGAGGAAAGAGAAGGCGGCGCCGATGAGAAAGGGGAGGATCATGCCGGCAATGGCAATGACGATGGCCCTCTTGCCCATGCGCCGAATTACGGAAATATCCATCTCCAATCCAACAAGGAAAAGGAAGTAGAGGAGACCCACATTTGCCATTGTCTCTAGGACCATCACACTTCTTAGAGGGAATATTGTGGTGGCGAATTTATCACTCTTTCCAAGCACCGATGGCCCCAATAATACTCCACCCTGTATATATTCATATGCCATCAAAATCATCAATTAATTAGTTTAATTCCGAAACATTACCATAATTTGGAATTTATATATATATATATATATGCATGGTTACATTAATTTTCGACTAAATGAATAAATGGGAACTTATTATATACACGATCGATGAACATATAGAGATGGATATAGAAACAAAAAAAACCTGCATGCTTTCAACTAATAAGTAGTCATAATGAGAAATTATTATAGGTAGATTAGGTAATGTACCATAATTTCTGAGATGACACGAGGTTGACGAAAGGGTTTGAGAATGATAACGAGGATACGAGTAGTAACGACGACCATAGTTAACTGCAAAATGAAGAGCGGGAGGGAGTAATCCAAAGGATTGTCGCCCTGCCATATACCGTTTGTGGTGATCATGGTTGGTGCATAACACACTATTGAACCATCTGACGAATTATTTGCCGCAGCTTTCACCGCAGCTACCGCTGCTGCCATCTCGAATTAATTTCCTGCCACCTTGAGATCGATACCACTGCCACCACCACAACCACGACGAAAATAATAACAAATAAAAAACTGCTATGCTACGAACATACCTAGCTTCTACCTCTTCCTTATATTTTTGTCATGGAATTACAACACCATACAAGTCTCTGTTGTTTTTCTTCTTCTTTCTTCTTCTTTTATTTACGAGGTAAATAGCTAGGAATTACGAATGGGGCTCTTGCTTCTTAGCTTGACATAGAGAAATTTACAAAAGTTTCTGTAAGGAAATGATGTTGGAATGAGAGGGGAGAAGGAGGGAAGCCGTGTTAGCTTTTGATGGTTGACCGCCCCATTTGGGGGCTTCTTTTATCTGTGGCCTGTGGTTCACAGTTAATTGGTATCTACCTATTTTAAGAATTTCATGTCATCCTACATCTTTAATTAACAAGCATGAAATTTTGGTTTTTCATTTTTACTTTACAATTTAGCACCACTTCTTTGCTCTACATTATTCAACTGCCAAGCATCAAGCATCATTCGACAATGTCATACATTATCATATACTAGCATTTTAGCACATGCTCAAGCTAATTAGTTTTATTTATTTATTTTAGAATTAAAAAAGATATGAGTAGTTATGTTATATAAAAATAGGACCCATTATATGATTTTGTTTTTAATTTTTAATTTTTTTTAATATAAAAAAGTGTGAATTTACTATATTATCCTAATTTAATTAATAACTAGCCTCTCCGCACGCACTTTCGCGCCTGCGAGAGGCTTTTTTAAAAAAAATTTAAATTTATGTTAGAATTAAAAAGATAATGGGTAGTTGTATTCCATAAAAATAGGATTCATTATCTGATTTTTCTTTTATTTTTAATTTTTTTAATATGAAAAAGTGTGAATTTACCATATTATCCTCATTTAATTAATAATTTCAATTCTTAATGTTTGCATTAACCAAGGGCATTTTCTGGTATTTTGAATGTTTCACCATTCTCTGTCTTTTGCTTTATATATATAGATAGATTTCAATTTTTAATGTTTTAATTTTTAATGTTTTCATTAACCAAATGCATTTTCTAGTATTTTGAATGTTTTCACCATTCTCTACCTTTTGCTTTGTATCTATAGATTTTATCAAATTTTTTGTCCATATTACTAGTCACCAAATATCACACGTGTGCAAATTAGTTTTTTTAATATTTTTTTACAACCTTTTATTTATATATATAGATATATATATTAGTAATTCAATTTAAAATTAAGAAAGAGGAAACAGATCTAAGCATGTCCCATGAAAATAAGACCCATGTTCTCATTTGTTTTGTTAATTTGAATTTTAAAAATAAATATAGTTAATTCACTTTATTACCCTTATTTTATGAATACTAGCCTCCCTTCGACGTGTGCGGGAGGTCTTTTTTCGATCATGTGCCCTTAAAATTGAAACCGAATTTCAAGGCCCATTGGACTTGAACCTCTTGGGTTTCCTAAAATTAAGTTCTATGCGACGAGCGAGTCTGTAGTGAGTGGAAAGTTATAAGGGGTTTTTTTGAGGGGTATGTAAGAGCCGTTGGATTTCATCCAATGGTGAGTTTTTAAAAGAGGGTGCATGTAGAACCGGGTTGAAATCTAACCCGTTTGGAAACCCAACTTCAGTTGAAGATTTTTCCTTCTCTGTGAAAAACTGAAGAACACAATCCTCTTTTTTTTTTTTATAAATGTAATGCAAATCCACAATTAGAAAGATCCAAAGCTCCCAAACTCTAGAATCGCTCCATTGTCATCAGCTCCTTGGGAGGCCTGCGATCTACGGTATCCTCGGTATGACGAATAATGGCTTTTACCTAGCTATTGCCCTGTTTTGATTCTATGATTCAAGTGAAAACCCCTTCTCTTTTTCGTTCAGCAGAAGAGATTCCAGATGAAAGCAAAGTAGCATATCTCTTTTACGTGCTGCTGCAGTTGTTCCTCGATTTTGGTAGAGATGGAGTCTCCACTACGAAAGAATCCTCTCTAATGTCCACCACATTCTCTCAAGCTGACTGACTTTGAAGCTCCCGATTGACTTTGAGAGGTAAGTTCACTCTTGCTGGATTGATTTTGTTGGGTTTGATTTGTTGTTTGTGAGGGTGAGAAATTTGTCATTTGTGGCATCAATAATGCGTCATTTGCTCTGCTATCAATAATGCGTCATTTCCTTATGAATATTCAATATACTTAGTTGATTATTTTTTTTTGGAGGGGGGATTGGAAAATTATGAAATGTAGGTAAAAGATCCTAAACTTAGGCTTAATGGCATTAGGAGTAAGCATTTGGAGAGGATATTGGGTGAAGTTCTGTAATTGCTTGTTTGAATTACATTTGAGTTCTTAGTTGAACATGTTGGTTCTAATGTTATTTTTTCCAGATTATTTCACAAGAGATGACGTAACTATTATTAAATTTTGCTTGTGTTTTGTGTAATCAGAATCCAACAAGCTAGGCTATGCGTGTATTGTGTCAATTTGGGCAATGTTTTGTGTGAGTGGAATGCATTGATAAGTTGTGATGCACTAATGATTGATTAATGAATTAACATTTGCTATGCAGTAATATAGAAGTAGATCAATAATATACGTGGATAAAATGGCTGGGGGCTCAGAGAGTGATGACTCTGTAACAGCTAATGGGAGGGTTTACATTCCTGAAGTAAGAAATGAGGAAACACCAGCTGTTGGGATGAAGTTCGACTCGCTTGACCTCGTTTATAATTTCTATAATAGATATGCATTCTTGGCTGGCTTTGATATTCGACTTCATTCCAGCTTTTGGGGGAAAAATAAGAAAGAGATTCTGAGAAAAGAATTTGTATGTTGCAAACAAGGTGCATACCGGAAGGATGAAACTCGGGAGAGAAAAAGACAGCGGGGAATAAGTAGATGCAATTGCAAAGCTAAGATTGTGGTTGTGAAGACACATGGGAGCAAGAAGTATACCATCTCTCTTTTTGCAGAGGGACACAATCATAAGATGACACCCTCAGGAAGAATGCATTTACTGAGATCACACCGTCGTATTTCAGATTCTACAAAAGTACTCACAAAACAGTTGGGTTCGGTTAATATTCCCATTAATCAGAAGGTAAGTATTTTCGAGGTGCAATCCGGAGGAATGGATAAAATCGGTTTTATGAAAAAGGATATGTACAATCTTGAATGTAGTGTGAATGAGAAGCTGAGGAACCACGATGTTGAACTAGTGACCGAGTATTTTATGGCTGAACAGAAAAAAAATGAGGCTTTTTATTTCAGGATTGAGGGAGATGGCGATAACAGGTTTAGTCGATGTTTTTGGGCAGATGCAACTTCTAGACGGGCATACGGGTTTTATGGGGATGTTGTTGTATTCGATACCACATTCAACACGAATAGATACGACTTGACATTTGCACCAATGTTGGGAGTTAATAACCATGGTCAAACAATTGTCCTAGCATGCGCATTTTTGAGCAAGGAAACGACTGAGTCGTTTATTTGGATGTTTGAGGAGTTTAAGAAAGCCATGCCAGGTGGCGAACCTAAAACGATCATTACAGATCAAGATGCGGCAATGAGCAGAGCGATTTCAATAGCCTTCCCGACTACATTTCATCGACTTTGCATATGGCACATCACATCAAAGTTCTCTGTTAAGTTACCACATTCTGCTTATAAGGAGTATTGGCGTGAATTCCAGAAAGCCATATGGGATACTGACAATAAGGATGAGTTTGATGCAAAATGGAATATTGTGGTTACAAAGGCTGGTTTGACTGACCATCCATGGCTAAGTTGAATGTTTGATTTAAGGAAATCTTGGGTTCCAGCCTACGCACGACACTTTTTTGCCGCTGGAATGTCAAGCAGCCAAAGAGCGGAATGTTCTCATGGTTTCTTCAAGAAATACATATCAAGGAGAAATTCGTTGATGGATTTCATAATAAGATTTGAGAGGGCCCTTTCTCATCAACGTCAAAAAGAGTTAGTTGCTGATCACGTAGATGCATTTGAAGCGGTTCAATGTATTCTACCGATGCCAATGAACAAACAAATGGCTACCTTGTACACAAGGACAATGTTTAAAAAGTTTGAGCAAGAACTAATACAAAGTACAACATGTTTCCTAGAGCTGAAAACAGAGGATGCTTCTAAAGTTGTGTTTAATGTGAGCGAAAGGAAAAATTGGGAAACAAGAGTGGCAGAAGTCGTATATGTCAAAGATTCTGACCACGCATCGTGTAGCTGCAAAAGATTTGAATTTGTTGGAATTATTTGCAAGCACATCCTAGCATTGTTCAGAAGGGACCAGATTGAATATATGCCCGATAAATACATTTTGAAGAGGTGGAAGAAAACTGCGAAATCTGGATTGGTGTCAGATGCAAATGGCAACGAAATTAAAGACTCTGCAGATCCTGGTCTTTTAATAAAGCGGAGTACAATGTCCCGACTTGCTTCAGATGTGGTTGAGGATGCATTAATGTGTGAAGAAGGATGTGAGCTACTGTCAGAGACTCTAAAAAGTTTGCGGGTGAAGTTGAAGTTGTTGAAGGATGGACCAAGTAATAACGAAGTTGGAGGGTCCAGCTCTCAAACACAATATATGAAAGACCCTAAGAGAGTCAGGTGCAATGGAGGGTCGAAACGAGTAACGGGAGCAAAGGAAAAGGCAATGAAGCGAGGGATTAGACACTGTCGGGAGTGTGGACACATTGGTCATGATAGAAGACAATGCCCAAGAAATTTAAACACACCGTAAGATGTTAACACAATTTATAATAAGACCTAAAATTTGAATAGGTAAAGTTCTTATGTGCTTTTGTTTGATGTTTATGCAGGACATCACCGTCGAACAATGACGAATCAACTCCAATAGATCTTAGTGACCCATTTTTCGACGAATTTTACAGGATGCACGGACCAACTCAATGATTTGGGTTTCTATTATACGAAGCCCGGTTATTATGAAGACTAATGATCAGGTGAAGTTTTCTAGATGCAGTTTTATTATTATTATTTTTTTGTTCATGTCCACCGATGAGCTCTTACTATGTCCATTGATAATTGAAATGAAAATTTGCTTGGTTTCATTCTTGCATGAAATTTCGACACATGTTAATTTTACGTCTTCTCCCTATTTAGAAATTTTCATAGACCTTAGATAAAGTATCAAATTTTGATTTATGTGAAGAAGCAATGACTTTTACCTTGTAAAATGGGTAGTTTATGGTGAATTATGTTTGAACAGAGATTCATTGATTATATGACAGGGTAATGCAGCATTTCCAGCAGCCAGCTGTTGTGTCCATTACCAGTAATGATTTCCAGCAGCACGCATCATTTCTAGCAGCACCCACTTTTTGCGAATGTTATGTTCTAGGGTTTTACTGGTGATTAAGATCTGAGCTCCACTGGTTATTAGGTGCACGATTTTGCAAACATTCGTAAATGAAGGATACTTGAAGCACTTTGTTGGAACAGAAAGATTAGAAAGCAGCGTGTAAAAAAGTACATTGCGGCTAATCACATTTCGAATGGTTGGATAATATTAAAGGGTACACTAACATTTGAAGTACTCATAATTCCACACACAAAAGAAAATTTGATTGCAAAGCATTTTATGTGCTCCCTCTTAGCAATACCACGATCTCCCTAATCAACTGAACAACGGTAGCCACAATCACTAGGTCGTATTGGTCAGCTTCTTCTTAGCAGGTCTCACGTGGTTATGGTCACTCATGTCCCCAGTGATATAGCCAAAATAAATATTCAGCAATATTTGGAATTTTATTATATATACATAAACCACAAACCATTCAGTAAACAATGTATAGCACATGGTATTTTACTTATGACTCACGTGTCATGATAATGGGGCTTTACTGATTCCCAACGTGCTGTGATATTGACTGCTTATTGAATAATATTTCCATATTTGCAAAATATAATGTTAGACAGAAGGAACACATGATGACTTGCAAGACATAGTCCCAATAATTATATATGAAGCAAATGAAACTGATATTTGTATTATTTTATATTAGATAATGACATTAAGGGAATATAGTTCTAATTTGTGCAATACCACGATCACCCCCAACCAACAGAACAGCTGTAGCCGCAATCACTTAGTCGTATCGGTCGGCTTCTTCCGAGCAGCTTTGACGTGCTTATGCTCATTCATGTCACCACCATCGTCTAGTATTTCTCTCACAGCATCAGGGGACACATAGTCCCAATTATAACTTGTATGAGTAGTTGCCGCGAATGCTCGGAATTTTTCGAATCCTTCGTTGAATGCCAACTCCAGTTCACTGTGGTGCTCTTTGCATCGCATATGGTTCATCAAACAACCTTTAATTTCATCATTCATTACTGCATCCAACTCCTCAGCTTTCAGCTTCCTTTTACGACTCAGCTTCAAGTACTTGTTCTTTTGGGAGAACGCTTTGTTCACTCTAATGTTAAGATCAGCCAAAATGGCCTCGTCTTTGATCGGTGGATAATTACATATCTTTTTGTACCCTTCTAACTTATGATTTGGTTAAGTTTTTGAGTTAAACTTGTGCTTTTAATAAAGTTTGTGTATGTTTCAGTGTAATAAGGATGAGACTCATTACATGCATTTTGAAGACAAGTTAGCTCAAAACAGTGTCTGCAGATCAGTCACATTCACGGATTAACCTGTACTTGGTCAAGAAGAACCAGATAATGAGCCATACATCATTGGAAAGATACGGAAGTCTAGTTTCCGTAGCATTTTACGGTTCATGATTTGGAGTCTTCTAGAGGAAGTTATCCACGATTTAGCAGCTCAAGGTCAAAATTCGGCAGCATCTGCGTTACTGGGCCAAAAATGACATTTGAAGGTCTTTCCTATTTTTCCTTGAGTTGGGATGCATATGCTTGGAAAGATAAGACAAAGGGCTTGAAGATCCATATTTTTCCAGAATTTTTTGGAGTGAATAACAAGCCCAAAATCGGCCCACAAGCTGACTATGTCATGCATGACTATCTAATGGGATTTGTTGGTGAAGTGCACTAGCCAAAATAATGAGTTTCTAATTACAATGGGATTTGTTGGTGAAGTGCACTAGCCAAAAGAATGAGTACAATGGGATTTGTTGGTGAAGTGCACTAGCCAAAAGAATGAGTTTCTAATTACAATGGGATTTGTTGGTGAAATGCACTAGCCAAAAGAATGAGTTTCTAATTACAAGTGCTATTGGCATAAACCATATTCAATTCAAATATTCCCCTTCCATTCTCCCTATAAATAGCACTCCAATTCTAAACACAAATCATTCACAATTCATCTCATTCACTTCATCCTTCCACAAACACTCCATTCATCCCCAAAACACCAAAAATAGCTCCAACAAGCCTCCATTCCAATTCCCTACGAATTTCCTCTTTCTTTTCCATCACCACTCACCCAAACTCATCCCAAATCACCTCTTTAGTTGCCATACTCTAGATGTGAGGAAACTCTTGGAGCAGCATTAGACGTGGAGAAGCACTTGGAGAAGCCTTGGACACCACAAACAACTTCATAAATGGGTTTTTCTACTCTTGTTGCATTCATTATGTCTTCTCATTTATGTTTAAGTTTCATTTCCATTATGAGTAGCTAAATTCATAACTAGGGCTTCGATGTAACCTAACATGAATATTCTGGGTTTATAAGTTAAAGTTTTGAGTTTCAAGTTTGATTCATGATTCATGTTCTTATTCATTATGCTTATCAGTTAATATGCTTGTTTGGATGATTGATCACCATTAGAACTTGTTTATTAGCTATCTTGGTTTAAATCAAAAGTAGACACCATGCTTTGATTCGAATTGAACTATGAATAAGAAAAGTATGTATGGACATTCGACAACAGGGATTAGATACATGCTTGGTTGTTTAAATTGTTTTTCTATGCTTAATGGGTTCCTAATGCTTAATTTAGGTTAGACAACAAATGATCAAGTTAGGGAATTAGGAACACAAGGTTAGGACCAGACACCATGGCCTAATCATACTTTAGCTAGAATCAATCTTTGAATCCGAATTAGACTTGTCACTTAACTAATTTATAACCCAGAATTGAATTGTTATGGTGAATCGAATGCCCTAGTCTCCCAATCTATTTTCCAACCTACAAACATACTCTTTGTTACATTTGCTCACTTTGCTTTTGTTTAAAACTTCGTTTTGCCTCATTTGTTCAACAATTACAATCACTCTTGCTTTAAATTCTATTTTAGACTTAACCTCGTACTTTCTTGAATTTGGTAATCTAAGTACATAACTAATATTAATTTCTCACTCCTCGTGGGTTCGACCTCGTACTTGTCTTGCTATACTACTAATTGGCCCGTACAATTGTGAGTTAACGTTTTTAACGAACAAATTTTGGCGCCATTGCCGGGGACTGAACGAAAGTTCTTCCCTGGTTATGTGCCCAAGGTTACCCTATTCTTTTAGTAGTACTAATTAACTCAAGTTATTTTCTGTTTCAGGTTGTTTATGTCTAAAAATCCCTTCCTTGAACAAGTGAGGTCTTCGTTCCAACGTTCGAGATCTTTGAGCGCAGGGCCATCTTTGCAACCAAACCGGGTGATCTCTGAAAGAGAGTTGGAAACTGCAAAAGAGCAATTCATTGCCACATTTGAAGGTCTTGCTATCCACACTGACCTCCCAAGTTCTTCACCTTCAAATTCGGAATCAAGTTCAGACCAAGAAGAAGAAGAAGAGATGGCTGCCAATGAGTTCATGGGAGACCTTGATATCCCAACAATTCCAGCATCCCCTTCAAGCATCTTGCTGCCCACCGCAGCCCGAAACTATGAGCTTAAATCTTCTTATCTTAATATGCTGCCTTCCTTTTATGGTTTACCTAATGAAGATCCATTAACTCATATAAAGGATATTTTTAATGTTGTGAGCTCTTTTCCCTTGACAGGTGTGACGGAAGATCAACTTCGAATGAGAGTGTTTCCTTACACTTTGAAAGATAAGGCGAAATATTGGTTGAATTCTTTGAAGCCTGGTACACTCACGACTTGGGGAGCCATTCAAAAGAAGTTCTTGGAGAAATACTTCTCCACGCAAAAAACCGACATGCTTAGGGACAAGATCTTCCTATTTGCACAACAAGATGATGAGTCGTTTTGTGAAGCATGGGAGAGATTCAATGGGCTGCTCAATCAATGTCCTCATCATGGGATTCCATTGAAGCTTCAGATGCGTATGTTTTATAAAGGACTAACCCCCTCTAGTCATAATATTGTCACTAATTTTGCAGGTGGTTCTTATAAGACTAAGACTCCAGAAGAAACATATGAACTCTTTGAGGGGATAGCAATGGAGACCCAACACATCGATACAAGAGGTGAACGTATTGCTGGTGGTTCTAATGATTCTTCCAGTGTGCAGATTTCCAAATTGGAACAAAAGCTAGATGCCCTCCTTGCATTGAACTCAAGAAACCCTTCAAAGGAAGTGTGTAACATCTGTGAAACTCATGATCATCCTACCATTTCTTGTCCCTTTGGGACAGCATATCCAGAATTTGTGCAAGAGCAAGCTAAGTTGGTAAATTCCTACAACCGAGGTCCAATAAATGATCCATATTCTCAAAGTTATAATCCAGGTTGGAGGAATCATCCAAACTTTTCATGGAGGAATACACAGAATCAAGCAAATCCCCCTTCACTCCAAAGGCCACAACAATCATCATCATTGGAGGATATAGTGAAGCAAATGGCAATCAACCAATCCAATTTCCAGCAAACTACACAAGCTGCCATCTCCAAGTTGGAAGTCCAATTAGGCCAGATAGCAACGGAAATAGCTCAAAGAGAGCCTGGGAAATGGCCAAGCCAAACCGTAATCAATCCAAGAAACCAAGAAGCCAAGGCCGTTCATGTGCTCAGATCAGGTACGATTGTTGATAACAAAGTTGGTTCTAATCTATCAAATGATGTTGTGATTGTAGAGGATAAAGATGAAGAGGAAACCACAGCTATGGAAGAAGAACAACTCAAAACGTCCCAATCTGCTCCTAAGGCCAAATCTGATTCTCAGGAACCCAATCCATTTCAATTGCATAAAAGAGATGACAAATTTGTGCCATCACATCTTCATCAAGATAGATACATCCCACCTCCTCCATATATTCCACCGATTCCATTTCCAGGCCGTTTGAAGAAAGCAAATCAAGATAAGGCGTTTAAAGAGATTTATGATATTTTGAGTAAAGTTAATATCAATTTGCCCTTGCTTGATGTTGTTAAACAGATCCCTGCATATGGAAAGTTCATCAAGCACTTGATAACTCACAAGCTCAATTTTGCTCCAAGTGAAGAAGTAAAGCTCAACAAAAATGTGAGTGCTGTGTTGCAAAGGAAGCTTCCACCAAAACTAGAAGAACCTGGCAGCTTTGACATTCCCATTAACATCGGAGATAAGAAGGTTGGAAGAGCCATGTTGGACTTGGGAGCAAGCATCAATGTAATGCCATATTCAGTTTATTAGGAGCTTGGTTTAGAAGGGATGAAGAGAACGTCAATCCGTCTTGAACTAGCTGATCATTCTATCAAATATCCAAAAGGTATTGTTGAAGATATTTTAGTTCAAGTTAATACACTCATTCTTCCGGCTGATTTTGTAGTGATGGATATGGAGGATAACCCATATGGAGACCGTGTTGATCCCATTCTCCTCGGACGACCATTTATGGCCACTGCAGACACAATCATCAAAGTGAAAGATGGCACCCTCTCCATGACTGTTTTGGGTGAAACTGTTGAATTTAAAGTGTTTGATGCTCTCTCTCAACCTTCTATCACTCATGATACTTGTTTTTCAATTAATGTTGTGGATCATGAGATTTCTTCTAAAATTGTGCAGAAAAAGTCTAATGATGCTCTAGAAGCGGTTCTAACACAAGAAGAGGAAGATCTTTATGAATCAGAGTTCCAAGAAGTGATGGCTGCCTTAGAAGTGTTTCAGCCATATCCACCATCCTTTAGGCCACCACTCGAGCCTCTTGGACCATCCTCCACAAAATTGGAGCCATCCATTATCACCCCACCAAAGCTAAAACTTAAACCTCTACCCAATCATCTTAAGTATACTTATTTGGGTGCTAATGAAACTCTCCCTGTTATAATTGCTGCAGGTCTCACCTTACATGAAGAGGACAGCTTAATTGAAGTTCTAAGAGAGCATAAAACAGCCATTGGATGGACCATAGCAGACATCAAAGGAATTAGTCCAAGCATGTGCATGCACCGAATTTTAATGGAAGAAGACAGCAAACCATCTCGTGATGCACAAAGGAGGCTAAATCCCAACATGAAAGAGGTGGTTAGGGCTGAAGTTTTAAAGCTACTTGATGTAGGAATCATCTACCCAATTTTAGATTCTAAGTGGGTGAGTCCTGTGCAAGTTGTTCCAAAGAAGTCTGGAATCACTGTTGTAAAGAATGAGAAGAATGAGCTAGTTCCAACACGAACTATCACCGGGTGGAGAGTTTGCATTGATTACAGGAAGTTGAACACATCCACGAGAAAAGATCATTTTCCCTTGCCTTTCATTGATCAAATGCTTGACCGTTTATCTGGCCATGCTTACTACTGTTTTCTTGATGGATTTTCAGGTTATAATCAAATTCCCATTGCTCCGGAAGACCAGGAGAAAACCACATTCACATGCCCATTTGGTACGTTTGCTTATAGAAGGATGCCATTTGGTTTGTGCAATGCTCCAGCAACTTTCCAAAGATGCATGATGGCAATCTTTTCTGATATGGTGGAACGATTCATGGAGGTATTTATGGATGATTTTTCAGTTTTTGGTTCATCTTTTGATGATTGTCTTCACCACTTGTCTCTAGTGCTTAAAAGATGTCAGCAAACAAATCTTATTTTGAATTGGGAGAAGTGTCACTTCATGGTAAGACAAGGAATTGTGCTAGGCCATGTTATTTCAAGCAAGGGAATTGAAGTGGACAAAGCCAAGATAAATATCATCTCAAATCTACCACCCCCTTCCTCTGTTAAAGGAGTTAGAAACTTTCTGGGCCATGCCGGATTCTATAGAAGGTTCATCAAAAAATTTTCAAGCATTTCAAGACCATTGTGTAATCTTCTTGCTAAGGATGCTGTTTTTGAGTTTGACGAACCTTAAATGGAAGCTTTTACGACCTTGAAGAAAGAGCTAACTTCAGCCCCTATTATCATAGCTCCAGATTGGTCTTTACCATTTGAAATAATGTGTGATGCCTCTGACTTTGCTATTGGTGCAGTTTTAGGTCAAAAGAAGAACAAGCTTCCCCATGTGATTCATTATGCGAGCCGGACCTTGAATGATGCCCAACTCAATTACTCCACAACAGAGAAGGAGTTGCTTGCTGTGGTTTTTGCTTTAGAAAAATTTCGTTCTTACCTTGTTGGTTCTAAAGTAATTGTTTATTCTGACCATGCTGCTCTTAGATACTTGCTCACTAAGAAGGATGCCAAACCACGCTTGATCAGATGGATTCTCTTGTTGCAAGAGTTTGATTTGGAGATTCGAGACAAGAAGGGATGTGAAAATGTGGTGGCTGACCATTTGAGCAGAATTGTGGTTGAAGACCAAGGAGAAGCTGTATTACCATTGAATGAGACTTTTCCAGATGAACAACTATATGTTGTCCAAGTCAAAGAGCCATGGTATGCTGATTTTGTTAATTATCTTGCTTGTGGTGTTCTTAGAAATGATCTAACTTATCAGGACAAGAAGAAGTTCTTCTCCATGGTGAAACATTATGTCTGGGATGAACCTTTCTTATTCAAGCATTGCCCAGATCAACTCATTAGAAGATGTGTTCCAGAAGAAGAACAAGAAAGCATCCTTAGGCACAGCCACGAATTGGCTTGTGGAGGCCACTTTGGAGCTAAGAAAACATCACTTAAAATTTTGCAATCAGGTTTCTTTTGGCCTACTCTATTCAAAGATGCATTTAATTTTTGTGTTAAGTGTGATAGGTGTCAAAGGATGGGAAACATAAGCCGCAGGAACGAAATGCCATTGAAGAACATACTCTTTGTGGAACTCTTCGATGAATGGGGTATTGATTTCATGGGACCATTCCCATCTTCCTTTGGTTATACCTACATACTTGTTGCTGTTGATTATGTGTCTAAGTGGGTGGAAGCCATAGCCACCAAAACCAATGATCATAAGGTGGTGCTGAAGTTCTTGAGGGACAATATTTTCACAAGGTTTGGTACTCCAAGGGCTGTCATTAGTGATGGAGGCAGCCACTTCTGCAACAAGCCATTTGAAGCACTCATGAAGAAGTACAACATCACCCACCGTGTCTCTACACCATATCATCCTCAAACTTCTGGTCAAGTAGAAATAAGCAACAGAGAAATTAAGCAGATCCTAGAGAAGGTGGTGAATAGTACAAGGAAAGATTGGGCTGCCAAGCTCAAATGATGCATTATGGGCTTATAGGACTGCATATAAGACTCCCATCGGAATGAGCCCTTATCGTCTTGTATTTGGGAAAGCCTGTCACTTGCCAATGGAGCTTGAACACAATGCTTTTTGGGCCATCAAGAAGTTGAATTTTGATCTAGAGAAGGCCGGCCATGTTAGAAAGTTTCAGCTCAATGAATTGGAAGAAATTAGACATGAGTCCTATGAGAATGCAAAGCTTTACAAAGAACGTACCAAGAGTTACCATGACAGGAACATTCAACGGAAAGAGTTCAGCAAAGGTATGTTAGTTCTTTTGTTTAACTCACGTTTGCGTCTCTTTCCAGGAAAATTGAAGTCTAGGTGGCTTGGCCCATTCACTGTGGTTAATGTTTCTCCCTATGGAGCTGTGGAGATTCAAAACCCTAAAGATGGCTCAACTTTCAAAGTAAATGGACAACGTTTAAAGCCATTCCATGAGGGAGTGTCAGTTGGAACTCAAACTGGTCATGTGGTGGATCCTCTTCCTTTCGTACAATCAAGTTAGCTAATGGCATAATGTCTTGCCAAGACATTAACTAAGGCGCTTCTTGGGAGGCAACCCATGTGTTGAAGAATAAGGTGCTTGGTAGCGGTCGACCTAATTGCATCAAGAGGGAGTTTCTCTAATCCTTTGTCTTAAATTTTCCCCTTATTATTTACATGTTCTCACTCATCTTTGTTATGCTTTAACATTGAGGACAATGTTCAATTTGAGTTTGGGGGTAGGGATTGACAATTTTGTTAGGTTTTGTGGTGGAGTTAAGTTGTGTGAGCCTTGTTTTGCTTAGTATAATTTTGTTCAATGTCTTGCAAGCTTATGAAAAAAAAAAAAGATTT
Organism: Prunus salicina; assembly: GCA_020226455.1. Taxonomy (NCBI): domain Eukaryota; kingdom Viridiplantae; phylum Streptophyta; class Magnoliopsida; order Rosales; family Rosaceae; genus Prunus; species Prunus salicina. The sequence continues at coordinate 4,206,305 of CM035345.1, read as the reverse complement.
TTCATATGAGTTGACTTATGGTAACTCCAATGAGCATCTCTGTTAATACAGTGTCTAGGAGTTCTATAGGAGACACCTTGGTGTCTAAGAATTTGGGTTTTTAAGCGGGACCATTGTGACCCTCTCCAAACTTCCCGGATCCCCTGGCTGTGTTTTTCTGAGGTTCTTAACTGGTAATCCATGAGTCACTTGTATATTCGTGTATTTTATTAAAAAAAAAAAAATATATATATAATAATAATTAAAAAAATTAAAATTAAAATTAAAAATTAAAAATTTAAAAATAAAAAAAAACCTTCTATTTCTTTTTCTTATTATTTGAAATTTATTTATTTATTTATTATTTATTTATTTTTATATTAGTTTTTTTTTATTATATATTTAAATACTAATTTTTGTAAATGTTTATTAGTGGCTGGATTTTAAGTTATTGTGGACTGCCAAACACTGAAACACTACCCACGTTAACCCTAAAATTAATTCTCCATCTTTCATTTTATCTAGCCGTCCGCTTACCCCTGAACATCTCAACTTCCTCTTCCTCCCGAACCAAACCTTCTCCAAATTGTTGCTTATTGTAGATCTCGTCAATGGAGAAACTCCAGGAGGCCATCGGTGGAAAGCTCAAGGAGGAGGAATCCGAATTGAGCATGGTGAAGGTGCCTAGCCCAATGGTTTTGTTGAGCTCACTGCCAGCTATCCCACCAGAAGATCCTAAGGGAAAGGACACCATTATGCAACGGGTGTTTGAGGTGATTGAGGTGCTCGTGGTTGTGTTTGCCATGGATCCCTCAGAAGTTACCATAGATGCCTTTCTGTTTCATAGAGGTAGGGTGATAGAGGAAATTAAAGACATAATTCCAAATTGGGATCTGGATTGTGGATTAGAAGAGATGCAACTTGCGGGGCTGGCACATTGTTTAGATACTTGGAGGGTATATTTGCTAGATAGGAGGTTTGTGGCAAGAACTGTTGTGTTGAGCAGTCATATGTATTGTACAGGTAACATCCGAGTTGAGTTTGATATTTACTTAAGTGTGCTTAACGAGTTTGACTTCCAGTTAGGGTATATGACCACAAGGCTCCGAGACTTCGTGGAGCAGATGGATGAGTTGATGATAGATGGAGCCCTATATGATTCGTCTGTTTCAGACCCTTCGGAAAGTAAGTCAGAAGAAGTGCCATGGGTGAACTCAGCCATCGATAGCATTTTGAGAAATGCTATGTTTGAAGGATGAATCATGCAGTGCCAGGTTACCCTTAACCCCTGTTTTCTGTTTTCTTATATGCTTTCACATTGGGGACAATGTCCAATTCAGGTCTGGGGGTATTAATGGAGGTTTTCAATTTTTTTGTTCATTTGTGTTTTCAATTTTCAATTTTTGTTATTTGATTTGTGTTTTCAATTTTTGTTCACTTGTATTTCAAATGTCATACAACCAATGTTATGGAGCTACCATTGAGATTTTCATATCAAACATTTTACACTTCACAAAGCTTTTGCTCTTAGGATTCTGGTGGCTAAAGTACCATGCTCAGATTCTTGAAGGAGAATAGTGGAGACTACCCTAGTGAGCTATTTCGAGCCTAATTGCCTTCTTGAGAGGGTTTAAAGTGTTTCTATTCCTCATCGACCTAGCTGATCTTTGAGGATGTATTCATGGGTGTTGGTATGTATGTGTGTATCTCTATTCTTAGTATTTGATTCCCTTCATGAGATCTAACCAAATATTGTGCTTCTATTTCATATACTCATTATACTTGTTTGAGAGAATAAAACCATAGGTTCTGAGTGATTGAGTGCTATATGTGAGAATTAGAGTTGAAGCATGTTCTTCCTTCAAGATTTGAGTATGTTTACTTTGAAGCCGTGTGCCTTTGAGCTATAGCTTCCACTTTACACAGTTATTGATCATCTATCTTGGCAACTCTATGGTGTTGGAGGTATGACTAAAGTTTTCTTTCATTTTCATTAGTTGTTTTCAAAGTTAGTTTTCTAACCTTTTGTTTTGTAGAGTCAGTAAAGCGTTTGTGGGTATCGTTTCTGTTAAACCCTCAGGAGACACAACTCCTCCTACTAGGGATGCCTAGAGGTTTAAAGGCTTGTTGCAAGCGCTCAATGCAATCGAGTTACCTACGAAAGTGGTCTAATAAACTTCTCGTTTTGTTTTTATCTTTGTTTTTCCTTTTGTTTTACTCGAGGACTAGTAAAATCTAGGTTTGGGGGTATTTGATCGGTGCATAATTACATATCTTTTTGTACCCTTCTAACTTATGATTTGGTTATGTTTTTAAGTTAAACTTGTGCTTTTAATAAAGTTTGTGTATGTTTCAGTGTAATAAGGATGAGACTCATTACATGCATTTTGAAGACAAGTTAGCTCAAAACAGTGTCTGCAGATCAGTCACATTCACTGATTAACCTGTACTTGCTCAAGAAGAACCAGATAATGAGCCATACATCATTGGAAAGATACGGAAGTCTAGTTTCCGTAGCATTTTACGGTTCATGATTTGGAGTCTTCTAGAGGAAGTTATCCACGATTTAGCAGCTCAAGGTCAAAATTCGGCAGTATCTGCGTTACTGGGCCAAAAATGACATTTGAAGGTCTTTCCTATTTTTCCTTGAGTTGGGTTGCATATGCTTGGAAAGATAAGACAAAGGGCTTGAAGATCCATATTTTTCCAGAATTTTTTGGAGTGAATGACAAGCCCAAAATCAGCCCACAAGCTGACTATGTCATGCATGACTATCTAGTGGGATTTGTTGGTGAAGTGCACTAGCCAAAAGAATGAGTTTCAAATTACAATGGGATTTGTTGGTGAAGTGCACTAGCCAAAAGAATGAGTTTCTAATTACAAGTGCTATTGGCATAAACCATATTCAATTCAAATATTCCCCTTCCATTCTCCCTATAAATAGCACTCCAATTCTAAACACAAATCATTCACAATTCATCTCATTCACTTCATCCTTCCACAAACACTCCATTCATCCCCAAAACACCAAAAATAGCTCCAACAAGCCTCCATTCCAATTCCCTACGAATTTCCTCTTTCTTTTCCATCACCACTCACCCAAACTCATCCCAAATCACCTCTTTAGTTGCCATACTCTAGATGTGAGGAAACTCTTGGAGCAGCATTAGACGTGGAGAAGCACTTGGAGAAGCCTTGGACACCACAAACAACTTCATAAATGGGTTTTTCTACTCTTGTTGCATTCATTATGTCTTCTCATTTATGTTTAAGTTTCATTTCCATTATGAGTAGCTAAATTCATAACTAGGGCTTCGATGTAACCTAACATGAATATTCTGGGTTTATAAGTTAAAGTTTTGAGTTTCAAGTTTGATTCATGATTCATGTTCTTATTCATTATGCTTATCAGTTAATATGCTTGTTTGGATGATTGATCACCATTAGAACTTGTTTATTAGCTATCTTGGTTTAAATCAAAAGTAGACACCATGCTTTGATTCGAATTGAACTATGAATAAGAAAAATATGTATGGACATTCGACAACAGGGATTAGATACATGCTTGGTTGTTTAAATTGTTATTCTATGCTTAATGGGTTCCTAATGCTTAATTTAGGTTAGACAACAAATGATCAAGTTAGGGAATTAGGAACACAAGGTTAGGACCAGACACCATGGCCTAATCATACTTTAGCTAGAATCAATCTTTGAATCCGAATTAGACTTGTCACTTAACTAATTTATAACCCAGAATTGAATTGTTATGGTGAATCGAATGCCCTAGTCTCCCAATCTATTTTCCAACCTACAAACATACTCTTTGTTACATTTGCTCACTTTGCTTTTGTTTAAAACTTCGTTTTGCCTCATTTGTTCAACAATTACAATCACTCTTGCTTTAAATTCTATTTTAGACTTAACCTCCTACTTTCTTGAATTTGGTAATCTAAGTACATAACTAATATTAATTTCTCAGTCCTCGTGGGTACGACCTCGTACTTGTCTTGCTATACTACTAATTGGCCCGTACAATTGCGAGTTAACGTTTTTAACGAACAGTCTTCAACACATTTCTCGTGCCATGAATTGATCAGTCTGGAATTATAATCCAACTTGGTACTGACTGCATCTATTGCCTCTAATGGATCATCGAAGTCCCCCTCACTCCCAAATGATGTTGAAAATGGAAGGGGTCGGTGAGTACAACGTGGAAACGGAACCTGCGACTCCAATTTTTCATCTTCCATTGTGTTGTTGGCGCCTGAAGAGGTTGACATGCTTGAATAATCCTATTTGTTTTAGAGGCTGAGGATTGCATATGCAATTTCGTTTGAGAAATGGAACATAGCTTTATAGACCAACATACCAAAGCTTGCGTGTAGTCAACATTTGTACTTTATTTCAATTTAAAAAAAAGAGGTGTCAGGGTTTGCTTTTCAAGCATGTCAACCTCACATTGTCCTTACACCACTGTTAGTGGTTGAAAGAAACTCAATGGAAGTGACATCTAGGTAGTGAACCCAACCAAACTAACCAAACTAGTTAGGATTAAACTTAGATTGTATGACACCTGTTTTAATTTATACATTGTCAACCAAATGTTTTTTTTCGGCGGGAACCCTTTTTTGTTGGTATTACTATCACCCCCTTCATAGAAATTCTCCGTCCACAAAAAACTCACTCCTCCACCGAATCTGTCTCCATCTACTAAAACTCTCCTCCACAGAAACTGTCTCCCCCCATTGAATGGATTTACTAACCAAGTTTGATGTGAGCATAATAAACACCCCTCCAAACAAAGACCGCCTTCGAAACGCAAGTGAGTCACCAGACAAGCAATGTCACATTCGTAGACTGAATGACCATTTTGTTGGAAGTTTTGAGTCTAAAAGAGTTCTTGCTTTCTGGAAGGAGAGGCATCTTCAAGTTGGTGATGAAATCCAAAGGGCAAGGGCACGTTTGGAATTTGTTGAAGGCCAAATTGAAGATGACAAAAGGCAGGCCAATCTGGATAGGGCGAAGTTGCAGCGCTTGAAGCGTAGACACAAACGACTTCGGAGTGTAGCTGTTCAAAAATACAAGAACTCATCTAATGCAATGGAGTCAAAGAAGCGTGTGATGCAAGCTGGATTCGACTACTTCCGGTCCTATGCAAAACTCGTCGTACCCGAGTTTGATTGGTCATCTATTACCGTTTCCGACGTTAACAAATATACTCAGCAAGGGAAGTAACCATTTTGGTTATCGTGTTTGAGTAGAGGCAAATCAGAGGACTTGGAATTTTCGTTAAACTTTGCTTCAAACCTATTTTGATGCTTACTACTATAGAATATTTCAACCTTAATATTTTGATGTATTTAATTACGATAACATGATGCAAAGTGCCCATCTACTTCAGTCATATGTTGCTGCCATGTCCATTTTTTTGTGATCACGTATCAGATTTGGACATGGTTGCATCATATGCAATGTTGCCTTTATGTATTATATGTTAGGGTAAGCGTTATGGAAAAGCATGTGTGAGTGCTTTTGTGACAAGGTTATGGCATTATTTTGTACCAGTTATATATTGTTTTTTGTACTGGTTCATCTCCTACTATTGCTTTATTTCTTTATATTATATGTTTATGCGATTGGACATGATAGAAAATATATTGCTGATTCCCAATGCGGCGTGATAAGGACAACTTATTGAATACCGCCGACGTGTTCAAAACTGTAGGTGCAGGTGCATATGGACAACTTATTGAATATCTCTGACGTCTTCAAAGCTCTAGGCGCATGCGCAGTTCCAATGATGGCTTCGAAGTAGTGGTGCATTTATTATATATGTACATTATTATAACCAAAACAGATAATTTTACATCCTTATAAATGAAAGGAAACTAATTCTTGTATTAGTACAAATTATATAACGAATATTAAGGAAATATACTTGTTAAAGTGACAAACATATATACTTAGGGTTTAGGGTTAAGGGGAAAGTGAGTTATGTCAACCAATTTGGATGTTTTGATTGCGAAACGGATGATTTATAGGTTCCCCTAGGTTTATAACGTGACAAGGAGGCCGGAGTAATTTTCGGGGCATTTTTGGGATTTTCCTACTATTTATTACCTATTTTCAAAGATTTTTGCACTACAAAAGGGAAAATAATTGCCAAATCGACACCTGGCGCGATCTCAGAACCTCACCTTTCACCCCTTGACAAGTGGGCTTCAGTCAACTAGGCCACATCCTTACCTTTTACCATAAATTATTATTTTATGACTTTTTCTTAGAAAATTCATAACTACATGAAAAAAAATCAGAAAAATGATCCGAAAATTGGTACGAGCTCATAGAGACTCCATCTTCCTTGCTGAATTCCCCGATTCATGGTTACGCATTTTGAAAAACAATTCCGAACATTAACGGGAGATGCTTGTTGAAGTAGGTTATTGAAGTTAAAGTTAATAAACATATATAGTTAGGGTTAGGGGGAAAGTGAGTTATGTCAACCAATTTGGATGTTTTCATTGCGAAACGGATGATTTATAGGTTCCCCTAGGTTTATAACGTGACAAGGAGGCCGGAGTAATTTTCGGGGCATTTTTGGGATTTTCCTACTATTTATTACCTATTTTCAAAGATTTTTGCACTAAAAAAGGCAAAATAATTGCCAACTCGACACCTGGCGCGATCTCAGCCCCTCACCTTTCACCTCTTGACAAGTGGGCGTCAGTCAACTAGGCCACATCCTTACCTTTTACCCTAAATTATTATTTTATGACTTTTTCTTAGAAAATTCATAACTAAATGAAAAAAAATCAGAAAAATGATCCGAAAATTGGTACGAGCTCATACAGACTCCATCTTCCTTGCTGAATTCCCCGATTCATGGTTACGCATTTTAAAAAACAATTCCGAACATTAACGGGAGATGCTTGTTGAAGTAGGTTATTGAAGTTAAAGTTAACAAACATATATAGTTAGGGTTAGGGGGAAAGTGAGTTATGTCAACCAATTTGGATGTTTTCATTGCGAAACGGATGATTTATAGGTTCCCCTAGGTTTATAACGTGACAAGGAGGCCGGAGTAATTTTCGGGGCATTTTTGGGATTTTCCTACTATTTATTACCTATTTTCAAAGATTTTTGCACTAAAAAAGGCAAAATAATTGCCAACTCGACACCTGGCGCGATCTCAGCCCCTCACCTTTCACCTTGACAAGTGGGCGTCAGTCAACTAGGCCACATCATTGCCTTTTACCCTAAATTATTATTTTATGACTTTTTCTTAGAAAATTCATAACTAAATGAAAAAAAATCAGAAAAATGATCCGAAAATTGGTACGAGCTCATACAGACTCCATCTTCCTTGCTGAATTCCCCGATTCATGGTTACGCATTTTAAAAAACAATTCCGAACATTAACGGGAGATGCTTGTTGAAGTAGGTTATTGAAGTTAAAGTTAACAAACATATATAGTTAGGGTTAGGGGGAAAGTGAGTTATGTCAACCAATTTGGATGTTATTGCGAAACGGATGATTTATAGGTTCCCCTAGGTTTATAACGTGACAAGGAGGCCGGAGTAATTTTCGGGGCATTTTTGGGATTTTCCTACTATTTATTACCTATTTTCAAAGATTTTTGCACTAAAAAAGGCAAAATAATTGCCAACTCGACACCTGGCGCGATCTCAGCCCCTCACCTTTCACCCTTGACAAGTGGGCGTCAGTCAACTAGGCCACATCATTGCCTTTTACCCTAAATTATTATTTTATGACTTTTTCTTAGAAAATTCATAACTAAATGAAAAAAAATCAGAAAAATGATCCGAAAATTGGTACGAGCTCATACAGACTCCATCTTCCTTGCTGAATTCCCCGATTCATGGTTACGCATTTTAAAAAACAATTCCGAACATTAACGGGAGATGCTTGTTGAAGTAGGTTATTGAAGTTAAAGTTAACAAACATATATAGTTAGGGTTAGGGGGAAAGTGAGTTATGTCAACCAATTTGGATGTTTTGATTGCGAAACGGATGATTTATAGGTTCCCCTAGGTTTATAACGTGACAAGGAGGCCGGAGTAATTTTCGGGCATTTTTGGGATTTTCCTACTATTTATTACCTATTTTCAAAGATTTTTGCACTAAAAAAGGCAAAATAATTGCCAACTCGACACCTGGCGCGATCTCAGCCCCTTCACCTTTCACCCCTTGACAAGTGGGCGTCAGTCAACTAGGCCACATCATTGCCTTTTACCCTAAATTATTATTTTATGACTTTTTCTTAGAAAATTCATAACTAAATGAAAAAAAATCAGAAAAATGATCCGAAAATTGGTACGAGCTCATTGAGACTTCATCTTCCTCCTGAATTCCCTGTTTCATGGTTACGCTACATTATTATAATAATATTATTTATCCAAAATTATTTGTTTTATTATTGTTATATTCAATATCTTACTGACTTCATACTGACTTCATACTTACTGACTCATTGAGACTTCATATTGTTTTATTATTGTTATATTCAATAGCTCATTGAAATTGTCATTCCCAAGAACCGGTGAAAAGACACATACTGACTTCATGCATGCGTTTTCGTTTACCAAATATTAAGATTGCAGTTGTGCAAAATATTTGCGTCAGTAAAGTGTCATTCGTAGCCGTCAATTATGTCAGTAATAATTCCACTATATATCACATATTATACATTTACATACTGACTTCATGCATGCGTTTTCGTTTACCAAATATTAAGATTGCAGTTGTGCAAAATATCTGCGTCAGTAAAGTGTCATTCGTAGCCGTCACTTATGTCAGTAATAATTCCACTATATAACATATATTATACATTTACATACTGAGTTCATGCATGCGTTTTCGTTTACCAAATATTAAGATTGCAGTTGTGCAAAATATCTGCGTCAGTAAAGTGTCATTCGTAGCCGTCAATTATGTCAGTAATAATTCAACTATATAACATATATTATACATTTGTATATAAAACGTTTTAGGACAGCACAAACACCAGACAAAATACATAAAAACATGAAATAAAAAACAACATTTCTAGAACATAGACACGCATAAAAACCGTAGACACATACTACAACTAATTATAAGGGTATGGATTCCCTGGCACAACATAGACACGCATCACCTTGAACCAAAAAACACTCTCACGGTGCCATTTGCAGCGATTGCAACAATTCCAGAAGGCAGGATTGATCTTGTCTTCACTAGGCCACCCTGGAATAACAAAACACCACTCGTTGTTGTTACAAGCGCTGCACTGATTGAACTTAATCTTCCCATAGTTAAACATCTCTACGATATGTCTTCCAACAGAGAAAATTCCGCGTAATCTTCGTCTCAAAGCATCCCTGGTTCCTTTCATATCAATGTTGTTACGTTGATTCAAAGAACACAAGAATTCTAATGCATCCTCTTTTGACTGACCAATTCCGGACATGCCAAGTAGTCCAACAACATATGCCGCTTCCATATGGCCTGCCGTGGCTGCAACGCGCATCCCAGACAATGCTTCCACATTACCCTGCCTGAAAAACGCGTCGAACGCTTCTCTAAATATCGCCTCAGGGTTCTGGCAAGCCCTGCATTGTTCCACGAAAAGCCGGACCTCCGTGAGTTATACCAGTTAGGATGGTCTCGGTACTTTTCCATTGAAATGGTGTTCCACACTTGTGGACTGTTTGCCAACGTATTGAACAATGGGCAGACGGATGCCATACGAAAGAGATCTTCCGATGATTGGGTTGCCACGTATAACATCACTTTAAACCAAGCTAATTCCGGGATGAAGGCTTGAGGCACATCAAGATGGAGATGCTTCCTTCTCTTTCCTCCCACTGCAGTGTACTGTTTCGAAGTCATTGAAATTTTTTGGGAATGGAATGATTTGAGGACTGCAAGAGGGAAGAAACTGAACCCAACAGTCGACAAGTAAGAGACGCTGGTTGCAGAGGGAATGGAATGATTTGAGGACTGCAGAGGGAATGATTTGGGTTTGTTTTAGGCGCTGGTTGAACTGTTTTGAAAAGGTGTTTCCTTGGGGTTTTTCCAAGTTGACCCTTTTTAAAGAAACTGAACCCAACAGTCGACAAGTAAGAGACGTGAAGGGAAAACGTCATCCAAATGCAAAGGGAGTCTAACCGTCCAAAATTAAATTAATAACCTATTTCCATAGCAAGTCTTAAGCTTTTCCCCCATTAAATTGATGGATGCAAATGTGATGGATTAGTGACTAGTGACAGAAGGTCCCATCACCTACTTTTTCATTTCCCACACCCACGACCCCTGGTGAATTGACGGATGCTTATCCCTTTTTTTAACAGTTGGCTTAATGAAATATAAAGACAATAATATATTTAAAGCAGTCTTCCCTCAATTTAAAGAATAATATCTGGTTGTGAAATACTATATCACTTTTCGGAGTAAAAGGTGTCACAAATCTGTCGGTACAGGTGTCCAGATCGTGACCAACCCACCCACACACATCTGTGATATAATTCGTTTTGGGCAGAGATGAGAAAGAGCTGAGTGAGAAGTTTAGGGTTATGAGTGAAGGGGTATGAGTGAGAAGGTATGAGTCCAAAGAGGTTTCACTGAGAAGATCTGAGTGAGAAGAGGTACAAGTGATAAGATTCAACATGTCTTCGTCTTCATCTCCCGCTCAAACAAAGAGGTGTCAGTATTGTGGAGCTGCAATGGTGCTTCGGGTTTCAAAATCAGATAAAAATCGAGGGAAGCCATTTTGGAAGTGTCTAACCTCCTATGTAAGTTTTCTTTTCCAGAATATGTATGTGGGTGAAAAAAATAAAAACCTAGGTCTAACTCTGACAGAATTATTTTGCATATATGATGCCTGCAATTAGGGAGCCACCAGTTGCAATGGATTCGAATGGGTTGATGTAACCTCGGCTGAAGCAGATCAGCAACCTGACACGTATGATGCTACAGTACTGAATATGCTGAAGTCCATTAAGGACTTGGTATTAGTCTTATTAGTTTTATCAATTGTCATATTATTTGTTCTTTTAATGACCAATTAAGTGCACGGTTTCAAGGATTGTAAAAGTTCTCCCCAAAAACACATGTTGCACGCACCACCAATGACTTTTCAAACCCATTTTGTAATTTTTGTGCTTCAAATAGGTGGATTGGCATTGACTTTAAATTATTGTTTGAAACAAAAGCATTTATTTGTCTGAAACCCAGTAAAAACTTTCGTAGACTTACTTTAAAAAAAATAAAGTCATACGAAGACGATAAAATGACAATACATGGCCAATACGATGCAATAATAGGACAATTCCTTTTTTTTTAAGATTGCATAATTATTCAGTGTACATAGATTGTTTATTGATTGTTTACTGCATGTAAATCGCATGATATTGAATGTTTATTGAATGATTATTTACTGCATGTATTTCCCATGTTATTACTCCAATATTGAGTGTTTATTGAAGGTTTATTGATTGTTTACATGTTTAGTGAAGGTTTAATGACTGTTAACTGCATGTATTTCGCATGTTATTGAACCGATATTAAGTGTTGATTCAAAGGTTAATGATTGTTTACATGTTTAGTGAAGGTTTAATGATTTTTAACTGGATGTATTTCGCATGTTATTGAATTGATATTGAAAGTTTATTGATGGTTGAATCAGTGTTTAGTGCATGTATATCGCATGTTATTGCTCCAGTTCAATACGATTTAAGGAGTTAGATTTAAGGGGGAAACGGTCCTTATTCTTTGTTTTAGTAGAAAGAACAACTGATACGTCGAAGTTCCTATTCAATACGACTTCCTTATGGTTGATGTAATTGGGGACTGATGTATATTGCATGTCTATTGCGTGTATATTTCTTTCTATTGCGTGTATATTGCGTGTCTGTTGCCTGTGTATTGTTATTTATTTCCTTGTCTATTGCGTGTATATTGCTTGTATATTGCTTGTCTTTTGCATGTCTATTGCAATATAGACCCAACAGACATGCAATATAGACGCACCAGTATACATTACTTTTATGCTACTCAGCTGCCCAAAACCAATAAAATGAAGAAAATCAACCAATTTATTAACCGATTATAAAGGAGAGAGGGATTCAAACCCGAGGGGCAGTGCAGAACCAATAGGGACTTTTTAGAGCATTGCACTTGGGGACATTTTTTCAAGTGTTTTTATGAAGAGGGCATGGTTGAATAAAATATTGGAGGCGAGGCCATTGTGGCCTATTCCCCTTACAGAATTACCTTATTAAGATGCAACCCATTGCGATTAAGTTAAGGCATGTTGAACGGCTTAAAGATTGGGATCTGATATTTGGAATGGTGGCTTGGATAAATGACATATCACTTTGCAATGATGTAATACACTTAAAAACCATCAGTCCCCATTCACATATGCATTCTTCAAATCCCAATTCACATATGCAGTCTTCAAATCCCAATTCAATGCAGTTTGGTTGAGGTTGGTAAATGTCGTGAAGCAGTTAGGCCAGTATTACACAGATGTTTGTTTCATTACATCCAAAAAAACTTTACACTCCATATGCACATTCCATGTATGGGAGTGGCATGTGTCTAACTTCAATAACGCATCTGCCTATCCATTTAGATTGCCCACGTGCAATAGATTTACAGATCCATTTACTTTTCTCCTCACCAACCCTCAGCATCTCCATTTCAGAATCTTCATTTCTCTATGCTCTGCATCCAGCTCCATATACATTTCGCACAATATGAGAATATCACACACTAATCGAAATGAAAGCATGCATCCGCTATAATATTTGCCACTATTGTGGTTCTAATTGTTATTGTCCAATAACGTAAATCTACATTTCTGTACACAAATACACTAAGATTCAGAAAGACGAAGAAGAATTCAGGAGCATAGGTAGAATTCGAAAAGGACCCGTGGGTCTCTATTGTGTATTTACATGACTTTGAAATTGGACATTCCCAAAACCTATTTCATCATCATGTGCCTAAACCAAGTTCAACCCATATCATGGCATGTAAGCATCTCCCCGTGCAATTTCTGCAGCCAACTTCAACCGAAAAAATGGCATGTGCTGCGCGGTGCAGGTAGCTAAGGGAATCTCAGCAGTCAACAGCTCAATGTACTTCAACACGAACATACCACAATCGCCTCTAAAGCAAAACAACAACTCGATCAATTCAACTAATGACATTCTAACGTAATTGACAAATTAAAGCAATAAAATTAAATAAAAAGTTGTGCTCACTCATTAGCCTGTTGTGGAACATCCACACGATGTATTGGCCATGGACACCACCAATCTCGGGTGCACTCGTTCGCGTAAACACCTTCTTCATAAAAGTCGAGGGTGTTCAGAAGATTTGGAATCGTAATTGACAGGGGGCCGAGTTCTTCCTTTAAGCTCTCATCTGGAATGAGTGAAACCATTGAATCGTACACTTTGATTTCACACTGAATCAGATCAATCTCTAGAGCCACCCAATGCTTATATTTTGGCAACATACAAGGTACATACACCTTATACGTGTGCTGCCAATCCAATCCACATGCCGGAACCTTGCCATTTACAACGTTCACTAAACTGCTTCTAATTTTCCACCCAACTTGCTCTTTTTTCCTTTTATTATCCGCAAAGCAAGTATGGATGTGATTCTGTGAAATAGAAAACAATCAATGGTTAAACACCTCCACAAAGCAAGTATGGATAATTTGTATACAAATTTGTAATTATTAACTGCACTTGGTCAAGGCCTATGCCATACTGATGTAGCACAGCCCTGGGTGTGTTAGTTTAAACACTTTGAGCAATAAGACAGAACAGATAAGAAAAGCTGAAGGGAAGAAAAGGTAGAAGGCAGGCAGAAATCAGAGAGTTTAAAGGAATGTTTAATCAATATTCAAATCTGAATTGTAAAGAACTACAGAGGGGTATTTATAGCAAACTAAAACCTAGAGACAATAGAATTAAAATCCCCAGGTAAAACAGAAATCATATTCCTAATAAAATAGGAAACTTAGAAATCCTAATAGGATTTCGAAAACTAACTTAGAAATCCTACTACGATTTGGAAAACTAAAGAATATAGGATAGTAACAAATCAATTATGAAACTAAACAATTTAGGTCCTATGCATCCTGCATCACATACCATAAAAAATACATCGGTCGTTGCCCAGTCCGATATTTCTACTTCCTCCAACACCTGTTGTCGCTTCCGGATGAGATACAACCCCAAATCAATGTGCTGCACATGTTTTTCTTGTCAATCTCATAATCTATGTACATTCTAACAATTGCATAATCAATTAAACTTACATCTCCTTTCAGCCAACCGTCAGCTTTGACGAGGGAAGCGAAGAAATCAATCTTAGCTTCCACGTTGCCAAATTGCATCACCAAACTATGAATACAAAAAAAGTTTTAGAACACAAAAATTTAAAAATCTATACACTCATGCCTTCTATCTCAAAAAACAAGGGACTTACTTTGGGTTATGGCGCCATTCCCAACAAAGTTTCAGCAATTTCACCATATCATCATGCAGAATTGCCTTCATTGAGTCTAACGTCCGAAGTCGGGTTGTCTCTGGCAAATTTTTTGGAACCAATTCTGTAGCTTCAACCATCTTCCACATAGGAATAATCCTCTTCCTCTTCCGTAATTGGACCCCTCGTTCCACTGCTTTACCTTCAGCATTCAACCAAACGTTCAACTGAGATAGCACAGCTGTAGGTTGATCCAAATCAATGGCCCCGAGAGTATACTCAACCTTTGTCCCCTCCATGCTCTCGCCAATGTCATCGCCAAGCAACATAACTTCATCATCCGCTTGTTCACATTGGTTTCTTTACACTTCCTTTTCCTCACTTCTCTGTCTTTTCACTTCCTTGCCCTTCCTTGTTTTTTTTTTTTGCGGATCCTCTCCCTCACTGCTTTTTCTTTGCAGTTCCTCTCCCTCATTGCTTTTTCTTTTCACTTTCTCTCCCTCAATGCTCTTTCTTTGCACTTCCTCTCCCTTGCTGCTTTTTATTTTCACTTGCTCTCCCTCACTTGTTTTCCTTTGAGCTTCCTCTACCTCACTTGGTTTTCTTTGCACTTCACCCCCTTCAATCCCCTCATCTTCCTTTTCCTCTCCCTCATTTCTCTTACTTGCCCCTTCACCCCCTTCAATCCCCTCCTCTTCCTTTTCTTCTCCCTCATTTCTCTTACTTGCCCCTTCACCCCTTTCAATCCCCTCCTCTTCCTTTTCCTCTCCCTCATTTCTGTTATTTGGCCCTTCACCCCCTTCAATGTCCTCCTCTTCATTTTCCTCTCCCTCATTTCTGTTACTTGGCCCTTCATCCCATTGCATGCCATCCACTTCCTCATATCCCTTAAATAGATGTGACACGACACAACGATTCGTCCTCTCTTTCAGTAAAGCTATGTCCCTTCTCACTTCCTGCTCAAAATGAGGACCTAAACAGTGGTCCAAATTTTTTTCCATCCGTATGACCTTTAACTCAAGGACGTCCTTTTCCCGCTTTACTTGAAACAACTCGGACCTCAACAAGCTTACCGCCTTGTTCAACTCATCAAGGTCAGCACATGAAGAAGGAATTGACTCTGCCGAGACAACAGCAGGGCGATCCTGTGGCCAACTCCAATATGGTTGTCTAATTTCCTCTTCACTCGGACATAGCGCCCGCAACTGAACTGACTGTTTCAGAATACAGACAAGAGTCATATGCAATCATTCTACTTCATAATTTCATTGAATCTTATAAATAGTTCCAAGGGCTGCAAACCAAACCTCTTTGCTCTGGAAAAAATAATTGTTCAACTTTCTCATCTCCGGAACAGCTGTGGTAGTTCTCCATCGCAAAATACGCGGGAGAGTTGTCGGATCAACAACCTTGCAGTAATTCAGGTCCCCCATTCTAGGAATTAATTCATATACCCAAATCTACACATTTCACAGGACAAAAGTTATTATTTAAGTTTTAAAGTCCACAAAACATAACTGACATGAACATTATTACCATGTACCTGCAAAGCATACGTGAAACCTTTAAAACTCCAGCCACCCCTTTGCACTTCACCATCCTTCTTGCCCTTCTCATTTCTCCGGCTTGTTCCCGTTACCTTACTTTTCCCCTTCCTTCTTCCCTCTTCATTTTCAAAGCTTTTCACATACTTTGTTGGTGCAGAAAACAACTGTCTTGGGTTTTGTCAAAGGATACCGAACCCCACGGATACCTGTTGAATGCATCCAAGTCCTCTACAAGGGTCAGGTAATTTAGATTGATGTTCAAATGTTTGTCCCTACCCAAAACCACTAACTCAGCAAAGTAAACAAGAGCTAGCTTGTAGATGTCATCTTCCACTGTGCACCTCATAAATGCTTCTTCTAAAGCATTACATGTAATTCCTTCGTCTATAAAATACCTTTTCTGAAGTCTAATTTCATCACTTTCTCCACTGGAAACTTCAGGCACTTCCCCAAAACGAAGCCCTGTGATCAAACAGAAATCCTGACGAGTGAACTGAGCAACGTCGCACCCTATTAAGAAACTCAGTCCATCCAAGTCTTTCACACCCTGCCCCGCTACTCTACGCAACACAACCCCATGCACAATCTGCCCGCTAAACTGAATCTTATTTATATTCAGAAGATGGCCAAAGCATGATGTCTTGAATTGTTCTAATTGTTCAGCACTCAACTTCGCTCGAATTGCTGCTAGGGATGAATTTACATGTGAGCAGTTGTTCACCCGTGAGGAATATGCCTCTGACTCTGGCCATACCAGCTCCACGTTGGATCCCATTTCCTGACATACAAGATCAAATAATGTGAACACATATACTACCACGTATTTGCACAATCACATTGGTATTTACACAACCAGTCAATCAGCACATTACAAATTTTACAAAGTACATGCGCATAGGGATTACTGATCACAGGCTTTAACATCATCAAAGCAATATGACAAATTTTGTGCAAATACCTGTTAATGCAATCATTCTGTGAATTACAAGCAATAGCATGTGTTTTATTTATGATCCAAACTCCAATCAATGGTTGATGCATGAGTGAGTGTGAGTGCAATCTAGGCAAGTTCTGCACTTCACACATATGTCAATTATTGTCATCTCATACACAACACAAAATAATAAATAAATAAGAAAGATGGTGAAAGGAAGCAAAGCAAAGCATCTGCTCTGCTATTTGCTTGCTAAGCCATTGCCACATCCTTCTTTCTTTCAAGTTTTTTCTTCAGTCAGCCATAATCGTCATAGATCACACTTTTTCAAATGCTTTGCACTTTTTTTCATGAGTTTATTATTATCTGTTCTCATTTTTCACAGGCAAATTTAGTAACAACGGAAATAATATTTATTCCAAAAATTATATATATTCTAGCGCCAGAGAGATAATCTGCACTCTGCACTGCTTCAAATGTGGAAGGTTTTGAGGGCCTCCTCCAATTCAACACCATTACCTTATTCATATCATTATTGACATATTATTTACATGTTATTTAATTGCTTTTCATTCGTTTTTTAACATATACCCAAGCAAAAATTAACATGCAAGTGAAGCACAAAGAAGAGATGCCAAATCCAACAACATTCATGGTACAATTTGGGGAAAACGGTTACTCTAACCCTTAACTCAAATTCTATAAATTACTCACCAAATGCTGGTTATTGAACAATTGCAACGTGTCTATGCTGGGTCTTTGTGCGGCTTTGCTCCACAAATGGAACCTATCACTTCCAATGAATACGGCTTCTCTCCTTCTTCTTCCACTGATTCGTCTTTCACTGTTTCAGAATCCACTTGCTCCTTCCACTCAAAGTAAATACTTTTTCACGGTTTACATAATGGAGTTGCGTTCAACCCTTGCCTTCAACAGTCGTTAACCTTTGCCTTCAACCGTCGTTGCCCGTTGCCTTCAACCGTTTCTCAGAGCTTAGCGGTTTCTCTCAGCTTTGGGTTTTTAGATCAATGGGTTTTTTCTGTTCAAACTTCGAACTTGCCTTTTCTTTTTTTTTTTTTTTTTTTTTTTTTTGGGACCAGACCAACTTCATTGCTAGATATTAAATTCGGGTTTGGGTTCCTCACCTACCCGATTGCACAACTTTATCCCAATTCTCCCCAGCCCTTGGATTGATCTAATGACTATAAAGTGAACCCCTTATATCTTAGCCCTCATTATAGTCTGAGCGCTATGCGACAACTTAAACTTAAAGTATGCAGCCCAACCCAACAATCCAATACATAGAGGTCTCGTTGGCCATAGTGGGTTATGGGTTTTGACCCAACTCTTTACATGTCCACAGTTTTGCTCTGGCGTTTAAGATGGCGCAGCTGCTCCCACACCACTTCTAATCACTCAAATTTGTTGATGACACATTCCTATGAAGGAAGTTATTAAAGGGGCATTCTCCACTATTAGTCCCCTGCGGCAAAATAATTTGTGTAAATAATACAAAAACAATAACAAGAGAGAGCAGAGAGATGGGTATAAATTGCTTAAGAGTAGTGCCCAAAATTCCACCTTCAGCAAAGCACAAAATCATCATCTCACACTCATTCTCACACTCTCTCTTATTTACCAAAAGGTCCTCTAGAGCAATACACGCAGCAGCAGCATCTTCTTCAATGTCTTACGAAAAGGAACTCGCTGCTGCCAAAAAAGCTGCCTCTCTCGCTGCTCTCCTCTGCCAGGCAATACTCTCCTTCTCTCCCTCTCTTTTTGCTTGAGAACGAGCTTCTTTTTTTATTTATTTAAATTTTATATATAAAAGAATGAAAGGGTTAGTTGAGCAAAACCTAGAACAAAATTTGTCAATTGACGATGCGTGATAATGCAATTTGAGAGGAATTTAGAATGCAAAATATTTGTTTAGGGCAAAACCCATGTCGTGAATCTGCCATTCTTTGTCTTTTATACATATATGGACATCTAGTATCAGTATACAGTATACTCCTTATGTTTATGTCTATAGTTTGCTGCTATTATGAATTCAAGCTTGTATACCATCTCCAAGAAAAGCTTCTTTCTCCAAAATAAATTTCTGCTCCCATGGCATGTGCAGAGTGTTTCTGTGCTCGTCTAGTGTGCTTTGTTCCTTGAAATACAATTTTTCACTGTTTAGGACTGGAAATTATTACTTTAGAGCAAATCCCTCAACCCTGATTATTCATTAAGAAAATCCCTCAACCCTGGTGGCCATGTATGTGTTTATGTGTATGTGTGTGTGCACATATATATTATGCGTATGAGTATGTGACTTGACATTATGCATAATAGAATTCTGGGATGTACAAGATGAAAGGAACAAAAAAAGGCATCTTTAACATAAGCTTTGTTTGACTGTAAGTGCCATAGATTAGTTTGTTTTTATAAGAAATTTCTGGACAGAAACATTTGTTTTTGAAAATCATATAAAGTGCACATTGGGAAATATATATAATCCCGTCATATAATCCCTAGCATTTCTGGTGTCATGATTTTTTTCTCTTTACATGATTTGTGAGTAAGCACTAAAATGATATATATATATATATAATTTTTGTTTTTCATATGTATTAATTTTACCAATATATTTTGTCATCCCAAGTCAATTTCAATTATTGCCTTCCTGTGCTTCAGAAGGTACAAAAGGCACTGTTGCAGTCAGACGTTCATTCCAAATCAGATAAAAGTCCAGTCACTGTGGCAGATTACGGTTTGTTTTCAAACTCTTGTGTAAATGCGTTTCAATTACGTGCAAGTTATTCATGGGGTTTTAAAATTAATCAGTCATCTTGACATTTAAACGGAAACTTCTATTTGTATCTGCAGATAGCTTAGAAGCTATCTTGTAACCCCACATTGTGATGTTCGCATGGCAGAATTATAATAACATGTAGAAGCTATCTTGTAGGTCCAAATGCTTTTTGCATATGGTTTCTATTAGATTTTTTTCAAAAAAGAAAAAGAAAAAAAGAAACAGTGCTCATATTTGCTTGCATCTGCATCTAGTTCATCATATCATAGGCGAGGCAGTTGGTAATACCCCTCCTTACTTCAGTGGCATGGTAATAGTTGTTTCCTGCCTTGTGTATAATGCTGGTGGGGCTGCATTTCTTTGACCATCATTTTAAGCTGAGCTCAAATTTTATATCTGGTCAAGAACCATACAATGCTTTAGATGGCTATTTGAGGCCCATAAACCGGATACGAACTTAAATATTTTAGTAAATACCCATACCTTATACTTTCTTTATGGCCATGTAAGGATGATGGATTGCAGGTTATGCTTGCATAATTGGTTCTTTGGCTTGGCCCTTTCAATAGTGACCACTGACGTCTTTGCTTGAGCTTTCAGGCATATGTCTAGATATTTAATAGATGATGAGAATAATTTTATGTTTGTTAAACTTGCATTGCCTCACACTATCTTCCTGTCTCATTAAATATTTCCCAAAACTAGTTTCCAATGTAGCCACCAGCTGGTATGAAAGGAAGTTAAATGATTAATGGTATACTAGACATACATGTGCTTATATGAAATAAGAACGATAGATAAGTAAATGAAACGTTTGCAAATGTGTAAATTAAGTCTGTATCCCTTTTATTCACTGAAAGAAACTCTATATACTTCTAAAAGTTCTTAATCTGCCTTTCCATGGTATGTGTGCTGATGGAAGGTTGGTTTGATGTCATAGGAAAGACAAATGTTTTGTCATGCACTCCTGATTTAAAAATTATCAGGTTGCTTCCGTCTTAGGGGGACCTTGTCCATAAATCTTCTACTGCATATGTGAATTGCTATATCATTATTGTACTATCTTCTTGGCTATGTCATAATTCCTAGTAGACAGACACTCTTGTTTCACAGTATGCTTTTATGCTATCCATTAATCTTCTGCAAATGGAGGATGTATGTTTCTATCAAAATCACTTGGTCCTTTAAGTGGATTGCACATAAGCCCCAGTATTTTGGTCTGCGCCTAACTATAAAAGCAGATAGGTGCAATTTTTATTCCTTGAAAAGAAAAAAAATCACTGGACATATAATTGAAACTCTCACTGTAAATTTTCATAATTCTTATTATCCATCGGGGGAGAGATAAGTGAAACTTTCACTGTCAACAATCATTTTCTTTCCATTTATACCAGCCGCTTGGTTTTTTTATTTTTTATTTTTATTTATTTTTTAATTTTAGTAATTCAATTTAAAATTAAGGGAAAATGGGTCTAGTTGTGATCCATGCAAATAGGACCCATGTTCTCATGTTGTCCCTCTTTTAATACAATTTGTTTCTATTCAAAAAAATGTTCTCATTTTGCTGTTTATTTTAAAATTTTAAAATATAAAATATCAATTTACTATATTACCCTAATTTAATTAATATGTTTCTTAATATTTTCTTTAACTAAGGGCATTTTGTGTATTTTGAATGTTTTACCATTCTCTGCCTATTCCTTTATACACATAGGGTTTAAATTCATGTTACATCAAGGACTGTAGTCACATTGTTTGTGATTTCTGTTCTTTTACACTTAACTAAGCAATTTGGGTAATATGAAAGAAACTAAATGACTGCCTTTCTTTCTCGGCTACTTTTGCCAGGTTCACAGGCTCTTGTTAGTTTGGTACTGGAAAGGGAACTTCCTTCTGAATCATTCTCACTAGTGGCTGAGGAGGTGAATGTGTACATTTTTGCAGATAAAGAGACATGCAGAAACTGTTTTATTTTCTTCCTTTAATTGTAAATCTTCTTTTCAACTTTTAAATGTCTTAGGACTCAGGAGATCTTCGTGGTAACAGTGGCCAGGAGACACTTCAGCGCGTCAGAACACTTGTTAATGATACTCTTGCAAACAATGAATATTCTAGTGTTTCTAATTTAACCACTGATGATGTTCTTAGGGCCATTGACAATGGGAAATCTGAAGGTGGTTCTAGGGGCCAGCACTGGGTTTTAGATCCCATAGATGGTACCAAAGGGTAAGTTTCTAGACACAATTGATAAGCTTCTATCATTAGTATTTGTTGAAGGTTGAGAAGAATGCTTCATTTACATGTTATGTGATTACCCCTGCCGAACAGCTCATGCTGTTATGTCTTGCATGTATGCCTGATGCATGTAACATGAATTGATGAGTGTAAATCTGATACCAAAATATATTAGCCTTCTAGGGCTTAGATTTTGGACATTACATGTGTGGAATTATCTCAAAACTATTAATCTTTTTTGTCAACTTGCCAAAGTTTCTGCTACCAATACACGACCATGCATTCATTTAAACTAAGCTGCAATCCTTCCCTTTGGAGTGGTACAGACTTGTTTATTTCATTGTAGAAGACATGGGTCTTTTCTATTAATTCGTCATTTCTCATATTCTTTGTACTTTAGCTTTTTTAGTGTTTCGAAGCACTTTTGCTTTTTTTTTTTTTATGAGGTTATTTCTGCACAACTTTCATACATTTTTCCTGTGTTCAAGTTTGAATTTGGAAAAATTAGGATGTGAAGCAAACTGTGAGTCAAAGATTATTTGAGTTCTATCACTAATGAAGTAAGTCTGCGGGGAAAAGTTTGATAATTTGTAGTGTTGGAAAGAGAGAATTATCATCATTCATGCTTCAGTTTTATTAGAAAAATCGGGGTCGTCTATTTAGTTGATCATAGTCAGACGACTAAATGGTCTCAGATTTAATTGATTGTTTCCAAGGATAATCCTTGAATAGAGACCTAACAAGTGGATGGTTTGGATCATTGGACTGCATTCAGGGTTGGGCCCAGATGTGATCCCATATATACTTTTTCATTTTCGAGGAGTTCTTGTAATTTGCTGAAATTTTATTTGCTATGGTTCACCCGGTTTTATTACCTTACCTAACTATTAATTTATACTTTTTTTCTTCGATTCACTTGCTAGCCATTTATTCCATATTGATTTATGCTCTTAAGCCTGCCATGATAAATAGCTTATTATGGTGTAGGTTTATTAGAGGAGATCAATATGCCATAGCATTGGCATTGCTGGATGAAGGAAAAGTTGTGTTGGGTGTCCTGGCCTGCCCAAATCTTCCTCTGACATCCATTAGTGGTGAAAATCAGCAGTCTTCACAAGATAAAGTTGGCTGTCTTTTCTTTGCTACAGTTGGTACAGGAACATATATGCAGCCACTGGATGGTTCTTCCCTGCTAAAGGTTAGCACTTGTATAGGTAGTTCATTGCATTCTTTTTCTGAAAAGGTTTGACATAAGTAATATTATATCTGTCCTTAAGGTGCATGTCAGCGCCACTGAGAATCCTGAAGAAGCTTCACTTTTTGAATCTTTTGAAGTGGCACACTCCTCGCATGACTTGTCTGGCACCATTCTTAAGGTACTGCTTTCTCCTTTCCTCTTTAACAATTTCTGCTGTGTTTGTTTATCTATTGAATTATTGTTAGTAAAAACATTATTAATGAACAGAAACTTGGCGTCAAAGCCCCGCCAGTTAGAATTGACAGCCAGGCAAAGTATGGGGCACTTTCCAGAGGAGATGGAGCGATATATCTTCGTTTCCCTCGTAAAGGATATCATGAGAAAATATGGGATCATGCTGCTGGGTGCATCGTCGTGACTGGTAAACTATTATTTCCAATAGTTATTTCTTCTCTTAACTCATCTCAATTGGTGGTGTGGGAATGGTCTTTGACCAAGCTTTATAGCATAACATGTAGGCTGTGAACTCCGACTCCTACGACAGGGATGAAGTTTACAGGGGTAGTGATGAGTATGAGTTTATAATGTTAACATGGTGGATGAAAACAATGTTAAGATTACACATTCCCAGAGGAGGGTATGATTAGACATATCATTTGAAGCTCATAATTAGGGCTGGATAGGCAATCAGATAGAAACACTCTGTTAACACATTATAAATAGTATGGATTGAGTAAAGTTAGAAAATGGCATAAAAATGAAATAATTTTAGTTTATGTTTATTGTGCTAATCGCACAAATAAGAGTCAGTTTCCATCATTTGGTCAATCCCAAAAATAATATAGAACCCCACATCAGCTATGAACCCAACAGAAGGGACATTTCTCAAAAGGGGATTCCATCCCTCCTGTCAAGCTATGTTGTCATCTTCCTCCAATTTCACTAATGGCATGTTTACTAATCCGTAATTGGATTAAGGGGAATTGAATTGAGGAGGAATTGGATTGAGGAGAATTAGATTCCGGATTCCTAATAAAGTTGTTTACTAAACCATATGGATTGAGGGGAGTTAGATTCCAAATTCCTATAGAAGTTGTTTACTAAATTATATGGAATTGGGGTAGGAGTGGTATTATTTACTAAAATGTCCACATTTTTGAGTTAAAGTAGATGGCATATTTGGAATTTTGAAAATTGTGTGAGGATATAATGGGTAAAAAAGATGAATTCCTAATGGGTGAATTCTCCAGGAATTTGAATACCACCTCCCATTCTGGAATTGAATTCCTCCAAAATCAGGAATTGAATTCCTAATTTTGTGTGGGCCCCGATTACTTTTTCAATTCCTTGATGCAAGTAAACACAGGAATCCTTAAAAGTGGAATTCAATTCCGGATGAGAATTCCAATTCCGGATTAGTAAACATGCCATAAGTTGAAATCTTTCTTAAGCTTTGACAGCATCTCTTCCTGCTACAAATATGAGTCACAAAAAGGGGTCGGAGTAAAGGTGCCCCATCCTAGTGAATATTGATTTTGCAAAGAAATACCCTTCATATTTACATCATTTATTTTCATTAATGTAGTTTACGGTCTTATGGCAATTTGACAGACTTAGCCCTAGTGGCCTCCTTGACATGGAATGGATCCATTACATAAAGCCCAAGTTTAATAAAAGGCCTAGGAGTGTTTTCAAGTTATCATATCTAGGAGTTGTTAATATGCCAGAGAGAGAGATTAAATTGTTTTCACTTTTCTTGCATGCACAAGACAGATGCTACAGTTGATGAATGGTTACTTGAAATCTCCATGGATAGAAGATTAAGCCATAAATAAGTTTTCTTGTGTTGGATTCTGTTAGTTTTGTTGCGTGTGTTTAGTTCTGGAAAGAACAGATGATTTATAAATATCTTCATTGATTGTATGGATTATCCAGACCCTTTACAATTGCATGAGTGAGCTTCCAAAATTATTCCTCTATTAGGGAATCATTCTTCAAACTATTGTTATCCTTGTATTGTAAGCGCAGGAGCTAATAATTTAAGAACATGTTGAGATGTTTGCAGTGTTAGAGATTAAAGCAGCAATTTGTATTCGTGTTTTTTTTTTCCTGTTTT
This sequence comes from Prunus salicina, assembly GCA_020226455.1. Taxonomy (NCBI): domain Eukaryota; kingdom Viridiplantae; phylum Streptophyta; class Magnoliopsida; order Rosales; family Rosaceae; genus Prunus; species Prunus salicina. The sequence continues at coordinate 4,180,987 of CM035345.1, read as the reverse complement.
TCTGATACCTAGTTTGCAATAAAAAAATTGCAGAAGCTGGGGGTGTGGTGGCAGATGCTGCAGGGAACCCATTGGATTTTTCAAAAGGGAAATATCTTGATCTTGAAACAGGCATAATTGTTACCAATCAGAAATTGATGCCATTACTCTTGAAGGCAGTTAAAGAATCTCTGGAAGAGAGAGCTTCATCCTTGTGATTCTTTTTCAGAGCGGGACTCGGATGTTTATATTATCACAGTTTCAGCCACAATAATGATTGGAGAGTCACCAATTAAATAACAGTTAATCTTTTTTAAGATAATGATGATAATAATAATAATAATTATAATAAAGCCCCGTTTGGTTCACGAAACGAATTTGAGGGGAAATAATTTCTCATGTCATTTCCCAAGGGATGGAAAATGGAAGATTCTTTTCCCACGTTTGGTAATGCTGGGAAAGTAAAAGGGAGATAACACTTTATTTCCTTTCCCATGTTTGTTTTGAGTAGGAATGGAAAACAAAGTTTGTATAAATTTTCAATTATACCCATATTAAATTAAATAAAAAAAGAATATATTTAATGATATATTATAATTCTAAATTGTTAATGGGGAAAAAATGGTCATGAAAAATGTGTATTTAATGTTGGTTCATTTCCCTAAACTTTCCCATGAGGAGGGGAAACAAAACCCAAGTTGGGAGGATGACTTCACTTTCTTCCTTACTTTCCCATGAGCTAGTCAACGATTTCCCATGCCTGGACTTACCAAACATGGTAAAGTAATTGATTTTCCATCCCCAAGTCTCATTTCCTATGAACCAAATGGGGCCTAAAGGCGATTCCTTTTCTGGAATCGAATGCCTTTTTCATTTGGAGCGATAATATACAAAACTCACACAATTTACGCTAGGGTTCGAACCTAGACCTTGTTTGAGGGAGCAATTACTTTAAATCACTACACTAGTGGGTAATTTCCTATTTATTTGCATATCTTGTCTAACCAAGATGCCATATTATTAGTTTGATTTAAAAAATAAGAACAATATGTAGGAGATTATTGGTAATTAGTCATATTGTAGGAACGCTCCTTGTCAAAGGTAAGGTTGTTTTTGGTCTGGTTACATCACCGAAATGACGGAACGGGCAACCGACTGAGAGGTTGCAATAGAGAGAGATAGAGAGAGAGAGAGAGGAGAAGAAGAAGAAGAAGAAGTTGGTTAGGGTGATTTAGGGTTTTATTATTTACAACGGGAAAGAGAAGACATCGGTGAGGTTGGTTAGGGTGCTTTAGGGTTTTATTATTGTTATGGGTTTGGGCCAAAATGAGTTTGGGTGGTGGGCTTTTTTATAGTTGAAAATAAAAGAATATATTAGGCCATTGGCTCAAATCTTGATGGCAAGCCCAAAGCTTCTTGGTCTTTTTCATAACCCTAATTTTCTTCTTCTTTCCCATCATATCAAAGTGTCATTTCTTCTTCTTCTCTCTCATGTTTCTCTCTTGCTCTCCTCCTCTATCTTTGACTCTCTCTCTCTCTCTCTCTCTCTCTCTCTCTCTGTGCAGAATCCTATTCTATGTCTCTCATTCTCCCTGTTCTCTCACTCACTCTTTGTCGCTGCAACTTCTATGGAATTTTCAATTTTATTTATTTATTTATATTATTTGTAATATGCTCGGTCGGTTGCGGTAGCAAACGATATGGGTTTCTGGATATTGTATTTGATATTGGCACTGATCTATCCGGTTGTTCAACCACACCTCATTGACTTTCTGTTTAACAACAATCGTCGATTTTGGGTTATTGCGGTTCAACTGCACAACCCTAGTCAAGGGTGAAATGAATATTAGGATTCATTATGTAAAATTGTGTTATTCGGGGCTTCATTTGTAATTAGTAAATTTGTATTGCACGTTGGATCCTATAAACCAACTCTTGTGCATAGAAAAGTCACATGTTGTTCATTGTAATCAGGGGATTCGTACGAAGGAAGTGCTAAAATATAAATATGGTTTGAATATTTTTGGATGATTGTATTCTTCTCCGTAAGGAGGAATATATAGGAGTTTACAAGTGTGCTTTATAAGGAAATAGCTACATGAATTAAATAGAGTGGTGATGGTACACCTTGGGTTAAAGTGGTAAGCAAAAATGCTCTCAAAATTTTGCTCGCCACTTTAACCCAATGTGTACCCTCACCATCATTCTCAACACTTGACATAGGTTCATATGCCTAACTATAGTTAACTCTTTGCTTTATATTTATGAAATCATGGTTATGCTCATAAACACGTGTCAAGTGTTGAGAAGGGTGGTGATGGTACACCTTGGGTTAAAGTGGTAAGAAAAAATGCTCTCTATGAAAAAAGGAAACATATCACCTAATTAACTTAGAATAAATCTCCTTGATTTGTTAACTCACATCAACACTCTTGCTCAAGTTGGTGCATACACATCACCAATGACCAACTTGGTAACTGAGTCATTAAACACTCGTCCAAAGACAGCTTTTGTCAAGACATCCGCTAATTGATCTTCTGAGTTTACAAAGGGTAGGTAGATGATCGTATTCTCAATATTTTCTTTGATGAAATGTCTATCCACCTCAACATGTTTTGTTCGATCATGTTAAACTAGATTGTGAGCAATATTGATTGCTGATTGGTGTCACAATGCAACTACATAGGCTCATCTCGTTTAAAGCCAATTTTGTCAAGAGACCTTTCATCCACAATAATTCACAAATTCCTTGGGCCATACCTTGATACTCTGCTTATGCACTAGATCGAGCAACCACATTTTTTTTTACTCCGCCAAATGATAAGGTTACCTCCAATGAATATAAAGTAACCCAATGTAGAACGTCTATATGTGAGAATCCTTATTCTTAAAAATGTAAATATTTTATTACTTTGGTAAGTATTAAAATATAATTATAATTGTTATACTTTTATAATAAATTATGGTATTATAATCATTTTATGGAAGTCTATGTTTTATTTAATTGCTCCTAGTGCAAATTCATTTTTTTAATTAAATGGTTTTGATGATTTTCTTAACATTTGCTTTTAATATTAATATTAGTTAATGGTAGTAGGATTTTGTCCATAGCTATCTAGAATTTCATGCATGGTTGTGTAATTGAGTTATTTTATATAGTCCACGTAGTTGGCATGTGTCAATATATGCATTAGATGGTTTACTTGTTTTATTTACTTGCAAACTAATTAGATGTCAATAAATTAGATGGTTGAGTCATCAACATGTGTCTTCATTGTATTTCTTCTTATCCTTCTATTGACTTAGAGTGAAGGAAAAGTTACTTGAGCTTTAAGAAAAAAGGAGATGATCCTTAAGCATTGAAGTTATCTCATAGCTACCGCCCTCGGAGTCCTATAAATACAACATTTGTTTCTTCAATTCTCATTTCCCTCTTCAAAAAAAGTGTAGAGGCAATAGAACGAGGAAATAAAATAGAAAGTGAGAGAGAAATAGAGGTAGAAAGAAGTAGAATTGTCAAGAAAAAGAGTGGAAGACTGAATTTGTGAATGCGGTGGAAAATTGAGAAACACCTTACATTTCTAGCAAAAGCTTTGGTGTCAAGGTAGGAGGTTTCTTGGGGGCCTTTTACAGAGATTGATTTAATAAAATTTTGTGAGCATTATATTATGCATAGTATTACAGTTTGGTTTTTTTTTTTGGGTCAAATTTACAGTTTGGTTGACATTCCTTGTTATTGGGTGTTTACGTGTTGTTAACTATTTGAACAATGTTGGCATAATTTTATATACATTGGTGATGTTTTAAATGGTTACATTGTTGTGAGATACATGGGATATATGAAAGGTATAATTATATCATGTCATGGAAATTGGTTGGAGTTGTTGGATTGAGAAAATAATGATGGAAAAGAGGGTAATGGAAATAATCTTTTGTGTAGTTAAGTCTAACTCTTGGCAGGTACCAGGTCTCAACGATCCCACAGTGCACATGATTTTTATTGGATGATTCAGCACTGGCGACATGGAGTTAGACAAGATGACTAACAAAAAGGGAATTATGAGATGATTGAAATGGGAGTTAGTTCATATAAATGGGCATTCGGGACCAAGTGGTATAATGGGACGTGCAAGTCTACTTGTCCAGTTATATGAATTAACAGGATTAGATGAAGAGCATTCATGCATTATTATTAATAATGCGATATTTGGCTGTGTGATTGTATGTCACTTAATTTAATTATATCAATTTCCTATAAATAAAAAAAAGGTTTATGTCCCTACTGAGCTGTGGTTTCGTTCTTCCCCTAATAGATTTTGCAGATACCGAACCTGAAATGTAGAGCTTGTGATGATTTTGGCATATCTATAGAGTGTATTGTGTACATAGCTTGTGGATGAATAATGAACTACTCTTTCAATGAACTCTCGAGTAGTTCTAACTTGTAAAATAATGTAAAATTTTTAAGATTTTAGATGTTGTCGTTTCCGCTGAATATTCTAGGTGAAATATTTATTTTATTTATTTAAATGTTTCTTTACATTTTAGTTATAGTGTTTATTGAATTCTATAATTAAGGTGTGAATCACGTCTTAACCCAAGGTTACATAAATCCGTGGGTTGGGGCATGACAAGTTGGTATCAGAGCCTGGTTTTATGGTTTCATTAAATTGTTTTGTTATTCATTGACATGTTAAATTAATGTTTATGATGCAACCCGATCAGAGTAATGATACATGGGGAGGGTTCCAAATGGTACCCGATGGCAGTAGACGAAGAAGTATACTACAACCGTCTAAACAACCAAGCTTATGTGGACGTAGTTAATGAAGTTATAGATACAAGATATAGAAGGATGTTTTATATACCAGAGATGCAGAGACTGGTTGTTAGACATCGATTGCAGGCCAACAATATTGGGAGTCAATATCAGTTAAATATTAAAGCACACTCTTACGACCAGGTGTTAGAAGATGCTGCAATTATAGCTACTAATATTTGGCCACCACCAGGGATAGACTTACCATATGTTCCAGAACCACAGGAGTTAAACTTACCCCATATTCCAGACCCAGAAGATGAAGCATATTTGGAACTTCTAGACCTTGATGCTCTATTTGCTGAGTCTATTGCGTCAGCTGCTTTAGTGGTTATCACTGAACCACAAAAGTCTGATTCAACTGTCATTAATCTGAGTTTTGATGATGAAAATGAATATCCCGAGCCTATTATCCATCCCGTTGAAATTATAGATATTAGTTCTGATGATGAATAGATTTTCTCAAAAAGTTTGACTAATAAAATAGATAGTGTGAACCTAACAGGCTGATTTAAGTGACAGGACCCGACCCAAATTCCACTTTGAAATCCGAGCCGAACCCTGTGTGTGTCCGACACTTGGCGGGTTCTGGGCATAATGACTAAATTGCCCTTCTAATAAAAATTCAAGTTTATTACAAGTTTGACTTCTACCGAAAATTCGGAAGAGTCTCCCCTGTAATTTGATCACTTCCTAGAATTTCCACCTGTCAAAAGCATATACAAAAATATCTCAACTACCAGCACGCTTCCAACTTACATCTAAAGAGTTCAACTGAACTAAACGGCCTCAGGCTATACATAAAGTCCTAGGGCAATTCATCAGAGCAAATAATTCAAGAATATACAACAGAACAATGTGATTTCAAAAGAAATCCTACACAAGATAGAGCGTGGTGCAGAGGGTGGAGACTACCCGGTGGGGGCTCACTGCGCACATATTACTGCCTAGGGGTGCAAAACATTGAAACGTGAGTGGATCAAAACAAAGTTTAGAAAATAACATATGAACATACTAACCCCAATGTAAAAACAGTTATGCAAAATGAAATCATTCTCTTCATTATGTTCATACTGAAATCAATGCATTCATATATTTATATACATATATGCCAATCATACTCATGGTCAATAAAACTCTCTTAAAAGCATTGAAATCAATTTAAAACTACCACCCAAGTGTACCCTTTATTTCCGTCAATTCCTGATATTCGTCAATTCCTTATATGCCATCAATTCCTCGCATCACCATTGGTGACACGTACTCACAGGTCTCGGTGACAAAAAGTCAACCCGAGCCACAACTCACAAGATTCAGGGGACATTTGTCAGCCTGAACCGCATCTCGCTCCACATGAGTCCGGGTACCAAAGAACTCGTGGGGCAACTGTCAAGCATGCTGACTAAACCGAAGGCAACATATTTTCCAAAGGCAACACATTTATCTGAAGGCAACTTAATTACCGAAGGCAACATCTTTATATTTGGGTACCTAAGGTGGCTGAGGAAAATATAAAATTTCTCAAAGATCTAATGAATAACTGAATTTTTGTTAAATCTAGAACTTTGCTACCATTTATCTGATATTTAGCTAGAATTTCCTTTTCCTATATCCTTAAAGGATATTCCACTCGGCAGCATATAACTTAAAATATTTAAAAGCACATATCAACTTATGAAAGCACTAATCTTTGAATAAAACTTATTCAAGATCAAATAATTGAATTGAATTGCATAAATCATTTATAAAACAAAAAGTGGACTCACTCTTGGTCCGAGCTAGCTGGACCTCTTGAAGGTCCTTCATGCGGGTCAATTGGTGCTCGGGTGCTTGATTCAATTACCATAATATTCTATTAATACAATACTCAATATAGTATTAAATTAAAAAACCTTGACCCCCGACTCCTAGAAGTGCGTGCATCAAATTAAAGTTGTTCTTATGCCCACGTCAACGTTCCTTTTGCTTGGAATAATTTAAAAGTGCCTTGGGACTCAAAAAGCGACAAAAGCCCCAGAAAGTCAACCTGGGACCCCGTGTGTCAACGACCTCTAAATTCTAATCCGGAAGCTCCTAGAGGTTCCAATATACCTAGGACACAAGTCTCGAGAGTTTGATCTCGATCGGACGGTTGGAATAACCATGATTGCACAATTGAAGAATTATTATAAACCCAACCCTAGGGTTGGCTTTTTCGGAGTATTCGGGACTCCGATTAGCGATCCGTCGACTCCTATACGATCCTGGAATTACCTAGATCAACATATCTCAAACATATTGAACCCAGAAATCACACAACATGCGAGATCCGTTCGGGGTTCAAACGTTGTCTGAATTAAGATCCGCGAATGTGGTCCCCACCGGGCTACCCATGCGCCGCCACATGCGCTGGCAGCGCGTGACTACCCAAAGCGAGAACACCATGCTGGAAAATTTCGGAATTACGGCTCTAGACTCCTATCCTAGGTGTAACACCTTATTTGGAACCACTTTTGTTCTTGGGCCCACCCCGAAATGTGGCCGGAAGTGGCTGGAATTGAAATCTCAAAAGCGGCCGAATCCCAATTCGAAAATCAAGGTGTTTATGCTAGAAATTTCTAAAATCCTATCCAACCATCAACTAAGTCATGAAAAATAGGTAAGAATCCATACATTGATCGTCCGATTTGGTGGCCGGAGGACGTCGTACGACGTCGGAGAAAACTAACGAAAAATCGGCCCCTTTTTTTTGTTTTTCCGTCGGCTAGGCTGATGGCTGGCAGCGGAAGGTGGTCGGGGTTTGAAGGCGGAACCGAGCTGGTCCTTTTGGCATCGACGGTAAGGGCTGGGGTGGTCGATGGCGGAGGCTAGGGTGGAGGGAAGGGTTCGGCTGGAGGGAGGACGTCGGGAGAGAGAGGAAAGACTGAGGGAGAAGAGAGAGAATGGGGTATTAAAATTCTGACTTTGAAAATTACCATTATGCCCTTTTACGTATTTTGACCGTATTTTTTTCGTTATAACTCCAATTCGAGCCCACTACGTGTCTACGGACTCGTTTCATCGCACTCTTCGCAACGGTACAAGTGAAATTTCCAAATTCTTCTCCGGTAAAAAAGCAACTTTTCTTTAATAGATTATTCTAAGGGCAAAATTGTCCTTTCCTCTTAATACTTTAATAATTAAATAATAATTAAGGTTTGGGTTATTACATTAAGTATGGTGGATTTGTAAAGTTTTTGTGGTCAGCCTTATGGAGGTCTTGGAGTAAGGAGTTCTTTGTAACATAGGTTTGTGACTGTTTTGTTAAATTTTGTAAAATAGGTTTGTAACAACTTACAAATGTTTAATATGCATGTTTGATTTTGTTTTTTTTTTTTAGTATAATTTATAAATGTTTAATATTATTTAATATAATTCTTATTGAATATATATATATATATATATTCTAGACAACTCCTTACGCCTTTCTGGAAACGGCCAACGAGCCTATTCGACAACTAGACAACTCGATGACTAGAGAGTAAAGGAAACTTGACAGAGAACCAGAAAATTAGACCTGCAAAACCTAGGTATAACCTTCAAACTATCAACTCTTCTAGGGACTTTTGGCTCTGATACGAGGTAGTGACCCGACCTCTAGTGCAAAATTTTAATCAATTTTTAGCTTTAGCTTATGTGCGGAAGGTAGTGTAGAGACGTAGAGAATAAACAAAATAATTATCAGAAATTCAAACATAGAAAGCCAAAACCTGGGATAAGAATATAATGAAATTATAAATGATATAAACGATAACATTAATATTTAGCAAACTTACATAAAAGCAGAAGGGTAGTAGTGCTTAAGAGAAGCTTTGTAGAAGCAGCACTTGGAATCTAAAAACACTCAAACACTCAAAAGTACAAAGTTTATTTCTGGAGGTGATAGTTTTTTAGATGATTTGCATATGAGGAGAGGTCCTCCTTTTAAAGCGTCGGGGCTGTTGTCGTGACAAATAAAGACAAGAAGTCACAAAGCAGCCTATAGTAGAGCGGCATCTTCACTTTGTGGATTCTTGCTGAACTTTCCTGCAAACAGCAAAAATGAAAGCAGAGTTAAAGCAGGAGAATCTTGCTTTAACCAGAGGAAAGCATAAAATTACAATTTTTACAAATTGTCTTTTATCAGACAGAATATTACTGAGGCCCACCATAAAGTTCCGGATGGAAATTGTCTAGCATGTCTTCATTAGCAAAAGGGTCCACCTCATCTTCAGGCTGAGTGGCAGATGCTGATGCCATAGATTTGTCATCCAGATCAAGAATTTCGAGGACTTTCTTTTTCAAGTCTTCTTTCGAAGATGATGATCCTGGCTAGTTTATCAACGGTTGCAACCTTTGGGAAACATTTAGATTAGAAGGAGTGGCCAAAGGTTGAGCAGCAGTAGAGTTGAGGGATGGGATAAGAGCTGGGACGATCTTGGCAGGAGCCAGGTGATCCCTAGTGAATTTATCCCACCATCTGATTAAGATACTTCCGACTAAGTTTGGAATATAAGTCCATTCCTCATCAACATCCTCGAAATAACATATTCCCATTTTAATATCCATGGTAGTTCATACATTATCATGAACCACATGAATAAGGTCCTTTGATCAGGATGGTTTTTATTCCATTTACAAAATTTCATTTGAAAATATTCCTTTATTTCAGGAGGAAGGTATTCCAAAGTAGGACCCCAAATAAAAAAAAAGCTCTTGAACCAATTAGGGAGTTCTTTCAGAGCTCGAAGCTTAAACTGGATAAACCAAGTATGAGAATAGTTTTGATTTTGGAAACATAAGACATATTCCTATGCCTTTTTATAATCCCAGAAATTATAAGAATATGGCCTAATTTCAGGAGGGATAAATCTTTTTGCCCTTTCAGGGCTAGGGCCCCATATTCTTCCAAAGAAATGACATTTAGAATTTGGATTTTGGAGAATGAAATGGTGTTGGCATTTTCACCTCTATGGCGATGAACGATGTAAACAGACTTAGTGTCAATTAGAAGAGTTTCATAGAAAATACAAGGCTTATTCAAGGGAGGAAGATTATCCCTTAAATATTTTTCAGCCAGAAATTTTGGGTGTTTATCTAGATCATTCATTTCAATGATTACTACAGACATATTCATATATTCACGGAATGGATTTTCAGCAATCTGCTTCTCCTTACCCTTATTATATGGAGAAGAAGACATCAGTGGCTTTGGGTCATTAAGGGATGACTTGGTAAGAGCAGAGGAGCTCTTACTTGGAGTCATCTGTCCGGAATTTTTGGTTCGCACCCTGCAAAAATTCTCGAGTTAAAAAGTCTGGGAGTGCGTTAGTTTCACCTTTAATAAATTCAATATCAAAATCAAAAGCATAAAGAATTCCTTGCCATCTTGCAAAAATTTGTTTGGATGCTAGATTTTTAACATCCTTGAACAAAATATCTTTGGCATCCTTGCAATCCACTCTTATAAAAAATTTCTTATTTAAAAGATCACTTTCAAATTTAGAAATAGCATGGACGATGGCTAGCATTTCTTTCTTAACAGTGGAATAATTCTTTTGAGCTGGTTTCCAAACTCCAGAGGTGAACCTAACTAATTGTTTTGAGTTATCAACCTTATGTTTTAAGATTCCCCCATACGCTATTTCTGAAGCATCGGTTTCTCCGATTTTAAAGGCTTCTGGGTTGGCTAAAGCTAAGCAAGGAAGTTCTTTGACTTTAACTGTCAATCTCCTAACAGCTTTAGTGTGTTCATCAAACCAAGGAACTTGGTTCTTTTTCAACCTTTGATATAATAATTTTGAGTCATGAGCTAAATCTTTATAAAAATCCTTTATGTAATTAAGACTTCCTAAGAATCTTTGTAATTGTTGCTTGTCCCTAATTTCATCAGGGAACTTATTAGCAAAGGATATTGCTCGATCAATCGGAACTATTAGTCCCTTATTAATATCATGTCCCAAAAAGCGAACTTTTAAAGAAAATAGTTTTATTTTCTTTGCCGATACTACTAATCCTGCATGTTTCACAACTTTCAAGAAAATATTTAGATGTTTAAAGTGTTGTTCCAAAGAATTAGAATAGACTAAAACATCATCAATATAAACAATGGTGAAAGCAGTGTAAGGATTAAATATATTATTCATAACTAAAATTCAGAAGGGGCATTTATCAATCCAAAAGGTAGAACATTCCATTCGTAATGTCCAAAGGGGACATTAAAAGCTGTTTTGTACCTGTTCTTTTCAGCAACCTAGATTTGCCAATATCCTGATTTCATGTCAAATTTAGAAAAGATGACTGCCTTATTTAGTCTGTCCAAAAGATCCTTCTTATTAGGTATTGGATATCTAACCCATTTTGAGGCTTTATTTAGAGGTTTGTAATTTATCACCAATATGGGTACTCGTCTTTCTAATTCAACTGCGTTTTCGACATAAAAAGCGGAACAGCTCCAAGGAGATGAGCTTTTTCTAATCAACTTCTTATTTAATAAATCTTGTATTTCAGATTTACAAATTTTCATTAGCCTAGCATTCATTTGAATTGGCTTGGCTTTGGTTGGGTAATTCAATTATGCGCCTCTTTCAATTCCAGAAGGCATTGGGTATTTCAGCACAAACTTGACTTTCAAACGTCTTTTGGATTTCATCAATTCTTTCTTTTATCTAGCTATTTTGCAGCTGCTCTTCTATTCTCTTATGCTGCATTTCTTCTTTCAAATGGTATAGATAGTTTTCTTTCCTTTTTATTTTTTCTTGGATTTCATTAATATACTTATGCTTTGGTGGTTGAGAAAACCTTAAAATTATGGGTTGACCTTCTACGTCAGTTTTAATTCCTTCTTCGGAAATAGAAAAAGGATAAAGCATATTAATGAATGGTGTTCATAATATAAGAGACTGGTTTAAACCTTTCACCATAACAAAAGGAGTTTCAAAACAAATACCCTGATTGAGCATAGCAGCATTAGATAATTATATTGAATTCCCATTTTTTGGCTATTAATGGATGTATGTAGAACTTGGGTAGTCTTCTTAAAATACCTAGTGGGTACCACTCCTCATTTATACAATTAAGATAGGCCCCTGTTCTATCAGGCCTTCAACTATAAATTTATAGGTTCTATCAATCACAACAGTTATCATCGCATACCATTTCTGAGCTATCACTCTATCTATGCTATTAATGAATTTCATGGTACTAATATGCTTTTCTCGCATGCTCTATTTTCTCTTGAAATTCTTCCATTAGATTTTCAAATTCTAATTGCTCTGATTTTTCTTCTGTATCTTTTTTCGAAAAAGGGCGATAGAGTTCTAGAATTCTAACCCTATTTTTTTTTTTTAACTCTCTAAGCTCTTCTTTCACATCATGAACTTCACACTTCAGATCATTGAGAGTAGGTTCTTTCTTGTGAATTTTATCATTCATCCTATTTACTATAGTTTTAAAGCTATAGTTTTCAACTGGTTGTCTCACATTAGTTATAGTTGGCTGCGGGTTACTTGGTCCTGCTTTAGCTAGTGAGATATAACTTTCTAACGCCTCTCTCTTTTTCTCTGGATCCTCTATTTTGTCAATCAAGTCTATTATCAGACTTTCTTCTTTGGTTAAAACACATATCTTGAGATTATTGAATCGACAGGCGCACTCATCTTCACTATCTGAACTAGTTTCAGTATCAAATTCAAATAATTCTTCATTTTCGAGCTGAGCTAGTTCGTTATCACTATCTTGCTCAGAATCAGAGGAATTAAGCATTATTTGGCAAAGTTGTTGCTTAAATTCTTCACTAATGCTTAAGTTACTGATTTTATCCTTCATTTTACATTCAGATTTATAGTGTCCGACTTTTCCACATTTGTAGCATGTTGGGACCACATCTTTCTTTCCTTTACTACCCTTCTTACTAGTTTTCCCTGTGTATTTCCTTTTCTTAAAGGTCCTATACGGTTTCTTAGGCTCAAACTTGGACTCGTATTTCTCATATATATATATATATTTAATCTTGTGGAATTATTTGGTAAAGGTTCAATTGTTAAGATGGCTGGAGTAGAAGGACAAAATGAGAATGATGTGAGTGATAGTATAAGAATAATGTTAGCAATTCAGGATATGGCCTCTGCTATTCGTGAGACAAATCAACATAACCACAAACCCCATCAAGAAACTCAAGATGATCAAATAATGAGGATTCAAGGAGAATTTCATAAGACACGACCACCTGTGTTCAAGGGTGATCCAAACCCTATGGCAGCAAAAGAATGGTTAAGACAAAGAAGGAGAAAGATGAATGAACAAAGAGTTCCTGGAAACCTGAAAGTGACCATTGCTTCTACCTATTTGGAAGGACAAGCTTATCATTGGTGGGAATCTGTCTTGGCTATGCCTGATGTTGAGATTGCAAATTGGGTTGCATTTGTGACAATATTTCTGGAGAAATATTTTCCTGAAACTATGAAAACCATGAAGGTACGTGAGTTCACTAATCTTTATCAAGGTGATATGACTGTGGGACAATATCAAGCTAAGTTTGAAGAACTTATGTGTTTTGATCCTTACATCATTCTTGATGAGTTTGCAAAAGTAAAGAAATTTGAAGAAGGGTTGAGACTAGAGGTCCAGGAGAAAGTGGAACTTTTTAAATTGAAAAAGTATGTTGAAGTTGTTGATTGTGCCTTAATGGCCGAGCAAATGATACTTAGTTCTAAGAGAGTTTTTGAACCTAAGAATCCTAATGGGGGACAAAGTAGTAAACGTCAAAGATTTTTCCCCTCTTGTTCCCGGTATCAAAATCCAAGATCATTTGTGGCAACTCAAAACTCGGGATTTTGTTGTCATTGTCGACAGATAGGACATTACCGGAGGGATTGTCCTAAGCTACAATCGTATTAGATACCTGTTATACCACAACCACAACCACAACCATAGTTTCGTGCATCACAACAACAATTTCAAGCTCAACAAACACAATATCGTGCTTCATACCAAGCCCCATACCAAGCTTCATAGAGTCAGTTTAGAGGTCCTGTTAATCAACATGCACAACGTCCAAGAGGACAATGTACACAACAAAGGCCTAGGGCGCTAGGAGTAGCAAGAAGACTAGAACAACTCACTCAAGGATGAGTATATGTTGTTGGACAAGTGGCAGAGCAGAATGAACCTACTGTGGTGAAAGGTACATTTCTAATTTTCAACTCGTGGGCTAGAATATTGTTTGACCCTGGTGCTACAAATTCGTTCATATCTGTGTCCTTTGCATCCATTCTTGGATTAGAATATGAATTTATGAAATTCTCGTTGATGGTTGGATCTCCATTGGCCATGGGTAAATGTGTTGAAGTTAATAAGTTGTGTAGATCCTGCACAATAGAGATATCAGATCATAAACTTGTTGTTGATATGATGATATTGAAATTCATGGTGTATGATGTAATATTAGGGATGGACTTGCTTACCCGATTTAAAGATATTCTTGACTGTGGTAAAAAGATGGTGACTATGACTCACAGCAAAGGGAAAACATTCAGTTTTTATGGAAATAGGAATACTTGCAAGCCTAAATCAATCTTGGATAGTAGAAATTGTAATTATTTGAGATTAATTGCTCACATGGCCAATAAGGATATGGGGGATCCGAAACTTGAGCTTATTCCTATAGTGAAAAATTCCAGTGATGTTTTCCTAGAAGAGTTATCTGGATTACCCCAAGAACGTGAAGTGGAGTTTTCTATAGATATTTATCCTAGCACATCACATATCTCTATACCTCCACATCGGATGGCACTAGCAGAGTTCAAAGAACTCAAAACACAATTTCAAGAACTTGAAAGAAAAGGTTTCATTCATCCTAGTACCTCCCCATGGGGTTTTCCTGCACTCTTTGTGAAGAAAAGTGATCAAAGTCTGAGGATGTGTGTTGACTATCGTCAACTGAATAGAGTCACCATCAAGAACAAGTACCCATTACCTAGAATTGATGACCATTTTGATCAACTGCAAGGTTCCCGATACTTCTCAAAGATTGATCTTCGCTCTGGTTATCACCAATTATGAGTAAAAGCAGAAGATGTATTGAAAACTGCATTTCGAATGTGATACGGACATTATGAATTCCTAGTAATGCCTTTCGGATTAACAAATGCTCCGGCTGTTTTCATGGAATTAATTAATCGAGTTTTTTGACCTTATCTGGATCAACTTGTGATTGTGTTCATTGATGATATTCTCATTTATTCATCATCTCAAGAAGAACATGAACAACACCTGTCAATTGTTCTACAGACATTGAGAGAACACAAGTTTTTTGCCAAGCTAAGTAAGTGTGAATTTTAATTCACAGAAGTAAAATTTTGGGACATGTTATTTCAAAAGAAGGTATCGTCGTGGATCCTGCAAAAGTAGAAGCAGTGTTGAATTGGAAAGAACCGAAAAATGTTCATGAGATTCGAAGTTTTCTTGGTTTTTGGCTGGCTATTATAGGAAGTTTATCAAGGATTTTTCTCGGATAGCTAATCCAATGACCAAGTTGACACAAAAGGGAGTTAAGTTTATTTGGGATGATAAATGTGAGGAAGCATTTCACGAGTTAAAAACTCGATTGACATCAGCTCCTGTGTTAATTATACTAGAAAAGGGTGTAAGTTATATGGTGTATACTGATGCATCATTGCATGGTTTAGGATGTGTTTTGATGCAATCTAACAGAGTTGTTGCTTTTGCTTCTCGTCAATTGAAATTACATGAGAAGAATTACCCGACACACGATCTAGAACTGGCAGCCATTGCTCATGCATTGAAAGTGTGGAGACATTATTTATATGGATAACGTTTTGAACTCTACTTGGATCATAAGAGTTTGAAGTACTTATTCACTCAGAAGGAGTTGAATTTAAGACAAAGGTGTTGGATGGAATATCTAGAAGATTATGACTTTGATTTACATTATCACCCAGGAAAAGCTAATGTGGTGGCAGATGCTTTAAGTCGAAATTCCCAAGAAATCATAGCCAGTTTATATGATCAAAGGTGGAAAATGGTAGAGTCTCTCTATGATTTTGACTTGTACGTAAGTACGCACGGGGATTGTGCATATCTATGTAATTTAGTAACTCACCCCACTTTGATTGGAAAGATAATTAAGGCACAAGAATCTGATTATGTGTCTAAAGACATTCGAACTAAGATTACAACTAGAGAGACTCCAGATGGATAGAATGTCCACACAAACAATGGATTGAGGTATTTGAATAGATTTTATGTATTGGAAATTTCTGGTATGAGAAAGGAAGTTATGAAAGAAGGACATCATTCGTCCTATACAATTCAACCTGGAGGGACAAAGATGTATCATGACCTGAAACGTAACTTTTGGTGGAGTGGCATGAAGAGAGATATAGAAATTTTTTTAGCAAAGTGACTTACATGCCAGCAGGTGAAAGTTGAACATCAGAAACCGTCAGGTCCATTACAGCCATTACCAGTAGCAGAGTGGAAATGGGATCATATAACCATGGATTTTGTTACAGGTTTACCTAAATCTCCAAAGGAACGAGATGCAGTATGGGTTATAGTGGATCGTTTGACCAAATCTGCACATTTCTTATCGGTCAAAACAACATATTCCACTGAAAGTCTTAGAAAGATTTACGTTTGGGAGATAGTAAGATTACATGAGATTCCTATTTTGATTATTTCAGATAGAGATTCTAAGTTTACTTCTAAATTTTGGGGAAGTTTATAGAAAGCGTTGGGTACAGAACTAAATTTTAGCACTGCTTTTCATCCCCAAACTGATGGACAGTCAGAGAGAATCATTCAAATTTTAGAGGACATGTTAAGAGCATGTATTCTAGATTTTAGGGGAAGTTGGGAAGATCATTTGGTGTTGGCAGAATTTGCCCACAACAATAGCTATCAATCTAGTATTCAAATGGCACCTTATGAAGCTTTATATGGAAGACCTTGTTGGTCACCTATATGTTAGACTGAAGTAGGAGAAATTGTGTTACTAGGACTTTATTTGGTACAAGAGACAATTGAAAAGGTTAAACTTATCAAGCAACGTCTCTTAACTGCTCAAAGTCGACAAAAGAACTACGCTAACCGAAGAAGGAAACCATTAAGTTTTAATGTGGGGGATTATGTGTTTCTTAAAATCTCACCACAAAGAGGAGTAAAAAGATTTGGAAAAAGTGGAAAATTAGCACCAAGGCTTATTGGACCATTTGAAATCTTAGAAAGGATTGGTGAAGTAGCTTATATGGGAATACAGAAGAAGTTACGTGGGAATACATAAGAAGTTACGTGGGAATGCGAAACTGAGATACGTAAAAAGTACCCACAATTATTCTCTCATTCCAGTAAGTTTTAATTTCGAGGACGAAATTTCTTTAAGGGGGATAGATTGTGTGAATCCTTATTCTTAAAAATGTTAATATTGTATTACTTTGGTAAGTATTAAAATATAATTATAATTGTTATACTTTTATAATAAATTATAGTATTATAATCATTTTGTGGAAGTCTACGTTTTATTTAATTGTGCAAATTCATTCTTTTTAATTAAATGGTTTTGATGATTTTCTTAAAATTTTCTTTTCATATTAATATTAGTTAATGGTAGTAGGATTTTGTCCATAACTATCTAGAATTTCATGCATGGTTGTATAATTGAGTTATTTTATGTACTCTACGTAGTTAGCATGTGTCAATCAAATATGCATTAGATGGTTTACTTGTTTTATTTACTTGCAAACTAATTAGATGTCAATGAATTTGATGGTTGAGTAATCAATACGTGTCTTCATTGTATTTCTTCTTAACCTTCTATTGACTTAGAGTGAAGGAAAAGCTACTTGAGCTTTAAGAAATAAGGAGATGATCCTTAAGCATTGAAGTTATCTCATAGCTACCGCCCTCGGAGTCCTATAAATGCAACATTTGTTTCTTCAATTCTCATTTCCCTCTTCAAAAAAGGTGTAGAGGCAATAGAACGAGGAAATAAAATAGAAAGCTAGAGAGAAATAGAGGTAGAAAGAAGTAGAATTGTCAAGAAAAAGATTGGAGACTGAATTTGTGAATGCGGTGGAAAATTGGGAAACACCTTACATTTCTAGCAAAAGCTTCGGTGTCAAGGTAGGGGGTTTCTTGGGGGCCTTGTACAGAGATTGATTTAATTAAATTTCGTGAGCATTATATTATGCACCGTATTACAGTTTGGTTGACATTCCTTGTTATTGGGTGTTTACGTGTTGTTAATTGTTGAACAATGTCAGTATAATTGTATATACATTGGTGATGTTTTAAATGGTTACATTGTTGTGAGATACATGGGATATGTGAAATGTATAATTATATCATGTCATGGAAATTGGTTGGAGTTGCTGGATTGAGAAAATAATGATGGAAAAGAGGGTAATGGAAATAATCTTTTGTGTAGTTAAGTCTAACTCTTGGCAGGTATTAGGTCTCAGTGATCCCACAATGCACATGGTTTTTGTTGGGTGATTCGGAACTGGCGACAAGGAGTTAGACAAGATGACTAACAAAAGGGGAATTATGGGATGATTAAAATGGGTGTTAGTTCATATAAATGGGCACTCGGGACCAAGTGGTATAAGCATGGTATGGGACGTGCAAGTCTGCTTGTCCAGTTATATGAATTAACGGGATTAGATGAAGAGCATTCATGCATTATTATTAATAATGTGATATTTGGCTGTGTGATTGTATGTCACTTAATTTAATTATATCAATTTCCTGTAAAAAGGTTTATGTCCCTATTGAGTTGTGGTTTCGCTCTTCCCCTAACAGATTTTGCAGGTACCGAACCTGAAATCTAGAGCTTGTGATGATTTTGGCATATCTATAGAGTGTATTGCGTAAATAGCTTGTGGATGAATAATGAACTACTCTTTTAGTGACCTCTCGAGTAGTTCTAACTTGTAAAATAATGTAAAATTTTTAAGATTTCACATGTTGTCGTTTCTGCTGAATATTCTCGGTGATATATTTATTTTATTTATTTAAATGCTTCTTCACATTTTAGTTATAGTGTTTATTAAATTCTATAATTAAGGTGTGAATCATGTCTTAACCCAAGGTTATGTGAATCCGTGGATTGGTGATAAGTGTATTCTTTCCTATATTTTTATACCTTTTATATGTAGGTTTTGTAGGGAAAGTTAATTAAAAAGAGTATGATTACTTTACTTTCCTTATTTTTCAGCTATTCTGTGCTCTTGGAAGGATTTCAACTGAAAATCGAATTTTCGAATGCATTTTAGTGCAAGGCCAATTGTAGAAGAAAACTAAGACATTGAAGATCATTGTATCAAAGTTTCATAATTTTCTATCTAGCCAAATGCTCCAGACCTACAAGTCAAAAAGCCTAAGTTGAAATCGCGTCAGAACTGCACTGCTGTGGAAGATTGAAGATTTGAATAGCTTTCCCATTTTTCCTGGTGGCTTGTAATATATGCTTGGAAAGCTTAGAGATAAAGCTACGTTTCTAGGAAGTGGAACGACCCCAAAACGTGCGTGCAATTTGGCTGACGTGTTTCCAAGTCAAAGAAGGATTCTTTCCTAGTTTGTTTCCTTAATTGTTTGAGATGTTGTTTTGCTTTAGGAGAGTTTTTCTAGACCTTTTTGAAGTAGGGTTTAGTTGTTTTATACTATATAAGGTCACCCTAGGATCATCTTTTGGAGGATCTTCCAATATACAACTTTCATACACCCGCAAATATATCAGAGAGAGAGCCAAGAATTCGTTATGTTGCTGTGGAGAATCCAGAGATCAAATCCATTGGCCAAATCGGTTTTATGACAACAATTCTCTTATTTATCTTTTCTTTTGTCATGAACTAATTTTCCTTGCTAGGGCTACGATGTAGCCTAACCATGAATACTTAATTTTTATAGTTATATTAATTTCTGATTACTAGTCCATGTTGAGTATTTGTTATTGTTCTTAATGCTTTGAATATCTGGCCAATATTTAATTGATTTGATGATCCAAGCGGAGACCGAGAGGAGATGTTTGGTGTTTGCTTCTGATAACAGATACCATGTCTTGAATGAGTGCCCGAGAGGGACTAACATGACTCATGCAGTTTTCTTGCAGGTTCTCATAGAACTTAATGGGTTCTTGATTTTCTAAAATCCGTTTGCTCGAGAGAGAATGGCTTGTTAATTAAGAATACTTTTTGTTGAGCCCGAGAGGGGATATCAAATGAATTAGGAGAAACCAATTGTCACATGGGTAGTAATTAGGTTAATTGGCTATAAGAATTAAGTGGAATTGGTTATAGTGAAATCGGATGCTCGTGTCTCATCATCTTGATTTTCTATCATTAATTAAATTGTTTTTTTCATAATTGTTTTTAGTTTACTTAAATCAATCAATCTTCTTAATCATCTATTCAAATAAACTTCTGAATTAATCATAATTGGTAGTTAATAGGAAATTACAGTCTTCATGGGAATGACACTCTACTTATTTCTATATTACTTGTACGGATTGTGCGCTTGCAATAATTTCACAACAATTGGGGTGTGACACTATTTGTAATCGATCCAGCCCAATTTGCATCTATATATCCAATAACGTCAAGATTTCCATTATTTGACCTCAAGTACGTTAAGATCCGATCAACTGCATTCTTATGAGAAAGACTAGGTGAATGCATAGACTGACTAAATACACTCACAACATATGCAATATTTGGTCATATGTGTACCAAGTATATCAACCTTCTAACAAGGCGATGGTATTGTTCCTTATTGGTTGGCAAGTGGTCCATGTCTTCACACAACTTGTGATTCATCTCAATAGGTGTGTCGGCAGGCTTACGTCCTAGAATTCTTATTTCAATTAGTAGATTTATCACATACTTCCTTTGAGACAAAAAAAAAAAATACCAGTCTTGACCTTGCTACATCAATTCAAAGGAAGTATTTCAGAGGTCCTAGATCCTTCATCTCAAATTCCTAAGACAAATACTTTCATAGCTTATGTTTCTCTCCTGCGTCGTTTCTAGTTACGACAATGTCATCCACATAGGCAAGGGTGTGGTCTGAATTACTTTGAGTGTATCCAAAATTCTTTATAAACTTTGTAAATCTTCCAAACCACACCCAAAGAGACTATTTTAATCCATATAATGACTTTCTAAGCTTGCAAACTTGATCTTTCTTGTCAGGAGCTAGATTACATCATGACAGTAAATCCATATATACCTCTTCTTCCAAGTCTCTATGTAAGAAGGCATTTTTAACATCAAACTTGTGTAGTGGCCAATCCAGATTTGCTGCTAGAGATAGTAAGACTCTGATAGTGTTGATTTTGGCTAATGGGGCAAAGGTATCCTCGTAGTCCACCCCATGCTTTTGTGTATACCCCTTCGCCACCAATTTGGCTTTATATCTTTCAATGGATCCGTATGCTTTCAGTTTCACAGTATAGATCCACCTGCATCCTACATTATTCTTTCAATGAGGTAAAGGCATGAGCGCCCATATGGCATTCTTCTGGAGAGCTCGCATTTCCTCATTCATGGTTTCTCCACTTTGAGTCTTCTAGTGCTTCATTCACACTGCTTGGGACATATATATCAACCAACTGCTTTACAAAGTGTACATGTGAATATGATAATCTGCTTAGAGATATATAATTATTGATGGGGTATTTTCCTTTTGGTTTAGGATCTGCTTCGTACTATACTCGAGGTTTACCATGGTTCTTCCTATCTGGAAGTTGGTATATAAGGATATTTGCATCCTTTATGCTTTCTGAAATCAAATCATCATGATATATTTCATTAGTGTAATCAATTTTAAGGGGAGATGTTACATGAATGACTTCCTCACACGTGTTTGGTGTGGTACTATAGCTGAAGATGGGTCACGCGCGGCAAAATCTCAGAAAACGGGTAAACTTCCTCTTCTTGATTTTGGCAACATGGAGGTGACTGGCCATTTGGCACTAGCGACCGGTCGTTTTGTGGCAGAGTCTTAGGATGTTCAAAATCGGGTGGAGGCGACTGGTCGCTTTTAGGCTGAGACTCTTCCACTTCGAAAAAATCCAGAAACTTCGGGGTGCTTGGTTATAGATTCTCCTCCAGTACTTTTGAAAAATATATGTTGTGTTCTTGGAACATTACATCCATGGAGGCATATAACTTCTGACTTGGGAGTGATATCATCGGTAGCCTTTTTGATGAGGGGGATAGCTAATGAAAACACATTTTTCTGCTCGGGGATCCAATTTGTTTAATTGGTTATCATGTAAGTGTACAAATAAAACACAGCTGAAAACCCATGGTTCAATTTTTGGGTTGGGAGGTATTTGGATATGGTGGTGAAGTGTTTGAAAAGGAGTTTGAAAATTCAAGATAAGGTAAGCTGCAAAGAGGATGACCTCTCTCGAAAATGACCGAGGCATGTTGGCATCAATGAGGGAGGCATGAACCACTTCCAGTAAATGTTGGTTCTTTCGCTCAGCCACCCCCTTTTATTGGGGAGTATACGGACACTAGCGTTGATGTAAGATGCCATGATCCTGTAAGAACTTGTTGAGATCATGGTTGAGAAATTCTCCACCATTGTCAGAACGGAGAACCTAGATTTGGCATGAAACTGAGTCTCCATCATTTTATGGAACTATTGAAACTTTAAACTGACTTCCCCTTTGGTTTTGAGAAGGGAAACCCAGGTCATGTGGGTGCAATCCAGAAACTTCGGGGTGCTTGGTTCTAGATTCTCCTTTAGTACTTCTGAAAAATATATGTCGTGTTCTTGGAACATTACATCCATGGAGGTATATAACTTCTGACTTGGGGGTGATATCTGTTGAACAAATAGCAACTTAAAAATTAAGCAACTATATGCACGTTTTAACTCGCAAGTGCACAAGATCAGATAAATAGTATAGAAAGCAAATACGAGATCATTCCCACGAGGATTGGATTAATTTGTGCTAAATATTGAAAACAACGTTTGATTAAAAATAGAATTGGATTGAGGTTAAAACAATGAGAAAACTAGTTAGGGATTTGATGTTCACCACTAATCTTTTTCCTTAAGCAAACGACATGCACAATGCTACAAAACAGATTTTGGATGCTTATGTTTGTCAACCTAAAGGCATGATATCTACTCTTTAAGTTATTGATTTCCCTAAACAACAAGTTAGGCATGGGTATCTACTCTAACTCTTTTCATTCTTAAAGTGTTTAGCATGGTATTTACTAAGTTGTACTTTAAGAATGCATAACACAATGGAAATCGACAAACACACAAATTCTAGAACATGGTATCTATTCTAGTTATTCATGATGATTAATTTCAAGAACTTATAACTAGTTCTTTTGTTACTTTCATAGGTACAAGACTCGGTCATCTAAATTTACCTATGTAACAAACTCAATACACAGCATGCATATGATGATCAAGCATAACATAACGTATGTAAAGAGTAAAATATAATCTGAAATTAATCAATAAGCATCACAAAAGTAGTTTATAGCAAAGACATATCGAAATCCTTAAAGAAACATGATTAGGGCTTCAATCGAGCCCTAACTAAAATATTTAGCTATCCATAATTTGAATGGATAGCAAGAACATACAAAACAGAAAATAAAAAGAGAAAGAAGAAGAAGATAGCTCTTTGATAAAGAAGACAACTCTTTGATGGTGTAAACAACTCTTTGATGGTAGACAACTCTTTGATGGTGTAGACAACTCTTTGATGGTGTACAATGGAAATGTAATTTATGGAATGATATCCTCCTTTGAATGAGCTGAAACTCTCTATTTATAGACTTCAAATTCGTCCTCCCCCTTGGTTGGTCTCTTAGCTGCCCATGTGTGGCAGCTCATGCTTTGTCTCCCATGTGTGGCAGCTCATGCTTTGCAGCTGCCACAAGCTTTGCCTCCATGTGTGGTTGCTTTAAGCACATGGATCAACAGCTGCCCATGCTTTGCCTCCATGTGTGGCTGCTTTAAGCACATGGCTCAACAGCTGCCCAGGCTTTGCCTCCATGTGTGGCTGCTTTAAACACATGGTTTGTCTGTGAACCAGGTTCAGTGTTTGACATGCTGAGGGCTCCAGACTTATCCAATTGGGCTGAAATTTGGATATGTTATAGTAGACATCCATTGGAACACATTATATCAAGGGTGTTGCCTCATCTGACTTGTGCAAGTAGCTGAAATGAGGCCTGCAAGCTGACCCACGAAAACTGGACTGAGGCCTGGTTTGTCTGTGAACCAGGTTCGGTATTTGACATGCTGAGGGCTCCAGACTTATCCAATGGGGCTGCAACTTGGATATGTTATATTAGACACCCATTGGAACAAATTCTATTAAGGGTGTCGTATCATTTGACTTGTGTAAGTAGCTGAACTGAGGCCTGAAAGCTGACCCACGGAAACTGGACTGAGGCCCGAATGTTTGACCTTGAGCTACTAAATCATGTATAACTTCCTCTAGAAGACTCCAAATCATGCACTGTAAAATGCTACGGAAACTAGACTTCCGTATCTTTCCAGTGATGTATGGCGCATTATCTGGTTCTTTTTGAGCAAGTACAGGTTAATCCGTAAATATGACTGATCTGCAGACACTGTTTTGAGCTAACTTGTCTTCAAAATGCATGTAATGAGTCTCAACCTTATTATACTGAAATATACACAAAACTTTATTAAAAGCACAAGTTTAACTCAAAAACATACCAAATCATAAGTTAGAATGGTACAAAAAGATATGTAATTATGCACCGATCAATATCATCGATAGCCTTTCTGAGGATGGGGATAGCTAATGAAAACACATTTTTCTGCTTGGGGATCCAATTTGTTTCGTTGGTTATCATGTAAGTGTACAAATAAAACACAGCTGAAAACCCATGATTCAATTTTTGGGTTGAGAGGAGGATTCCTCGGTCACAAAGGCCGTAATCTATTAGGCACAAACATTGCCCCCCTGTCCCTGGATTCTTCGGTCGCGGTCTGGGTTGGGGCCGAATGGATTCCAAGGGACAGACCCCTTGCATTCCTTCGAAACGACGTGACAGACAGCTGGCGTCTCTTCCTCTTAAATGCGCACGTCGGTTCGCGCATTTAATGCGCAGGCACGTCGCATGAGCCATTATTGCCTTGGTTCGCACGAGCCGTCGCTTCGCCTCGTCAACGAAGCGATGGCCCTTTTGAGCTTCTGACACGTCATCGCGCCTTCGAATACGCCGCCGAATTGTTGCGTTCCTCGAGGGGGTTTTGTCAATTCACGAGGCAGAATTTATGCCTGTTTTTAATAGGGTATGCCCATTTTCGAGAGAGAGAGGAACGATGCCATTATAAAAGGTCTCATCCTCCCTATTCTCTGCCCCATGGTGGTAACCGCTTAAGTTCGCGCTTTCTCTGACGAAAAATCCCCCTGCCCCCAAACAGAACCCTCAAGAATTCCCCGCCCCTTGGTCAGGAAACTCTTTCCTCGTTACTCCTTCCCAGTTCAAGCCTGTTATGGTGGGGCTGGGGTCTTTCTTTGATTGCGGAGGAGGACGGTTCTTTCCTCAGCGAGGCCGTGGAGGAGACGTGTCGTGGTTGTTGGAAATTGAACCTGGCAGGATGGTTTACCTTGGCCGTATCCGGCCCGCTTCCTTCAGCCACCCCTGTGCCCAGAAGGGCAGCCTTCGCGTTGTGAGCGGCGGCTTTGACCTTAATTAGGCTCCCTTCTCGGCCTCGGTGGCGTTGTGAGTGGCGGCTTTGACCTTAACTAGGTCCTTGGCCTTGGCTCCCACGCCGCCCCCTCTCCTGGCCGAAATGACGGCCCTAACCCTGGCCGCTTCCCGTGGCCAGAGTGGCGGTCTTTCTGGTAGCGGCCTGGGTGCCTACCCTTGGGCTTCCTATGGCCGGAGTGGTGGCCCCTCCTTTTCATCAAGACGCGGGCAGGGCTCGGGGAACTCATCCTTCCATGTTCGGCGAGAAGACTGCGCCGTGGCTGCTTGTAGGCATAGGACGCACCTTTGTTCTTTATTTATGTATGTTTTATTCGGCCAAGATAGGCCGTTCCCTTGTAATCGCAACTTTTATAAATATAAAGTACCGCCATTTCGGCCGAGTCGCGTTTATTTTTCTTGCGCACTTTCTGTCTGGTCGGGGATGTCTTGGCCCATTTTGGCCGTTTCCCATACTGACGGGACATATTTTTTCAAATACTGGCCATTTATGGGCAGGTTGTGCCACTCTCCATCACTGTTTTTTAACTGAAACGCTCCTCGGCCAAGAACTTGTTCAATAACGAACGGCCCCTCCCAATTAGGCGAGAATTTTCCGAACCGTGGGTCCTTTGTCCCGATGGGAAGCACGGCGCGCCATACCAAATCGCCCTCGGCGAAAGTCTTCTGTCTCACTTTTCTATTATAAGCCCTTGCCGCTATCTGCTTCTGTGCCTGCATTAAGTTATAAGCATCGACCCTTGACTGCTCCAAATCTTCCAACTCCTGGGTCATGGCTGTCGCATAATTCTCCTTGCCCTGCCGAGGCCTTTCGGTCACGCGAAGGGACCGAACCTTTAACTCCATGGGAACAATGGCGTCATGGCCGTAGGTTAGGGCATAGGGGGACGTCCCCGTGGCCGATCTTTTTGTAGTTCGGTAAGCCCATAGGGCCTCAGGGAGGAGATCATGCCAAGCTCGCGGCTTTTCTTCGATCATTTTCTCGAGGATGCCCTTGATCACCTTGTTGCTTGCCTCGGCTTGCCCGTTAGACTGGGGGTAGTAGGGCGTCGAGTGGATCAATTTGATCCCCATCTTCTCGGTATATTCCCGAGTTTCGGCTGATGCGAAGACCGGGCCGTTATCGGCCGTGATAGTCTCGGGGATGCCAAATCTGTGGACGATGTGATGTTCAAAAAACCTAACCACCTGTGCACTGGAAATAGACCGATAGGACTCTGCCTCGACCCACTTAGTGAAGTAATCGGTTGCCACCAAAATCCAAGCGTGCTGGTTGGACGCGGCTGGGTAGATTTTACCGATGATATCCACGGCCCACCCCCTGAAAGGCCACGGCTTGGTGACCGGGTGGAGGGCTTCGGCTGGTACTCTTTGTATCGGGCCGTAGATTTGACACTTAATGCATGCCCTGGCATATTCGATGCAGTCCTTCAAAATACTCGGCCAATAATAGCCGTGTCTTCGTATCAACCAACGCATCTTGATGCCGGATTGGTGAGCCCCGCAAACTCCCTCGTGTGATTCTGCCATAATAACCTTAATTTCCCTGGTGCTCGGGCACAGGAGCAGCAAGCCATCTGATCCTTTTCGATACAACTCGTTCTGATAAACCAAATAGCACCGGGCTCGGAAACGAGTAGTCCTCTCGTGGTTGCCTGAAGGGTCGCGCAAATATTTGACTATGAGGTAGCGCCAATCGGCGTCAGCCGTCTCGACTTCGTCAGAGATGTTGACCGAGGCCATTTGAGACGTCATCCCTCGCTCGGTAAGAGCTAGTAGGGTGCGCTTTTCGACTCTTATTACGCGGTCGAGGTCGTTGGCCGGGATGCTGACTCCTGATGCTACCTGGGCCATTTCATTGGCCTCGTGGTTCTCGGCGCGCGGTACGTGGACGAAGGAGATCCTAGAAAATCGGTCGGCCGTGTTCAGGGCCGTTACATAATACGTGGCCAAGTTTTCGCTTGTGCACTGGTAATCCCCGGTCAGCTGATTGATCACTAGCTGGGAATCACCGTAGACCAGGACGCGGGTTGTCTTCATCTCTTGCAGAATCTCAAGGCCGATAATGAGTGCCTCGTATTCGGCCTGATTGTTGGTGCACCTGAAGTCAAGTTGAAACGCGAACTGCCACCTCTGCCCCTGGGGGGATTCGATTACGACCCCTGCCCCGGATCTTGCCTCGGTACTGGACCATCGAAGTACATGGTCCAGTAGTTTCTTCCATGCGAGCCATGCCAATTTCGATCTCGGTTCCTCCTCCTGACCTTGAGTTGGGTGGTGGGCCAAGAAATCGGCCAACGCCTGACCTTTGACCGATCTCTAGGCCACGTATTGAAAGGTGAACTCGGACAGCGCCATCGTCCATTTCCCAATTCGGCCGCGTATGATTGGCAGAGTAAGCATGTACTTGATAAGTTCGGCTTGGAGATGATCTGCACGACGAGGGAAGCATGTATGGCGAAGTTTGGTGGCTGCGAAGTAAAGCGCTAGGCACAGCTTCTCGACCGGCGAATAGTTGAGTTCGGCCATGTTAAGGGTGCGGCTTAGATAGTGCACCGCCTGTTCTCGCTCAGATTCGTTATTCTGAGCCAATAAACCCGATAGAGCTTTCAGAGGCCGAGATATAAAGCCTCAAGGGCTTCCCCTCTTTGGCGGCATGAGGACCGGTGGTTGGGATAAATACTTCTTAATATCGTCAAAAGCCACTGATGCTCTGTCCCCCATAAAATTGTTCCGTATCCTTCAATCTGAGCAGAGGGGACAACGGCCGGATCTTTCCGGCCAAATTGGAGATAAAGCGTCTCAAAAAGTTGACCTTACCAAGAAGGATGGAGCTCCTTCTTGGTCTTGGAGTGCAGGTGCCGCCATGATGGCCGTGGCTTTGTTCTTATCTATTTCGATCCCTCGCTGGTGGACCAAGAAACCGAGGAAATTCCCAGCGGTGACGCCGAAGGCACATTTCTTGGGATTCATTTTTAAGCCGTGCGTCCGCATCCGGGCGAAAGCCTGACGGAGGTGCCCTGGGTGGTCGGCCCTGGATGGAGATTTTACCACAACGTCATCGATGTAGACTTCCACGGTCCGGCCGATCAGGTCGTGGAAAATAAGGTTCATGGCTCGTTGATAGGTTGCGCCGGCGTTCTTTAGGCCGAACGGCATGACTACCCACTCATAAGTCCCAATGGCGCCTGGACATCTAAACGCCGTTTTGTGGATGTCTTCCTCGGCGATAAATATCTGGTTGTACCCGCATGGCCGTCCATGAATGATAGGAGTTCGTGTTTTGCGGCCCCGTCTACCAAAAGGTCTGACATGGGCATGGGATTCATCCTTGGGGTTGCGAGGTTCAGATTTCTGTAGTCGGTGCAAATTCTCAGGGCTCCAGTCTTTTTTAGTACCGGTACGATGTTAGCCAACCACTCAACGTACCGAGCCGTTCGAATGAAACCGGCTTCCAAGAGACGCTCGATTTCTTCCTTGATTTTTAGTTGTACCTCGGTCGAGAATCGTCTCGGCGGTTGTTGGAAAGGCTTAAATCCTTCCTTAATTTTCAGTTCGTGCTCGACCAAACTTCTTGGTAGCCCAGGCATCTCGTGATAGTCCCATGCAAAACAGTCTTTATATTCGTGGAGCAGGCCGATAATTTCGGCTGCTAACCCTGGATCTAGAAGCTGGCTTACAAAAAGAGGCCGTGGCGGCCTCGGTCCCCACATTTATTTCTAGTAAGGGGTCCTGAACCTCGGGGTAATCATCTTCCATTTCGGGGTAGGTGCTATCTCCAGATCGTCGATGGTCAGGGTGTCCGCCCCGCCGGCTTCGTGGAGGAATTCGATGAGGTTGATCGGTGAGTTCGGCTGCAGGGATTCGCCCGCCCAATGCTCCAACAACCTTTCCAGCAGATCGGACACGGCCGCTGCTCCTTCTCCAGTGGTTGTGTCCGTCATTTAAAGACTGGTAAGGTCGATTAGCACTTCGCGCGCCGAGTCCTGCCGAGCATTTTCGGCGCCTAGCTCCAATATTTTCTGGGCCGTCGTCCTAGTTGGTCGGCCACTTGCATCGTGGCCGGTAAGGACGACCCATCCGACGTCATCATCATAAATCCGTGCCTGGACGGCGTTGGTCTCGAAGGGCTTTTCGTCGGTCGGGTGTATGGACACTCTTTGGCCGTCCCAGAAAAATAAGAGTTGGAAGAGAGAAGATGGTATGCATCCAGCCTGGTGTATCCAGTCGCACCCTAGCAGTATGTTGTAGTCCAACACTGGACTCGACTACGTAAAATGCCGCGACCCTTGTCTGATCGGCCACGGTGATCTTGAGAGGTAGTACTCCGACGGTCTTGGATTTGTCGCCTACAAAACTGCTCATGAAGACATCGCTGGGGATGAGGTCTTCCTTGGTTTTGGCGAGCTTCTTCATAAGCGAACAGGGAAGGATGTTGACCGTCGCTCCACAGTCAACGAAGACTTTAGATATGGGTACACCCTCTTCATGGGCCGAGACATACAACGGCTTAAGGTGCCGATATTTATTCGGGTCATCTCTGGGGATTACCTCATTGAAAGCCATGGCCAGCAATTCTTCTTTTGTCTTTGGTCTCTGGCCCAGCTGTTCCTCGGCCACGTCGTCGTCCAGGCCGCCGACCTGGTCCCCTGGGGCCGAGAACTCGGGTGGTAGGACCAAGACCATGCCTATGGTGAATTCTACTTCCTCCTGGATCTCTTCTCCGGTTATCCCTTCGGCCTCGATTGTCCTGAGGATCTCCTCATACTCTCCGTCGTTTTCTAACAGGAGGTCGTCCTCAGGCTCATGCCCGAAGAAGGGGTCGCCGCGGCCCTCGACAATGGGCTCCTTAGTTGGCGGAGCCCTTCGCGTAGCCGCTTCAATCTCGGGGGAGGGGGAAGACTTACTCTCCGCATCGAGGGCTCGCCAAGCTTCGGCCAGTGTATCCCGGGCATTAAGGTAGTCGTCCAACCGTTTTACCCGGGCCCTTTCTTCGGTCGTTAAACCAAACAAAACATCAGCCGGGGTGACAGAGAAATAATGCCGGAGATACTACAAATCGTTCTTGTTAAAAGGGGCTTCGCCTTCTAGTGTTTTCTGATCAGGGCGATACCCTGGTGCCCCCCTTGCTTTGGCCTCCCGATTTGCCTGGTAGACGGCCTTAATGGCCGAGTCGGACCCCTTGGTAATGAGGAGCCCCTCTGCTTTAGTATTCTTGAGAGCTAGCTCCACGATTTCACGATTGTCAGGGGTCAAGCCGTACAGGTCGATGGCCGAGTGGTCTTTGTGGAATTCCCTGAGAGAGGACAAGCCGTCGGCCGAAAACGGCGGGTCTCTCCCGCGGTAGACATTGACAATACCTTCGTTGGCTTCTTCCAAGGCCGTGGTCTTTGGGCTTTATTGCCGGAACAACTGGCGCGGGTAAAGGCTCGTGGAGTGGTGCCGAACTCTCCTGGCGTCTGGATCCCTCGGCCTGAGGCCTCTGCTCTCGGGTCTGTTGAGCCTGCCTCTGCATTCTCCGCAGCTAGGTCTTCGTCATTGGCTGGACGTTGCCCCCATGCTGTATGTGATACCAGCGGTCGTCCTGTACAACCGGTGGTTTGAATGTCCTTAACGGCCTGAGGGTGGCCTTACTTCTGTGGCCTGCCAGGGTATTGGGGTTTCGCGCCCCTAGTCGATCGAAGACATGGCCACGTGCTGGCTGATGGTTACCTTGGCCGCCAAAATGATTCGCAGTTGATGGCGATGGCTCATCGGCCCCGCAACGTTCGACCTCGTATTCGCACCGGCTACACAGCACCGTCCTTGGTCCAGTTGGCGGCTCCTCCTCCTCGGCTGGTTGGTGTTCGTTTCTTCGCCCAATCCGAAGCCGGGCGTTTACCATGTTCATGGTTGGCGGGGGAAAAGGTTTGGAGTCGACCTTCATGGCCGGCTTCTCTGGGAACTGAAGCTTGCCTTCGTCTATCAATTTTTGTACAACGTCCCGCAAGACGACACAGTTGTTGGTATTATGGGACCAAGAGCTGTGATACTTGCCAAACGTCTTTCCTTTGAGCTCCTCTGGCTTCGGAATCTTATGGCCGAAGGATAGCTTGACCTTCTTTTCAGCTAGTAGCAAGTCAAAAATCGCCTCGGCCCTGGTTAGGTCAAAGGTGTAGGCCTTCGTTTCCCTAGCCGCAAACTTAGCGTCGGGAAGTTTAGTGCGGCTGTTGTCGGTCTTGACCAATCCCTTGCAGACGAATGGCTTATCGATATTGACCTCAGCTGAACTTACGTCAATTTCGTCGTTCTCGGCCTGCGCCGGGCCGTCAGTCTCGGCATAGCTAACGACGGGGTTTCGATAGTAGGTCCCTTTTGATGCCGCCTTTTTCTGCAGCTCTTCTTTCAACAAGGATGCGTATCGATCCACCTTGTTGATTAAGTCGTGCATGTCTCGGAATTCAATTCCCTGGAATTTCTTCCGGTACTCGAACTCCAGACCTTCCTCGGCCATCTTGACGAATTCCCTTTCTGGCAAGTTCGTGCGGCACCAATTTCTGCAGGTTTTGAACCGTTGAAGGTAGTCGCGGGGCGATTCGTCTGTTGCCTGGCTCATTCTGGCCAGCTTGGCGACTGTTATTTCCCGGTTGGTCTGGTGGAAATGCTCGTGAAAAGTTTTCTCCATATCAGACCAGTCCCTTACCGAATTCGGTGGGAGATTTATAAACCAAGAAAATGCTGCACCGGTCAGGGAATGAACGAACAGTCGGAGCTTGTGGGCGTCAGAATCGGCCTCCCCGCACTGGGCCGTGAATCGGCCTATGTGCTCGATAGAGGAGGTGTGGCCGTCCCCGGAGAACAAAGTGAACTCTGGCAGCCGGTAGTTCCGGGGGAGTGGAACTCGGTCGATCTCTGGTGGGTACGGCTTGCTGTACCTCGGTGCTTCTGGTCGCCTCTGGGCCAAGCCGTCTTCGATCATGCGCCGAACATCCTCGAGTCGAAGTCCTCGGGCAGGGGCTTCCGTCTGGGCCGCGGCTGGCCGCTGGTTTTGTCGCCCATCATTCTGCGGCCTTTGTTGCTGGGTCGCTTGGGCGGAGGGTTCGGCCGTTGTAGTTGGGCCGGTTTGTGCCACATATGCGCCCTGGGTTTGACCAAGGGGCGGGCACAGTGTCGCCATATTGGCCGCACCGTAGTGGAAGTGAGAATCCAAGGGAAATAACGGTGTCTGCAGAGATGAAATGATTGGGTTGCTCTGACCGTACTGTTGCGATGAAGCAACAGGCGTACTGCTCGCGCCGGGATGAGTGTGGACAGCCACGGTGTGGGCTGGGCCGTCATGTCGGACCACGGAATGCATGGGGCTGTTTTGCCCTAGTGTGACGGCCAACGCGTGGAGCGGGTTGTACGTCGCTTCTGACGGTCGAGTTGGTCCGGAACTCGCCCATGCCGGCTGGGACTGCCCCCAGCCGTTCGTTGGTGGCTGAAAATTCTGGCCGCAGCCTGATGTTGGAGCGCGGGCAGGGGTGCCGTGGCTGCTGCCCTCGCCGTGGGGTTCGGGCCTCTCGCCCTCCTGGCTTCTCTGTCCAGCTCCAGGAGGGGCCGTGGATGCCGATATCGGCATCCTTTCCTGGAAAAGCGTGCGAAGCTCGGAGGAAAACCTATCCATTGCGGCCATAAAGGATGTCTCTATCCTGTAGGCCTGCTTATCCATTAGATTCTCCACCACTGCTTGTTCCTGCACGGACTCGACCGTGCGCTCCGTTATTATTGGTTCGCTGGCCGAGCTCCTGACCGTGGATTCGGTCTCGGTAATGGTAACTGGCGACGTGGACTCAGGAGCCTCAGAGGTCATCTCTGTCGCTTTGCTCTTGAGTTTTGCCTGTGCCCTCGTTTCCACCATGAGTGTGTTGACAAGCGTAGTCCCACTGGGCGTGCCAAAAGTGTTGGCTGCGCAAATCTCTCGGCCTGACTCTCCGGGCCGAGGGGATGTGCGTTTAACACGGAGTCCTACTTTTGGATGCGGTGCGGTTTGTGCGCGGGCGTGCCAGCACGGTCTACCGTGCGTCGAGTTCGGTGAAGTGTTTGGGTAGAAGGTGTCTGGAGTGTTGCGCCTGTTTGGTCTGGACCTCTTATCAAACGATTGTGGCCGAGAAAGGAACTGGTCTCGGCCGTCAGGTTCACGGCCTGAGCTACAAGGCCGTTAGTGGTGGTGTAGGTGGTGGATTTTGGGCGGTGCTCCGGCGCGTTGCTCGGAGAGCGACGGTCGTATGATATATGGGGTGAGTGAGGCGATAACAAGGATGATGCTCCGGCGCCTTGAGAAATCAAGGGTCGTATGATATATTGATGAATGGATGTTTCTTACAATCTATCACTACTCCTAAGAAAGCATGTAAAGATATTGAAAGTACATGACAGAAAAAATAAGTTGCTCCGTGGGAGGCTTTTGGTTTTTGGTGTTGGACCTTTTGCATGTGGTCTTGAGCTTGGTTTTTATAGTGGGAGCCCTGGAGAGACAATCGAGGCTTGACAAGACCTGCATGGTGGAGTCTAATCAAGGCAAGCATGGCTGGGTCTGATCAGCATTTGGGATCGTGAAGCATGGTGGTGTGACCCCCATAAATCTCGGCAGATCTCGGCCTTTACCCAGATCGAGGGCTCTGCACCTCTGGCCGTGGGAATGCATTAAATGCTCTGGTTTAGTGGTTGGCGAAGAGACTGCTAATTGCAAGAACATCTGATGGAATGTTTGTACCTAACCACCCTGATTACAAAATCTTGACTTCAATCACTTCCCTTCTGCCCTCATGCATTAAATGCTTCATGCCCTAGTGGACTTGCTGTGGTGGACAGAGGCATTACTTCATTAAATAAAGCGTGGGACCCTGAGGTCACGTGGTGATCTGACCATAACCTCTTTGGCCGTGCCCTGCGAGTTCCTCGGCCTCGGCCCGCGAGGTTATTCGAGAGGCCGAGAAAATCTTGCCTTAGCGCTTTCTCCTTCGTTGTCAGAAAATAGGAGCAACGAAACGTTGCCGTTTCTTTGAGTTCATGAGAAAAGGCCACGGCCGAGAGGAGGATTCCTCGGTCACAAAGGCCGTAATTTATTAGGCACAAACAGAAATACCTTCTGTAAATAACCAAACGAAGCATGTCCAATGCCTATGCCATAACCACACTTTGTCTTTTTGTTTCTCAACACTAGCTCCCCCCATCTTGAAAGTTTGACAGACTTTGGCTTCACTGTCAAGCCCCAAGTCAAAGGAGTAGAGTTTGCCCCTCCTAGTACCACAACCAATCGTCTTGTTGCTAAAGATGTCCTGAAAAACACAATGAGTTAGCCAAGAGGTTACAATACAATCCAAAGCCGTAGTAATTAGGGCAACAAACAATAGATTATGGTTAAAGGATGGAACAATCAACATAGAATCCAAATTGAGGGAGTGAGAGAGAGATAGAGAACCCTCCACAATCACGGGGGAAGGGGATACCATTAGCATTAGACACCACCGACTGAGGAGATGATGTATGAGAGATAATTTGTCGAGGATCAAATGTCATATGGTCATTCGCTCCTGGGTAAATAATCCATGTGTTTTTTTTTTTTGGATGAAGTAGTTAAAACATAACCTTTGGTACATGTCGTGGATATATAGGCAAATGTAGAAACCGATATAGCCGAAACAACACGACTTACAAGATTTGTTTCTAAAGATGTGTTGAGTGATTTGCTCATATTCCTTTGTAGAGCTTTAGAGCGGTCCCACCAATCAAGGTACCCAATCAATTCGTAACAGCCAACACGAGTGTGTTTGTCTCCTCCACAGTGGGTGCATTTCTTCTCTGGATGAGATGTTGAGGCCTTATTATGAGAAGAGTCACCTGATGAAGTCTGCGACCCCTTTTGACTTTGAGCCACCATGACAGAAGCTTCTTGAGCACCTATCACGGACATTCTGTGTGGAGCATCTCTATGAACATAGCAAAAGTTTGATCAATGTCTAATTTAGGATCTTTCCATAGTATTTCCCCTCGAACTTGATCAACCTCAGGGTCAAGACCTACAAGAAAAAGTTGAATGCAGAGATGATCGAGTTCTGCGTGGCGTACAGTAAGGTCGATGACGCAGTGCATGCAGATGGGACTCTGATAGTCAATTTCTTGAAAGATGCCTTGCAACTCACTATAGTATGTATGAACGGGTGCACCATTCTAATTGGTAGTGAACACCCATTTTTTCAAATAAAAAAGATAAGAGTAATCTCCACCATCATAGTAGGTATTCTTGATGGCCTCCCAAATTTCTTTGACGGTACTTAATCGAATGAAACGACCCATAAAATCTGGAGACATAGAGTCGATCAGCCATCCATTGACCTGAAAGTTCTCTGTACACCATTTGTTATAGGTTGGAGAGAACTCAGAAGGTTTCAGAATGGCACCGGTTAGGTATCCCAAATTTTCACGTGCAACAATCCGCATCTCCAGGACCTGAGACCATAGGGCATAGTTGGTCTCATTCAGGATGACATCGGTAGGAAGCAAGGAGTTGTCACTTTGAATAGTGACGATTTGAGGGTTGGAGGTGGAAGATCCTCCTGTGAGTGGAAACGGTGTGTAGCCCATTACAAGCGGAACAATATGAGATTTAGGTATGTGTTTAGGGATTTTGATTTCAGAATTGGATATGAGAGTTAAGGAATTTGATTTAGGGTTTGTGTTTGAATTTGAGGATATGATTTGAGGCCTTAGAGATGACCTAGGATCGGCCGCTCTGATACCATGCTAAAATATAAATATGGTTTGAATATTTTTTGGATGATTGTATTCTTCTCCATAAGGAAGAATATATAGGAGTTTATAAGTGTGCTTTACAGGGAAAATAGATACATGTATTAAATAGGAGAATATCTCATAATTATACAAGGATTGTCAACTATATAAAATAATAATAATAATAAATCACCTAATTAACTTAGGAAATAAATCTCCTTGATTTGTTAGGTTAACTCACATCAACAGGAAGTTGAGGTAACTCTTCAAGAGATTCTACAACAGTTTAAGAACAATAGTAAGGCTTCGTCGCCTTGGTGCAACCTCATTCTGATGATGAGATCCTAGACTGGTTTCTCCTTCCTCGTTGAGAATTTAGATTCTCTTTCCAGTTTTCAGCTAGGTGGTCCGAACCGACCACCATTGGTATAAATGGAGATTACAAAGCGACCGGATTTGAAGATTTTGCATAAACATTTCCGAGTTTTAATGACTGGCCTCTATTGGAAAGTTGTTCTGCTGGAGGATTACGAAAAGACTTGCATTATGATGTGAAAATTATGTCCTTGAATTGTTCATGAGGCTACTGCATTTGCCCAAGAGCTTCAATCTTGATGCTAAACTCGATCTCTAGACTAATACATCAAGAACCAACAATTTCTACTACAATGCCAAAATCTAAGGTCGAGAGCCTATGACTCGAGGTTCAACTTCAAAAGAATTTAACATCTACAGCAAATATATATAGCCAAGAATTTAACATCTGCATCTCAAAAGAATTTAAGACTAGATCCCCAACCCAACCCACTCTCCAAACAAAACAAAAAACCTTGACCTACGATGAAAGTTTGACCCTAAAAAAATTCACCATGAACTTTTCCGAAGGCCCCAACCCAGTCCAATTATCTGTCCAAAAATTAACAAAAAATAATACATGACAGTAAATATAAATATTTTGTATTTTTATTAACTCGTAGTTTTCATTAGATATTTTCAGTTTTCTATCAAATTACACATACGTAATCTTTATACATATTATCCCTTTCTGTATATTTCAGCAATCATATCCATATTCAATACTAAAAGTCAATGGAAAACAGCCAAAGTCAAAGTCAATATTTTTTTAATTAAATAATTTATGCATGTATGATGTATGCACATATATGTATAATGGGATAAATTCAGAGAGGAACATCAGATGGGTAATCCTGGGGGTGTCTTTTAATCGCCTCTCTTAGCAATTTCTCCTGCTCACAGAGATGGGAAGGGGGAGAATCATATACATCTGTGAAAATGTCAGCAACTGGAGGTTTGTCAACTTTCTCTGCTTCTTGGATTGCATGTAATATCTGCAACACAAAGGAATGATCTTAAATCGAAATAAACCATTCTCTTATCTGTTCAAATTTAACAAGTTTTGAAGGATTAGAAGATTTAAATACTTTCTGTTTTAGTTTCTTCCAAATGAATGAAAATTTTCTATTCTTACAGGAATTCTGTGTAATTAGGACTAACCACATGGAGCATGCATGAACTTTCATCTAATTTCTAATGGTTAATTTAGGTGCCGTACCCTAAATTTGTTTTGTTTAGGTTTTTTTAACAATTCTTGAAACTAAATTTAAAAAGTTACTGGAAAACAATATAAATTTCTCATTATTTATATCAGTCTATCTTCCAATGAATATAATTCTTCATGGCCACACTATTAAAGATAAATGAGCTAGGCAACTTATCATTTCGGCATGCCTGTGCCAGCTTTAGAGGAAAAAGCTTTCAAAAAAGAATTTGAAATTGCATAATTACCTTATGTGCTCCTAAAATTGGACAGTTTGATGAAGGTAAGTTTGCAAAAAGGTTAGAAAAAAGAAAATGGGAAGATGGAATGTACCCAGGGAAACAACTTTCTCATACAAAAAGGAACGTTCTCACTTTTGAAGAACCTCACAAAAATTGTTTAAAACGAACTCAAGCTCCGTGTAAAAGTCAATATTCTCTAAGTGCTGGATTCTATTGTGTTATTTCATAGAGTTCATCTAATTCCTGGCTTATTATATTTTAACAAAAAAATATTTATTTTAATATTGGAAAAAATCTCTCATAACTTTTAGCATAAAGCTCGTCATTCCTCCTGCTTTGAGGCACTGCCTCAACTGTGGCAACACTAATAGTTTTTGAGCTGGAGAGAAAATGATGAACTAAGGCATGGAAGAAGAGTTTCTGATTTCTAATTGTTTTTCAAGTCGTTCCAGACATAATAGTAGGATTTACCTGCTTTCTCGCACTGTTTCTAGCCTCTAATTCTGCCTTATCACTCCACCAACTGTTGTTTTCCATCCATTTTCTAAATCGGGTTACAGGGTCTCGTTCCATTTTCCACCATTCAATCTCTTCGCTGGACGATACTTGGTCGAATCATCTGACGTGGAATGGTGTCCCACTCGATATGTTAATGCCTGCCAATGGAAAAAAATTAAAACCAAACATCCGAAGTTAAAGAATCTACGTTTCAACAATATGCCTCACGAGACCAGAAATCAAACAAGAATCCCTTTTTTTTTTTACCTCAATTAAGATTGGTCTCTGTTCTCTGATAGCCATGTCACGTGCTGCATGAACTGCACTATACACGGCAAGTGCATCATTACCATCTACTCGGATGCTTCGAACTCCATAAGCCCGACCTTTGACAACAACACCATCACCTGAAAATAGAAGAAACCCCAAAACCCCCCACCCAAAAATAAGGATAAAAACATTACTTGCTTCTCGTCATCAAGAGACTTCTTGTGATACAAATATAAAAAACAAGTACAAGCATGAATAAGCAGAGAGGAAGAATACTCCGAAACTGGTCTGAAGTAGGTGTACTGATAGCCCATCCATTGTTCCGACAGAAAAATATAACCGGAGCCTCCGTAACAGCCGCAAAATTCAAAGCAGCATGGAAATCGCCCTAACATTATTTGATATATTAGACACAAAATAAACGAAACCCATGACCTATAAATTAAAGTGATGCCCGTCACTGTGAATTGCAAACATTCCATTTTGTTTTATCATCTCTCCAGAAAGAATTCATCTCCCCTCTAACTAGACTCCGACTGGGGTTATTGCAAAATACACTAAGTTGTTACTAAAGTGGATTTACAACTATATTGAGATGATGTTTAGTTTGGTATCAATACGATACATATTCAAATACTATGATATTTCAAATAACAGAAACATAGGAGGACTTAATAACCATGTTCCACTGTTCAAAGCTTCTAGAGGTTTGAGGCAGGGGGATCCTCTTTCCCCTTTCCGTTTCACCTTGGTGATTGACACTCTAACTAGGCTCATAGAGAAATCTCAAGAACTGGATGTG
Organism: Prunus salicina; assembly: GCA_020226455.1. NCBI lineage: Eukaryota > Viridiplantae > Streptophyta > Magnoliopsida > Rosales > Rosaceae > Prunus > Prunus salicina. Next base: position 4,141,326 of record CM035345.1, on the reverse strand, counting down.
TTCCATGGTCTCGTAGGTGGCCATGAGAGGGTGGAGGTGTCTCAACTCCAATTTGCAGACGATACTATATTTCTTATTGGGGACAAGCTGGAATACTGGCATAATTTACTTGAGATGCTGGACTTATTCTGTTTTGCGTCAGGGATGAAGATCAATAAACCGAAATGTTGGTTAGTTGGTGTCAACTATAACGACAGGGAGCTGTCCAGGTTGGCTGAAGATTGGGGTTGAGAAGTGGGGGTTTGGCCGATGTCGTATTTGGGTCTTCCTCTTGGCGGGAATCCTAGAGCCCTTAGTTTTTGGAATCCAGTGGTGGAAAAGGTGGAAAAAAAAAAGGTTGCAAAAATGGAAAAAGGCATGTTTATCCAAACGGGGTCGGCTTACTCTGATTCAGGCGGTTTTAAGTAGTATCCCTATCTATTACTTGTCTTTATTCAAGATTCTGACCCGGGTGATGCAAACTGTGGAGAAGTTAATGAGAGACTTCTTGTGGGAAGGTATGGATGATGGGAAAAAAAGATATTTGGTGAACTGGGAGGTGGTGGGTAGTTCAAAAACTAATGGTGGCTTGGGGGTGACTCCTTTGAAAGCCAGGAATGCGGCCTTATGTGCCAAGTGGCTATGACGTTTCCCAAATGAACCGAATTCTCTTTGGCATAGGGTAACTAAGAGTATTTATGGGATGAGTTCTAACGGATCGGACGCAAACTTTGTGTCCCGTGGCTTGTGCCATAAACCATGGTAGGACATCTCCAGAGGGTATACCCTTTTCCTTCAAGGGTGTGTTTTCGTAGTGGGCGGAGGGGATAGTGTGAGATTTTGGGAAGATGATTGGTGCAGAGGAGGTGTGCTCAAAGAGGTTTTCCCTACACTTCTCTCTCTCTAGGAAGAAACAGTCCAGCATTTCCTCCTTTGTGAGTACTGGAGTGTACCCTCATAATTGGAATCTCGACTTGAGAAGGAATCTTATTGTGGGGGAGATTGATGAGGTGATTAGATTACTGGATATCCTGGATGGTGTTAGATTGGTCCCCTCTAGACTTGATAAAAGAAGGTGGAAGCTTGATGACTCGGGTTTGTTCTCTTGCCATTCGTTTTGCTCCTTCACTCAGAAGGACGAGTCCAAGGAGGATTTCCCTCCGTACTCTCAAATATGGAAGACCAAGACACCACCAAAGGTTAAAATTCTTTTATGGCAGGTTGCTCGTGGGAGAGTCAACACGTGACTTACTGCAGAGGCACCGTCCCTTTATGTGTTTATCTCCCCATTGGTGTGCTCTCTGTAAGTCTGATGGTGAAACTGTGGACCATCTGTTCATCCACTGCCCTTATGCTCTTAAGGTGTGGTGGTTGTTGCTGGGGGAAGTTAATGCTGTTTGGGTTACACCTGAAGGTTGTTTCAAGTTGCTATCGTGCAAGACGGATGCTCTGGGTAGAGGGAAGAAAGCTAAAGTCCTATGGGGTTACTTGTTGCAGGCTATGATTTGGAATTTATGGATGGACCACAACAGGAGAATGTTTGATGATTATAAAGGTGTAGAGGTGAGCGAGTTGTGGGAAAGAGTGAAGTTCTGGGCGGCCTTGTGGGCGTCCATCACTCCAGTGTTTAGAAATGTGGCTGTTTCATATATTATACGGGACTTATTAGGGGCTGTGATTTGATGTTTGCTTGTGCGGCGTTTTCTTGTTTTTGCCTTTAGCTGTTCCTTTGGTGTTTTGTTCCCGAGGCAGCAGTTTCTCTTGTTTTGTGCATTCTCATGTGGATCCCTTACCCGCATCTGCTATGTTTTGTTACCCTATTTTGAATATAATGTGGTATTCAAAAAAAAAAAACCATGTTCCACTCGTTCAAATATTTTCACCTCAGGAATATTAAAAAGGGAAAGAGGTGGTGGCAGTTTTTAGGTTAAAGTTCAGTAGTATTTTACCTCGCTAGTGCCACCATCACCAACATACGCAATTGCACATGCATCTTGTTTTTCCATCTTTAAGGAATACGCAGCACCAACAGCTTGCGGTAGTTGTGTACTGGAAAGCCAAATAAATTATTTGTGGTGTGTGATCTTTATGAGTTAGTGAAACAATTGACAACGTTCAGCCCCAAAAAAATAATCCTGGATAAAAAAATTTATATCTTACGCCACAGTTGAGGCTACAGTGACATAATTGTGCTTGTTAGACCCGTAATGGATTGGCATCTGCCGGCCTTTCCCATAATCAGCTTTGTTACTGAAACACTGGTTTGCAAATTCTTGTATAGTGAAACCACGCCATAATAACACTCCGGCCTCCCTGTACTGCATGCATGCCAAAGAAAACTCTCATATTATTCTCAACCCCTCACATGAAAAGCTACTGAATCATCTGATAAGCCAAAAAGAATTAAAATCTTAATGAGCAGGATTGCAGGTGTGGCACATGTACATAGTAAAGAAAGTTCTTTATATGGGTATATGTGGTAGAAACCTGAGGAAAGACAATGTCGTCAATTTTGAGTGCGGCAGCAGATGCAATATTGATGGCCTCTTCTCCAACTGCGGTCACATAGAAGGAAATCCTTCCTTGCCTTTGTGCTTCATAGAAAATGGTGTCCATTGTCTGGAGAGTAACCATGTCGGTGTACATTTTTATAGCGACTTCTTTACTGACCTATTTAAATTGGTAACCCACATAAGTCATAAGGTTCCAACGGGTTTTATTTATGTTTATCAAGAAGAACACAAAAGCTCCTTATTGGAAGCAAGGCAGAGGGGGAGTACAATACCTCTACATAGTTGCTGGATGAAATTCGGTTTCCATTTTCATCAAGGACCCGATAGCAGCATTCCCGCTCATCAGCCGTCTCAGATATGAACCTCAATTTAGGAGTGAATTTGACCTTTCCTTCTGGAAGCTCTAAAGCCTGTAATAAAAAGAGATCTTTAGCGAGTATATGTGTATATGTGGCGCTGTGAAAGCTCAAGGGTCCTCTCTGAAGCAAATTCAAGAAACTATGGAAGAATGTCTCATCTTCTAATTCATTCAAAATAGCACCTCAACGGGTCCTAAAGTGCAGTAGTAAATCTCTGAGAAGTAACAAAACCAAAAGTCATCACCAGGGAGGTACAATAGCAAACTATTTTATGGTTGTATACAACAGATCAAGTGACCTTTTGGAGTATTCTTTCCATATGCTGTGATACCCTTTTGTCAGAGAAACGAGAAAAAATTGCAAGGTGCATGTTTAGTTTTACGTAGTTCGTATTAAACTTAGGTGCTTGCTTATAGTTCTCTGCAGTACGCATTAAAGTTGAGGTTACAATGTTCACAAAGTGATGGCAATCAAATGCCAAGGTAACAAAATAAATGAGAGGAAAATATAATTTGGTTCAAAAAAGTCTTTAATTTTGAATTTGCTGGATGGAGCGCTCAAGAGTTCGAATTTGCTGCAACTTATTCAATGAAATTGCTTATGTTTTACAGAAAACTTGGCTTCGGTAAGAAAAACCAGAGGTGCGAAAGCTGCATCTTATGCACACATACTGAAAAACTGCAGAAACCAAATTTGCAGAAAACTGGAAAAGGGGTCAAATTATTCAATAAAAATCGAAAAAAAAAACCTAATACCAGTGAATCAGTGCCGCATTTTAGCACAAGGAGAACGCTTCAGTGTTTATAATTACAAACAGTAGAAGCCTACTCAAACCGAAAGAGTTATGTGTGTGGATTACGCAAAACTAAGGTTCAATTCTATGATTAACCAACCAATTATTGAGCACTTACAATAATTTAAAGAAAATAAAATGCAAGACACATTTGCAGGCTCCAAAGTTATATAGGAAGCTGAAATTGAGTTGAGCGTTGGGGTTTTAACAATACCTGATTGTCATCAACATTATTCGCCATCTTTTCTGATTTCACGGATTCAAAGCGACGGGGGCAGAAATGGGTTGATGAATTGATGAAATCTCCATCAGCGACTGGGAGATTGTGAGCAAATGAAGCAGCAAATTGAGATCTTTTAACAAACGAGTAACTCCTCCAAGAGCTGAGATTGTTGGTAACCAAGAGCAGAGATTTGAAATGGTTGACAATGGTCCCTGATTTCCTCATCCATTGATGCATTTCAACAAGACCAACCAAAATGGTGCCAGTGTCTATGTTCGTTTCTGGGTTCTTGTTTCTCAGAGAGATAGGAGAGAGTGGCCTGTCAGTTGTCAGTGCCAAATCAGAAGATGCCTTTCGTTTTGGCACGATACTAAAATCCTCGTATTATTTTGTTGTACCCATGCCTATGCCATGCCTACTCCGCTAGAGTGCCATGTCAAGTCTGAATCATCCCCATCCCAAATTCTATCTTCACCTTTTCTTCCACTTTTATTAACGACACCTGTCCTCCAAAGGTCATGTCATGCACGTAATATCCGCCCTTTTTAGATCCTCGACACGTCAAGATAATATGATTTTGTTCGGTGTCGGTATCCATTGGTTACTCCCTTTTTACAGTTTTTTTCTTTTCTTTCTTTTAATTAGTTAAACATATGAATATATAAAAAGAAATTTAAAAAGGAGAATGTGGGTGTAGTAGGGAGAGAAATATGGGGGTGGAATGGAAAATAACTACCTTAATTCTGTTATAAAAATAAAATAATCAGAGAATGAAAAGTACCATTGAATATTGGGAATAAAATTATATTTGCTCTTCTGGTGCTTACACTAACATAATTTTCTCTTTTTTCCTTTCACTCTTCCTCTCTTCTCTTCCTTTCTTTCCTCTCTTCTCTGTTGGTGTGTTTTGCTAAGCAATGGGAAACCTATTTATAGGCAAATTGGATGGCTTCCAACATCATCATTAAACTTTTTGATTATTATTTCTTTCTTTTCTTTATATGGGCTCCACTATTTTCTTTACAACACTCCCCCTTGGAGACCACAATGTATGGAATATGCCTAATTAAAAACCTTGTCAGTAAAACCCAGTGGGACAAAAAACTAATCGAAGGGAAAAAAAGTACATAACCATGTGTAACATAAAATTCTGTGATGTTAATCCTTTATCTTTTGATGTTAATCCTTTATTTTTTCTAATGATATATTTTAGTTTAATTGAACTTTTAATGTATTTTGAAAATTAATACAACTTTTTATTAACTTCAAAAAGCTTTATAGGTTTTCATTATCATGTTCATTTAATGGCAACTTTAACGGAACATACCAAATTGATTTATGGTCTTAAACACAGGGATCAAATTGGCCAAATTAAAAATACATAGACTAAATTGGCTAAGGTGATAAAACACAGGGACCATTTTGACATTAAAGCCAAAGAAATAATATAAAAGTGAAGTAAAAAGAAATTAATGTATGGTAAGGGTAGAATAGGAAAGAAAAAGAACAAAAAAGAAAAAGATTGATTAAAAATATTAAAAAGCAAAAGGGAGTGTAAAAGCATCTCCAACCGATATGTCAAATTGTCTCATGGACATGAAATGACAAAATTTGAAGGTTAAAATTGCTACAACGGAGTAGTCAAATCCTACATGGATTTGAAGGCTAGAAGAGATATGTCAAAAATAACATATTGTAGGGGCCTTTTTCTTCTGGCAGCTACAAATGGGCTGGGCCGCCGTAAGAAGCAAACTGAAGAAACTATCCCCTGTGCCTGAGTTCGAAAATTAAGCCCCAAAATACCTCGAAAGGGCGGTAGAGCCTTAGGAAGTATTTTGGTTACCTTCACCAACCAAAATAATGGCAGCTTACAGATAATTTATGCATGCTTACAGATAACATTTTAAGCTTGGCATGAGAGGCATGTGGCATGGGAGCAAAACAATCATGAGTTTAGCATAAACAGAGAGAGAGCTGTGAGTTCTTATGAAAATAAGGGTTTTAAGCCAAGGGGGAACGGATCCTAAGAGGGCTTGTTGAAAAGGTTGAGAGATGGGGGTATAATGGGTGTGTTGAGTAGTTTCCGGCAGCTTGACGAAAAGTCTGTCAAGCTATGGAGTGTTTTAACAGAAGAGAAATGGGGAGGAGATGGAGGAATAGAGCTCGAAATTGCAGGGAGGAGAGAGGTAGCTTGCTCTCTGAATGTGTATTGCTTAGGATAAAGAAGGAGGAGATAGAAGATGAGGCACTTGGGCTTGATGTTTCAAACAGTTAAAGAATAAGCTTGCTCAACTGTTCTGGGTTGAGTTTAATGGGTAGGAGGTACCTCCTTTTATAGTCGTTGGAAGCTCCTCCTTCCCAAGAAACCCTAATGGGTTCTCTCCAAATTTGCTAAGTCTCCCCTTTCATTTCTCTTCTCTCTTTTCGATCCATCCCATTTTGTGAAATTCTATCGCCCCAAAAACAGGGTTTTGGGAGCTCTAGGCTCATCAGTGGTGATTTCTTATTTTTGGCTATAATTTCTCATTCTTTCCTCCCCTATTTCATGGCAAGGTCTAGTAAAGGAAGGAGATAGATAACTTTGGCTGGTCTAAAGGATGCCTTTTCTCCTGCGTGTGTCAATATCCTCTGGTTTCTTGAAGGATCTGCCTTGAGGTTTGTTTTTGCCCATGTGCTAGAGATTGCAGATATTTTGCTTGGTTGCTTGGGCTATTTGGGCCTTCCTAAGGTGATGGGTTAGTGTATTAAGGGAATGGGCCAACCTCCTAAGTGATGGACCATTTTTATTCAGATGATGAGCTAATTTTTCCTAAAGTATTGGGTTATTTCTCTCTTTTATGCTTACCCATATATTTGGGCTCAAGAAATGGGCTTGAGTTTTGGGGCTCCCAAGCAGCCCAAAACTTCCATTTCTCGACTCATCAATGGGCCTCATGAAAGCTCATTACCATCCATACCACAACCCACTCAAGCAAGCCCCGGGCATTCGAGTGGCTTGGGCCCACTTAGGCTTGTAGCATGGTTGGGCGTGTAATAATGATTTCCTGCTTGGCGTGGCATGGCATGTCGCTTGGCGTGGCACATCGCTTGGCATGCTTTTAATTATTATACTTGATGGGATAATTAGCATGGATTTCCCGGGCCGATATATTCTAGCATGACGAATTATTTATTTAGCATGGCATGTGGATTGCAACTCGCATGTGGCGGGTTTTTGTGTACTCCGCTTTACGCCTTTTCTTGATATAGTGTCATTTTGGGCCGATATTTTATTTGGGCCCGACCGTGGATTTTTTGGGCCTCAACATTAGCCCCCTTAATTATTAGGGCCATGGATAGGTACTAGAATGGGCCGAATAATTAAACCTGACCTAAAAAATCAAATTTATAAACTCCAGCAAATTTTTTCGTTTCCCAGATACCAACTTCCTTCTTTCTTGGTGCATCTGAGGCTATCCTTTGAGGGATTAACAAGGTATGCCATTTTCTCCTGCAATTTCTTGAATCTATTGAGGGGTTTGTTGGGTTCTTCATACCCATGGGTTTTGCTCTTTGTTCTGGCAGCCAAGCATCTACTCCTTTTGACCCATCCACCTTTTGTTGGAGTAATCGTTAGCAAGGAAGAGTTTGCATCAGTTTTGGGGTTATCCCCCTTTTGATTTATTTTCGGCAAGCTGCTGGAAGCTCTGAGCACGCCAGCTTCATCTAGACCTCTGTCTTGGTCTGTTGGTAGGTAGCTCTGCTCGCTTGCTGGAATCTCATGTCCCTCTTTTTTAACTCTGTAGGAATATATATAAACTGACATCTTGGCTTAGGCTTGTTTTTCTTGTGAACACATGCTTGATTGAATCTTGACTTTTCTCCCATCTTGTGGAAATAGAAATTGACATAATGCATGCTTTGGAATGCTTGAATTTTGTCTTATTGGAGAGAATTTTGCTTGCCATGGGAATTGCTTGCCGATATTGAAACAAGAATTTTGCTTGCCATGAGAATTGCTTGCCATGGGAATTGCTTGCCGATCCTGAAGCAAGAATTTTGCTTGCCATGGGAATTGCTTGCCGATCATGAAGTAAGAATTTCGCTTGCCATGGGTAAATTGCATGATGCTTGGGCATTTGTTTGAGCGTTTCTTTTGCGTGAGCTTGTCTTGCCACACTTGGTGTATATTTTGCGTGTGCTATGTTCTTGATCCTATATGCTTCACGAGCGTACGCTTGTAACCGCATGCATGGTTAATACATAGGATTAGAGGCTGTTGAAAGGTGGAGGAAAGCAGCATTTGTTTCCTTTTATGAGCTTAGAGTTTGGACATGGATAACTATTTATGTTTTGGCTTTATAGGGATAAATATATACATGTGTATGATGGGTCTGCAAAAATGTCGTGTGACTCATAGGAATTTTTTTGGTTTTGTGAAAAAAGCTAATAGGAGGTAAATAGTGTTCAGTTTGTAACACTTGCTTTGTGAAAAATGGTATGCTGGAATGATTGGTTGAGCATGGAATGGGAACTTTGCTTGTCATGAGCTCGAATAATAGATTGCATGATGCTCCGAAAATATTTTTGTTTATGCATTCCGCTTGGCTTGAGATAGCTTGCTTGGCTTGGCTTGTGAAGTTCATATTACTTGCATGCGAGTGTGGAAATTACTTAGCTTTAACACTGAGATGCTTTGCCTTTTTGCAGCATATTCTTTGTTGGCAATTCTTGCAGGAATTCACGTAATAAGTCACAATGACTTCTGTGATTAGTGGTGGCTTATTTCCCCTTGCACGGCGGGTTGAAGAGTGGACGACTACCTTCATAGCTTTGAAACATTTGCCAAGACTCGATCATAGGCATTGAGTAAGCTTAGGAAGCTACTCCCATTTCCAGGTGTTGTATAGAAGAAAGACATGTTTCCGGCGGCCACTTTATTATTATTTTTTTTCAATATCCTTGCAGCATCACTAAGGGTTGGCCACAGTAGTTCGATCGCGAGTTGACAGCACCAACTACCAAAGATGTTTTGTGAATGATTGAAGGTTGCCAAGGAAACATCGTTTTTGACCTTACAGCAGCGTGCTGAAAGAGCTTAAGCATGTGTCTTATTAGGATTTTGATGGACTTTCCGCTGAATACTTAAAAGAAGTTATAACACATCATTTTTAGAGCACGAGCTGCTTGTAGCATGAAGATGTATGCATGATCCCCTTAAGCAAGAGTTGTTAAGCCTTCAGGAACACGAATTGGAGAGCTAGTGTCGTAAGCTACGAGACCTTCTCCTTGACAAATAAGTGACTAAGAATGGCGCTTGGTGCATGGTGGAAATATCGAAAGGATCATCTCACAGTGCTTCTTCTATTCTGTTTTAGTCATGTACCGTGATCTAGTTGAGGTACTCGATTTTCCTTCTTTGCACCGTAATATGTATATATTTCTTTTAATAGAAATGGCATATCTTCCAACACCATCTTTCTTTAACACTTGTCCTTATTTCGCTTTGCAGGCTGCATTTCTTTGTTGTAGGGGCTGCCTGGCTCAGTGCATAGTAGCTTTTCCTTTTGAAACTGCATGGTGTATCGATCTGCAGCATAGTTGGTTGCATTTGAGCTTGAGTTATGCCTTTTTTTTTGTAATAAATATTTTTATGCGCAAGTATAGACTTTGCTGGCATAAGCAGAGGTAGATGCTGGAAGCTCTGACATTCTTGCTACCGGAACCTTGGGCGCTTCAATCTCCTAGCTTGAACACTTAGAATTCTGACATAGCACATATTTTGTACTGCTTGAATTTTTTTTTATTTTTTATTTTTTATTTTGAGAAGAAACTTGCTTGTCATGCTTGTTGATCACAGAGTGAAATTCTCACTTGTCATGGGTTTGAATTGCACGTTTGCTTGGATGAGCTTAGCTTGCTGTACTTGATATGTATCTCGCGTGTGCTAATTTATTTGGCTTTCTTTCCACCTTTTTCGTGTGCAGGTATTCCCAAGACAAAAGCAAGGGTAAGGGAGCTCTTGTGATCCCGAAGTGCCGAAGCATGAGCATCATTCAAACAAGATTTGCCAATACCCGCAAAAACAAGGGTGAAGACTGAGGACCCAAGGTTGTGGTAACGGTTGATGATGATGAAAACGATGAAGGTACTGCTGTAAAGACTAAAACTGGCACCTGCAAGAAAGAGAGCAATGGCCTAGACAAGGACCTTGATGAAGACCAGTACTACAACCGTGACGCAGGCACATACACAAGTCCTGACACTCGTTCGGAGGAACCAAATAATCCAGACATTCCCCCCGGGTTCGGTAGCGATCATGTGCAGCATGTTAATGTTGAACCGATACCAAACAATTACTTTACTCGTTTTATCTAGCATATATGCATTGTAGGCTTGCCGTTGTAGCTCCCGACTCATGCCCTGCCCTTCTTGCGCAGGCTGTACCCGCCATCGAGAGTACGGTAAACCTTTCGCTAGAGATTGGCCTTAACCTTCCTGCTGCTGACACCACGCAGGTTGCTGGCAGAGTAGTTATTGCTTGCTCATTACCTTCTATCTTTGGACTTGCTTGTCTCTTCCTAATTCTTCCATCACGCTGATTCATTTTTTTTTTCCCTTCCCTTCTTTTAAGTTGAGAGCGTCTCACGAGGTGCGGCATATACACTTCCTACCCCTCCTTTTGAGACATCTGGCGTGGCTGCCAACATTGCTCTGCACCTTCCAGTAGCACAGCCACCCGCTCCTCCTTGCCTGGGCATATCTGGCACGACTATCGGCACCTCTTCACAGCTTCCGGCAGTGCTGCCTCTTGCTCCTCTTTGCCTGGACATATCTCGCACAGCTTCCTGCACCTCTTCACAGCTTCCAGCAGTGCTGCCTCGTGGATGGACTATTGATAACAGCCATAAGGATAGTGATGCTTCCACTCATGTGGGGCATTTATCGAAGAAAAGCATGTCTTGGCAAGATTGGGAGAATTCCTTCATGTCTTCAAGGTATATAATTCCTCCCTTTTTTTTTCTTTTTTTTTATATTGGGCTACGCCTTCCAGCATCACTTGGTCTTGACACACATCTTCTTCTTGCAGGTTGTCTCTTCTTGGCTTAGTGATCGATTATCTTGGCGTGTGGTTCGGTTCCCTTGGAGTCCATAGGTTGCATGGGTCTTTAGCATGCGTAGTTTTATCTTGCTTTGACTGTAGTTTTTTTTTTATAATTTCTGACATTCCAACGACTACGTCGTTATGACTTTGTAATTTGGCATCGAACCACTGAAGCTTGTATTAATTTTTGAATGCTGAAGGCAGGTTGTAATTCGCATGTCTCATATATATATATATATAGCTTGGTTGGCAAAATTCGTCTTTGTGAACTGTTTAAGATTTTCTGACAAGTTGGATATCCTTAAAAACAAGGTATATGCTGCCAAAATTTTGACAGGAGCAGAATTTCTAAGGTTTTTTTTTTTTTTGCATGGTTTATCTAGCGTTTAGGCTTGAAAGGCAGCTTCTTGCCTTCCTTAAAAAGGGCCAAGCTAGCATGTGCATGATTCTTACCAAGGTTTTATAAAACTCCCAGATGTTGTTCCAGCACCTTAAGATTGTGTGCTTCTCTGTAATAGATCGGGTTTTCATGCCTTATGTTTTTTGCTTAAGCGTGATGCTTGTTGATGGTTCGGGACCCCATCCAAGTGACTTTGGTTGGCATGGTTACTGCTGGGAGGCTTAGCTTTTTAAAGGAAAGTTTGCTTGTCTATTTTCTTTTTCTTTTCAAAGAGCATGTTTTGCAAAACAGAAGAAGATAAAAGTAAGGAAAGAATTCTAGAGGCTTTTTTTTTCTTTTTCCAAAATACTCCAAAGTTATTGCAAATATTATTTTATACCTTGGCATGCCATAATGGTGGTGCATTCTACCAAATTTATGAAGGCATGTGGTGAGAACACAAAAGGAGTTTATTTTTGAAAAGCTAAAAACAAAAGGATAGGTGCAAAAGCAACTTGACAGTAGTAAGGCTTTGAGCCATTTTGCATTGATGCATAATCAAAACAAGCCCCCAAGTATGAAAAATCCAAGGAGTATGCACGACTTGCAATAGCATGAAATCTTGTGGCTTTGGCATGTATTTGGCATGTGTTGTACTAGGCTGCCATACTCTGCAGAGATTTTCAACAGAGCCACAGCTGCTGCATTACTTTCATGCGGCTCATAACCCAATCAATCCGAGAATGATTTGCGGCTCTTGTGAGAGGTCACGGCAGCTGCCTCTTGATAATCTTACTAACCAAATGAAGCCCTCAAGTGGCGTTCTTCTAGCATGTCCAATGTGAATACTTTGCTGCTGGAACCATTCTCCCATCCATTAGCAAGTAGCCATGGGGTGCTATAACTTGCAGATTTTGAATATTTGCTCCAGTTGGCATTCTTCATATTTCAACAAGGTTCCCACATAGCCTCCGGTGGCTTTGGGTCATTCTTCCACGGGTGGCACAATACATCGTCGTCGAGCAAGTCATCAAAGCATGTAATGACAGTAGCCATCTACTTTCCCCTTCGTTTTGGCAAGGGGTGCTTGTCAATAGCTTGCCTCTTAGAGTTATGTCATGTATCTCGTCGTGCAAGATCTTCCTTAGAGTATGGCAAGCAGTGGTGGATGTTGCAGGTGAAGAATGGATGAATATAGGAAAATACGCTTCCAGCACCCCTTTTCTTGGAAGCTTGACATCGCTTCAAAAATTCTGATTGCTTGGTAAAATATACTTCATCTTGACAGCATTTAGGTTCTTCCAGCAGTATCATAGCACTACCTTCGCAATATTTTCCTTTCATTTGCCATGAAATGAGATGTTTTCCTTCTTGAGTAAAGCATAGTGCTTGGATTTCTTGACTAAGGCTTGGGGCTTGATGATGCTTGATTATGGAATTGTGGCAATTGAGACATCGCGATAGCCTTTGGTTTTGACTCCTAAACTTGGTCATTGGAATGGTCAAGGCTTAGAAAGTGCTTAAGGCGTTGGTGCATATCAGTTATGGCAACTTTGGTATTGTTTGTTGCAGCTGTTGTGAACATGTTTTAGGAACCAAAAGCTTGGGCTTGGCTATTGAAACTTGAGCTTTGCATGTGGTCACTGCAGCAAATGTGTTGGGTTACAACAGCTTGAGTTCTTGGAGGTCATAGTGACATAATTGGAATTTCAAGGAGATTTTTGGTCTGGGAATAGTTGTTTTGGTAGTAATGGATTCTTAAGCTCATTTGGGGTTTTGGAATTACTGCTGTGGTGATTGCAATGAATTCCTTCCTCAGCCCCCAAGTGCACCATAATCATCAGAAAAGGATTTGATGGGCACAAGCTACAAAAACTCTTGCAACGTGGCCCTCTTAGTATTTGTTTGGGTCATTGCATGGCATGATGAACTTGGGATATCCCTTTGTTGCAATGGTGACAATTTGGCATGCTACGGTGATAGCATGAGCTTCTGGCAGTGGCTTTTCCAGCGGTGGTGTTTGGATTTCAACGACTGGCTCTGTTCTTCTTCCAGCCACTCCTCCAGCGGCTTTTCTAGCAATATTTGGATTTTTATGACAAGCTTGGCTATGTTCTTCTTACAGCCACTCCTCCAGCGGCTTTTCTAGTGGTGCTTGAACTTCTATGACTGGAAGTTTAGAGAGAGATTTGTCTAAGGAATGGATGATAATGGCAATGTGTTGAGATGTCGGGTAGGAAACATAAGAGCATTTGTTTTCTTGTTTGTTGTTTGGAGGCTTGGGTCCTTTGCACATGACCGATATAATGCTGCATGACCAAAGCTTACGGTGATTACAAAAATAATATAAGCATTGTAGCTTGCAAATGACTAACATAATCGACATAAGCATGCTGAGCAGGTATGATTTTAGTATTGAGCATGCATAATTAGCATCTACATTGCTATGTGTAACTTGGATTGATCAACACAAAGGTGGATCGATACGAAATGATAAGAAGTATAAGATAAGTTAATAGTGCATGGAATAAGGCCCTGAGAAATTTTGCTGGAGATGCAAAACTGAAAGGTGGTTTAATACATAACAAGAAAATTATGCAAGCTGGTGCACCATATGAATAACAACTAATCAATCGGCCATTTATTTATTTTTTTGGACTTGAGCAGACCGAATGCACGTGCTTTTGTCTATGCTTGATGAAACATAAATTTTATGAATGTATTAAAATAACAAACAAGTATATATGCTATATTGAGATCAACAAAGCATGATAAGAAAAATCTTATCTTGGCGAAGCCATTCGCAGAGATGAAGCTGAGAGCATTGAGCAAGTGTTCCTCCTCCCTCTCTCACCGTATTTTTACGACTCTAGAGAGGTGAGGGCTGCTACGAAGGTGATTTACGGCGATGGCCAGACTTGCTGATGATGTATTATGCTGGAGAGGTGAATGGCGGAGCTAGCCTCAACAATTGACGACGACGATCAGCGGCTTGCACGTTGGCTGAAGCCCCCAGTCCTTTTACAAGATCTTGTTTTGCTTGAGAATGGAGATCTAAGACACAAGCAAAGGGAGCATGTGAGCAATCTATATTATGTTTGTTCTACAAAATAGATAGCCAACAAAAAGGAAAAAGAAAAAGAAAGAAGAAATGTTCTTATCTCATTATTTCCTCCGGTTTATTGCTTCTGGTCTTCTTCTTTGGAGGCGTTGGTGTAGATAGTGGCTTAATCCCCAGCAGAGTCGCCAATTTATGTAGGGGCCTTTTTCTTCTGGCAGCTACAAATGGGCTGGGCCGCCGTAAGAAGCAAACTGAAGAAAATATCCCCTGTGCCTGAGTTCGAAAATTAAGCCCCAAAATACCTCGAAAGGGCGGTAGAGCCTTAGGAAGTATTTTGGTTACCTTCACCAACCAAAATAATGGCAGCTTACAGATAATTTATGCATGCTTACAGATAACATTTTAAGCTTGGCATGAGAGGCATGTGGCATGGGAGCAAAACAATCATGAGTTTAGCATAAACAGAGAGAGAGCTGTGAGTTCTTATGAAAATAAGGGTTTTAAGCCAAGGGGGAACGGATCCTAAGAGGGCTTGTTGAAAAGGTTGAGAGATGGGGGTATAATGGGTGTGTTGAGTAGTTTCCGGCAGCTTGACGAAAAGTCTGTCAAGCTATGGAGTGTTTTAACAGAAGAGAAATGGGGAGGAGATGGAGGAATAGAGCTCGAAATTGCAGGGAGGAGAGAGGTAGCTTGCTCTCTGAATGTGTATTGCTTAGGATAAAGAAGGAGGAGATAGAAGATGAGGCACTTGGGCTTGATGTTTCAAACAGTTAAAGAATAAGCTTGCTCAACTGTTCTGGGTTGAGTTTAATGGGTAGGAGGTACCTCCTTTTATAGTCGTTGGAAGCTCCTCCTTCCCAAGAAACCCTAATGGGTTCTCTCCAAATTTGCTAAGTCTCCCCTTTCATTTCTCTTCTCTCTTTTCGATCCATCCCATTTTGTGAAATTCTATCGCCCCAAAAACAGGGTTTTGGGAGCTCTAGGCTCATCAGTGGTGATTTCTTATTTTTGGCTATAATTTCTCATTCTTTCCTCCCCTATTTCATGGCAAGGTCTAGTAAAGGAAGGAGATAGATAACTTTGGCTGGTCTAAAGGATGCCTTTTCTCCTGCGTGTGTCAATATCCTCTGGTTTCTTGAAGGATCTGCCTTGAGGTTTGTTTTTGCCCATGTGCTGGAGATTGCAGATATTTTGCTTGGTTGCTTGGGCTATTTGGGCCTTCCTAAGGTGATGGGTTAGTGTATTAAGGGAATGGGCCAACCTCCTAAGTGATGGACCATTTTTATTCAGATGATGAGCTAATTTTTCCTAAAGTATTGGGTTATTTCTCTCTTTTATGCTTACCCATATATTTGGGCTCAAGAAATGGGCTTGAGTTTTGGGGCTCCCAAGCAGCCCAAAACTTCCATTTCTCGACTCATCAATGGGCCTCATGAAAGCTCATTACCATCCATACCACAACCCACTCAAGCAAGCCCCGGGCATTCGAGTGGCTTGGGCCCACTTAGGCTTGTAGCATGGTTGGGCGTGTAATAATGATTTCCTGCTTGGCGTGGCATGGCATGTCGCTTGGCGTGGCACATCGCTTGGCATGCTTTTAATTATTATACTTGATGGGATAATTAGCATGGATTTCCTGGGCCGATATATTCTAGCATGACGAATTATTTATTTAGCATGGCATGTGGATTGCAACTCGCATGTGGCGGGTTTTTGTGTACTCCGCTTTACGCCTTTTCTTGATATAGTGTCATTTTGGGCCGATATTTTATTTGGGCCCGACCGTGGATTTTTTGGGCCTCAACACATATCAAAAAGCTTGATGTGTTGTAAATGCATGGAATGTGGATGACCACCATAATATCCATTACCTCCACCCTTAATTGCTTTGTAACCTATGCCCTTATTATTGTAATTAGTACCTATAAATTGTGGGTTAAATACCTCTATTGTAAGCCTATAAATAGGCACTTATCAAAGATGAATATGATATGTTGATATAAGGTCATAGAATAAATTCTCTATATTTCTCTTCCTCTTATTGCTGTCTACAATTCCCCTTAGTTTTATAACACGTTATCAGCACGACATTGCTTTTGGTATGTTTTCTTTCTCTGAATTTCCATTCTTCTTATATGAGCTAGAGTCATCACATGGTATAGAGTTCCTTTGTACTCACCATCAGACTTCATCATGCTCGTTTAAGAAAAAAAATTCTTATTCTAATTACACATGAATATAATGCCATGTTTTATTTATTTATTTATTTATTTGTTTATTTAATTTTAAGTTTGATCTTAATTATTATGATGAGTTTGTATTATACAAAAGATCAGGGCCCGAAGTTCCTCGATCCTCATCATATAACTAGATTAGGACCTAGAGTTCTTTTGATTGAATTAGAACCTGAAGTTCTTTGATTCCAAATAATTGAGGGTGTGAAGTTCCGCGAATTTAAAGAGCACATAAGGACATGAAACTCATCGATTTTGTATTAATCAAAATCAGAATTCCATGAGGCATGCATATGTCAAGAACCCGAACCAGAAGTTTCGAGTACATATACATCGATTTGAGTATGAAGTTCAAAGCACAACTATTAATTCCATTTATTTTGATCTACGTATTCAAACCTAAAGTTTCAAATATATATTGATATGAACCTGAAGTTCATAGTTTTTCATGGATCTTAATACTATATATGAACCCGAAGTTCATTACTTATTTGTGCCTATATGAACCTGAATTGGTTGGAAATCCAATTCTTAAACTTGTAGTTTTATCTACATATTGAATCCACATTAATATTGGATTATCTTGGAATTTCATAGTCTTTAGTTTATTTATTTTATTCCTCGTTTATACCACTTTACTCATTTTATTTTATTTTATTTATGTTGGGTTATTAGTTAATTTCTTTTTACAATGGTAATGTTTTGTATTACCGCCCCAATATTGACAGCCAGAGGCGTCTATTGGAGAAACTTCCTACTTTCTTTTGTGAGTAGGAAGTTTACGATGCCATGAACCAAAAGTTCATGATGCCCTAATATTACACAACTATTAAATTAGTTGAAGATTATGATATCATGAACCAGAAATTCATTGACCGGATAACTTTTATGTTGTGGCATGACTATCTTGGCAATCCATGTACCACAATGATACATAAGATTTTTATAAATTTGTAAGGACATTGTTTAAAGACTCAAAATATTGTCTTGTCCAACAAATATCATTACAAAGAATGCTCACAAATAAAAGCTATCATAAGATCATCTCAGTCAAAAATTGACATTGAGCCTTCTTTCCTGAAATAATTCAAAGGGATATTTGTGAGCCTATACAATATTTAATTATGGATCACTTCACTAGTTCTATTGAATGTGCCTACTAAAATGGTTACATATTTGTCTCTTGTCAAGACGCTTACGAGAACTACTCCCACATTATCCAATCCAGTATGGTGAGTTTATTTTCCTACATTTTGAGACAATTTTCCCGCCATTAAGACCATCTCCAACCTTTGGGGTGGAAACTCAAATTTTGAGTTTAGCCTCCAAAAACCATCTCCAACCCATGTATTTTGGGAGGTGAAAATTTGAGATGCCTCAAACTTGGACTAGAATTCCACCCAAAATTCTGCCTGGACTGGTAATTGTGTGGGGCCCAATCTGCTTTAACATATAATTTTTTATTGTAGGAAAGCAGCAGCCCATGTGCCCAAATTTGTTCGCTGGCCCACTTTGACAAGTGGGAATCTTCATTCCTTTTCTGTTTTTGACAAGCAACGGCTAGTTTTTCAAATTTTTGTTATGCTGTTTTTATTTTTATTTTTATAAATATTCCAACAGCTATAAAATCAACGATTCTTATTCATTTTAGGCAATCTCAACAGTAAAATTTCACATCTAACGGCTCAAATTTAAATCCAACGGTCAAATTAATATTTATAATTAATCTAAGTTAGATCCAACCCCAAAACTTATTCCAAACTCTATAAATAGTCATTCATTTGGTAAATAATCCACCAAAAATCATTTTTTTCCTTTCTCCCTTTGTTATAATTTTTCATTCTACATTCATTCTTGTTGAGAATGGCCCCAAAATCCCAAAGAGGTGTGATGAATAGAGATGAACAATGGCAAAGTGAGATGAATACAGATGAACAATGGTAAAGTCAGATGAATAGATATGAACAATGGTTCAGAACGTGATTGAAACAACACAAGATGTGAAATGGTTCAGAACATTATTCAATGAGGATAAAGGAATCCAATGAAGTAAAAGTAAAAGTAAAAATAGAAGAAAATTATGGCAATGGCTTCAATGAAGGGTTCGAATTATTCCGAGCATACGTATGGTGTTGTAATTGTTTTTATTTTTAAGTGAAATTCTATTATGTTTTGGAATTTTAATTTTTTTAGGTTAAAATGTTTAGAAAATTAAATCATGAGTATTGAAACAAAAATAATATCAAGAAAAAAAAGTTAGGGGTTAATCATTCTTAAACAATTTAATAAAGTTGCAGACTCAAATTATGAGTCTACAAGGTTGGAGGAAAAAAAATTTTGAGTCCTGAAAATACATGAATAGTTGTATTTTGGAGGGTGAAAATTTGAGTTTAGCCCCAACATGGTTGGAGATGTTCTAAGGGGAGAAATGACAGTTCCTGAAGAACGTCGTGAAAGAGTGTTGAATCGGTTCGCTTTTGTCTCATCAAGATAATGCATATATAAAGTTATGAATGTGCAAACATGGATTGATATTCTCGTATCACAATCCATTAACATGGCGACTATATATATATATATATAATGCATGCCTGGAGCATGACAGAATTATAGGTTCTAAAGATTTAACTCCTCAGAAGTGGAGATTATTTGAAAAATTCAAGCCCTATAAAAAATAACGTTCTATATGAGGTTATGATCCACATATTCTAATTAATTCATCGTAAAAGATATGTTTATCCCATAAGTGACAACATCAACCCCTGAAGAGGCATTGGTACCCCAAAGCAATGAGATGCTTACAAATTATGCATGCACATGCACATGAGAATTGTAGGATCACGAATTGATGATACATTTGGTTTATTAGTAGCTACTACAATCATCAAGGGCTATGATTATATTAAATCGCCTTATGAATGTCGACAAGTTAAGTGATTGGCCAAAATCGAAATAGGCAATTCCATTTATCACTAAATATGAAGTGTGGGATATTGAACCTATAGCTCAAACACCAAATTACAAATGTTAAGTATGAAGGTTACGAATTGGTGTTTGTGAAGTAAAATAAGATCACTAATATGACATAAGGTTTCCTGGTAGAGACATGGTTTTAGTCTCTCATCTCATCATAGATGCATCCACATTTCTATAAGTGCAGTTGTTATTTTAACGCGAAACTTATAGCATGCGTTAAATGCATATTTATTAAGACTATATGGTACATGGAAATCCTCAAAGCTCATGAAATATTTGAGATATATCGGATGAAGTGACCCTTTGTTGTAACATATTCTAACTATTAAATTAGTTGTTGATGCTGATCGGTGCATAAATACATATCTTTTTTGTACCATTCTAACTTATGATTTGGTATGTTTTTGAGTTAAACTTGTGCTTTTAATAAAGTTTTGTGTATGTTTCAGTATAATAAGGTTGAGACTCATTATTTACATTTTGAAGACAAGTTAGCTCAAAACAATGTCTGCAGATCAGTCATATTTACGGATTAACCTGTACTTGCTCAAAAAGAACCAGATAATGCATCATACATCATTGGAAAGATACGGAAGTCTAAAAATAAACCTTCTCTTTCTCTGAAACACTACCAACATTAACCCTAAAAATAAACTCTCTTTCGTTCATTTGATCTAGCCGCCCTCTAACCCTAAACATCTCAGCTTCCTCTTCCTCCCGAACCAAACATTCTCCAAATTGTTGTTTATTGTAGATCTTGTCAATGGAGAAACTCCAGGAGGCCGTCGGTGGAAAGCTCAAGGAGGAGGAGTCCGAATTGAGCATGGTGAAGGTGCCTAGCCCAATGGTTTTGTTGAGCTCACTGCCAGCTATCCCACCAGAAGATCCTAAGGGAGAGGACACCATTATGCAACGGGTGTTTGAGGTGATTGAGGTGCTCGTGGTTGTGTTTGCCATGGATCCCTCAGCAGTTACCATAGATGCCTTTCTGTTTCAAAGAGGTAGGGTGATAGAGGCAATTGAAGACATGGTTCCAAATTGGGATCTGGATTGTGGATTGGAAGAGATGCAGATTGCAGCGCTGGCACATTGTCTAGATACTTGGAGGGAATATCTGCTAGATCGGAGGTTTGTGGCAAGAACTGTTGTCGTGAGCAGTCACATGTACTGTACAGGTAACATTCGAGACGAGTTTGGCATTTACTTAAGTGTGCTTGACGAGTTTCACTTCCAATTAGTGTACATGACCACAAGGCTCCGAGACTTCGTGGAGCAGATGGATGAGTTGATGATAGATGGAGCCCTATATGATTCGTCTGTTTCAGACCCTTCGGAAAGTGAGTCAGAAGAAGAGCCATGGGTGAGCTCAGCCATCGATAGCATTTTGAGAAATGCTATGTTTGAAGGATGAACCGTGTAGTGCCAAGGTTACCCTTAATCCATGTTTTCTGTTTTCTTATATGCTTTCACATTGGGGACAATGTCCAATTCAGGTCTGGGGGTATCAATGGAGGTTTTCAATTTTTGTTTACTTGTATTTCAATTTTTTGTTAATTTGTGTTTTCAATTTTCAATTTTTGTTCGCTTGTATTTCTTTTTTTAATTTGTGTTTTCAATTTTCAATTTTTGTTCATTTATGTTTCCAATTTTCGTTCACTTGTTACTAATTTTTTTTAGAATGTCATACAACCAATGCTATGGAGCTGCCATTGAGATTTTCATATCAAACATTTTACACTTCACAAAGCTTTTGCTCTTAGAATTCTGGTGGCTAAAGTACCATGCTCAGGTTCTTGAAGGATAATAGTGGAGACTACCCTAGTGAGCTATTTCGAGCCTAATTGCTTTCTTGAGAGGGTTTAAAGTGTTTCTATTCCTCATCTCTACTTATTTTCTTCAATTCACTCTAAAATGATCTCATTGTTCCATTTTGATTGAATACTAAGGATGATTCTATTTGCAGATATCAGGTGCATGCTCTCACTCATGAATGAACTCATTGAAATGATGCTAGGCTATGTGTGTATAACCATTCTCTGTGCTTTCTTTTCACCCTACCCATTCGTGTGTTCCATCAGCTCTCTTATAGCCAAACACTTCAAGCCATTTTCTTCTATCACCCTCATGATTCCCCTAACTTTGTATCTCAATTTGAGATATTTAAACTTATTATAGCCATACCCTATAAAGCTTAGAAATATACCAAGGTGTGCCAAGATAAAGTTTGAAGCAAGGAAGTTGCTGCCACATTCCTAAATGTAAATTGGTGTGAATCTGTGCAATAAAGTTAAAGAAGAAGTAGATCAAGTCACAAAAAAAAAAAAGAAAAAAAAAAGAAAAAAAAAAGAAAAAAAAAAAGAAGAGAAAGTGTTTCGATTTGATCTAAATGTGAAATTTAAGGTCTATGCCAGATGATCCTATGAAGTTGCAGCCATACCATTCTAAATCAATGATACCTTGCAGATCAATGAAGAATGCAACCTTGGTATGTTCTTAAGTTAATTGTGTTGCTTCCAATTCTTTCACTTCCCTTAACCTTAGCCTTTCATTACAACCTTGTGAAAGACCTAGTTGATCTTTGGGGATGTATTCATGGGTGCTGGTATGTATGTGTGTATCTCTATTCTTAGTATTTGATTCCCTTCATGAGATCTAACCAAATATTGTGCTTCTATTTCATATACTCATTTTGCTTATTTGAGAGAATAAAGCCATAGGTTCTGAGTGATTGAGTGCTATATGTGAGAATTAGAGTTGAAGCATGTTCTTCCTTCAAGAATTGAGTATGTTTACTTTGAAGCCGTGTGCCTTTGAGCTATAGCTTCCACTGTACACACTTATTGATTATCTATCTTGGCAACTCTATGGTGTTGGAGGTATGACTAAAGTTTTCTTTCATTTTCATTAGTTGTTTTCAAAGTTAGTTTTCTAACCTTTTGTTTTGTGGAGTCAGTAAAACGTTTGTGGGTATCGTAATTGTTAAACCCTCAGGAGACACAACTCCTCCTACTAGGGATGCCTAGAGGTTTAAAGGCTTGTTGCATGTGCTCAATGCAATCGAGTTACCTACGAAAGTGGTCTAGTTCGTTTTTATCTTTATTTTCATTTTGTTTTACTCGAGGACTAGTAAAATCTAGGTTTGGGGGTATTTGATCGGTGCATAATTACATATCTTTTTTGTACCATTCTAACTTATGATTTGGTATGTTTTTGAGTTAAACTTGTGCTTTTAATAAAGTTTTGTGTATGTTTCAGTATAATAAGGTTGAGACTCATTATTTACATTTTGAAGACAAGTTAGCTCAAAACAATGTCTGCAGATCAGTCATATTTACGGATTAACCTGTACTTGCTCAAAAAGAACCAGATAATGCATCATACATCATTGGAAAGATACGGAAGTCTAGTTTCCGTAGCATTTTACGGTGCATGATTTGGAGTCTTCTAGAGGAAGTTATACATGATTTAGTAGCTCAAGGTCAAACATTCGGGCCTCAGTCCAGTTTCCGTAGGTCACTTTGCAGGCCTCCGTTCTGCTACTTGTACAGGTCCAATGGGGTGACACCCTTGATAGAAGTTGTTCCAATGGGTGTCTACTATAACATATCAAAATTGCAGCCCCATTGGATAAGTCTGGAGCCCTCAGCATGTCAAATACCGAACCTGGTTCACAGACAATCCAGGCCTCAGTCCAGTTTTCATGGGTCAGTTTGCAGGCCTCAGTTCAGCTACTTGCACAAGTCAGATGGGGCGACACCCTTGATAGAAGTTGTTCCAATGGGTGTCTACTATAACATATCCAAATTTCAGCCCAATTGGATAAGTTTGGAGCCCTCAGCATGTCAAAAACCGAATCTGGTTCACAGACAAACCTTTGCTGTCACATGTGCTTAAAGCAGCCACACATGGAGCAAAGCATGGGCAGCTATTGAGCCATGTTCTTAAAGCAGCCACACATGGAGGCAAAGCATGGGCAGCTGTTGATCCATGTGATTAAAGCAACCACACATGGAGGCAAAGCTTGTGGCAGCTGCAAAGCATGAGCTGCCACACATGGGAGACAAAGCACATGGGAGACAAAGCATGAGCTGCCACACATGGGCAGCTAAGAGACCAGCCAAGGGGGAGGACGAATTTGAAGCCTATAAATAGAGAGTTTCAGCTCATTCAAAGGAGGATATCATTCCATAAATTACATTTCCATTGTACACCATCAAAGAGTTGTCTACACCATCAAAGAGTTGTCTACCATCAAAGAGTTGTTTACACCATAAAAGAGTTGTCTTCTTTATCAAAGAGCTATCTTCTTCTTATTTCTCTTTTTATTTTCTGTTTTGTATGTTCTTGCTATCCATTCAAATTATGGATAGCTAAATATTTTAGTTAGGGCTCGATTGAAGCCCTAATCATGTTTCTTTAAAGATTTCGATATGTCTTTGCTATAAACTACTTTTGTGATGCTTATTGATTAATTTCAGATTATATTTTACTCTTTACATACGTTATGTTATGCTTGATCATCATATGCATGCTATGTATTGAGTTTGTTACATAGGTAAATTTAGATGACCGAGTCTTGTACCTATGAAAGTAACAAAAGAACTAGTTATAAGTTCTTGAAATTAATCATCATGAATAACTAGAATAGATACCATGTTCTAGAATTTGTGTGTTTGTCGATTTCCATTGTGTTATGCATTCTTAAAGTACAACTTAGTAGATACCATGCTAAACACTTTAAGAATGAAAAGAGTTAGAGTAGATACCCATGCCTAACTTGTTGTTTAGGGAAATCAATAACTTAAAGAGTAGATATCATGCCTTTAGGTTGACAAACATAAGCATCCAAAATCTGTTTTGTAGCATTGTGCATGTCGTTTGCTTAAGGAAAAAGATTAGTGGTGAACATCGAATCCCTAACTAGTTTTCTCATTGTTTTAACCTCAATCCAATTCTATTTTTAATCAAACGCTGTTTTCAATATTTAGTATTTAAATTTTCAGTTTTCAATACCATCATAAGAAAATCATCATTTTTTAACACTTTGTCTACACCGAATGCCATTTAGTTTAAGGAAAATAAATTAAGCACAAATTAATCCAATCCTCATGGGAACGATCTCGTATTTGCTTTCTATACTATTTATCTGATCTTGTGCACTTGCGAGTTAAAACGTGCATATAGTTGCTTAATTTTTAGGTTACTATTTGTTCAACAGATGCTCCTAAAGAGTTCAATCATTTGAAAAGTGAAAAGCAAGTCGAATAGTGTGATAGACGATCATGTATGAAGACAATGTTGCTTGTATTGCTCAAATCAGAGAATGGTTCATTAAGGGTGATATAGCTTCATAAAAAAAAGCCAAGAGATTGGAGTTAAGCAAATTCGTTCACAAGATAATTTGGTGAACCTTTTTTACCAAAACTTTTTATGAAGCCTAAATTCCAGAAGTTAATAAAAATCAAGGGAAGATATTAATCAGGGGGAGATATCAATCAGGGGGAGCATCCCAATTCTACTACGTACAAGACATATGCGCGTTGTACTCTTTTTCCCTTCGACTAGGTTTTTGTCCCACTGGGTTTTTCCTAGCAAGGTTTTAACGAGGCAACATAAGCGCATCCAACACCATATCAACGATCTAGAAGAAAGTTTCACTCTTTTTCCCTTCGCTTCGGTTTTGTCATACTGGGTTTTCCAAGCAAGGTTTTTAATGAGACAACTATGTCATTGTATGGTGGACATCCAAGGGGGAGTGTTGTAAATGCACGGAATGTGGATGACCACCATAATATCCATTACCTCCACCCTTAATTGCTTTGTAACCTATGCCCTTATTATTGTAATTAGTAGCTATAAATTGTGGGTTAAATACCTCTATTGTAAGCCTATAAATAGGCACTTATCAAAGATGAATATGATATGTTGATACAAGGTCATAGAATAAATTCTCTGTATTTCTCTTCCTCTTATTGTTGTCTAAAATTCCCCTTAGTTTTATAACATGATGTCAAATATTATTTTAATAATTTTTTAGCCATAGATCCCACTATCATTTACTATTTTTTAAAACTTTATGCATCATATGGGCCCCATTTTCTTTTTAAAATATAATAAATTAATATGATATTTGGCATTTCGGGTGGAGTTCAATTTTTTTTAAAGTGTCAAATTGTCACATAAGCCATCAAATTCAAATTTAACATTTTGCATTTGACATCTCCCTTGGAGATGCTCTAAGTGAAGAAAAGAGGAGTGAGAAAATCAGCTCCCAACAAAAAGTACCTGATATTTTCCATAAATTATAGGACCTAAGCTAACCCTAAACTAATCGTATTTTGTAGGTTGTGACGCTGCCAACATCCCATCCCAAACTAACCGAGAACGTCACTCTCAAGAATCTTAATGGAAGCAAAAACTGCCTTATAAATTCAATGAGTACATGAAATTTTGCCAAATTAATAGAACAAGAATAACAAAATGAGTTCTTCTACCCATATATAACCACAACCAACTAAATGATTGATCAAACTTTCAAGTGGTTAACCAAAATAGCAAAGTTTTTACTTATGGAAATTGAAAAGATAAGAATTCTAGTCGGTGAAAAGAAAGTTCATCTAGAGATGAGGGCGAAGGTGAGTGCTTTAGTAATTTAGAGTATAATTTATAATTTATGAACTTCTAAAATTCATAATTTATAATTTATGAACTTCTAAAATTCACAAAAAATACATGCGAGCTCCAAAAAGTTCCCGAAAAAGGCTAAATAACCCAAAAAGCTCTCGTAATCACCTCTAATATTTTTCTGTAACCTCCATTTCCCCAAATAACCCGAAAAGGGCCTTAGTCCTAATTTACTCCTTTGAGTTTGAGTGCTAATTCACATGCTCCCAATAAACCAAATTAGTTTTGGTTTTGATTCATGAGAATTAGTAAACAATAACAATGGGAATAAACTCCATTCATGTGCTGATTTTATATGGTTAGTAAATATCTTAATGAGAATGATTTTTCCCATATCGATTTATTACTTCCTCCATTCTTGGGAAGTAAACTGCCCCAAAATTCATCTTTGAGGCCATCTCCAGTCATAGAGCTAAATGTAGTCCATGGATAAAAATTTAGCCCTCCAAAATATTAATTTTTTAAAGAATAGTGCATTGCTAAATTTTTCCATCTCTAGCCATGCATGGCTATATTTTAGGACCCTTCATATTTTATTATTTTAAGAAAAACTATGGTATAACACTTATGTATTCCACAACTATGTATTGTTTAATTTAATTAAACTACGATTTAGAGAAAATATTTTTTAAATTATATATATTTTTAAATAAAATGAACTTAAAACATTTAAAAAGGTTTAAAATAAATAAATAAAAAATAACTTTTCAATCAATGGTTCTGACTTCTAATGATCAGAAACCAATTATATATATATATATATATATTAAACAAAACGAATATCAAAATATTTAAAAAGGTTATTAAAAGTAAAAATAAAAACCTAACAGTTAGCTAACATCATTGATGATGAAAACGAGCCTTTAATATTAGTTGTTGGATATGCTTTTGCCCACACATGATACTTTCTCTTCTTGGAAAGCACATGCGCTGGGCTCACAAAAAAATTTGGTCTTGGCCAAAGCTGGGCTACATTTGGCCTAGTTGGAGGGCTAAAGGGCCAAATGTGGCCCTCCAAATTTGGCCATAAATTTTTTTAGCCCATAGCTGGAGATGGGTTTTGCATTAATTTAGGGTATATTTTGCCTATGGCCCATGGTTTGAGATGACATGAGCTCCCAAATGGTTCTAGCAGGAGCAGCATCAGTTTCGCCATGTGGCAATCCTCAATTAGTCATCTAAAATAGAGGAAGGGTGTTTTCAAAACCGCATACTCAAAAAAAGGGACAGATGTTCAAAAAAAAAATAAATAAAGTCATCTAAAATATAGGAAGGGTGTTTTCAAAACCGCATACTCAAAAAAAGGGACAGATGTTCAAAATAAAAAAAAATAAAAAAAATAAAAAGAAAAAAAAGGAAAATTTGAAACCAGATTGTTATGAGATGGTTGGGTTTCTTTCTGCTTGTGCAAGATTAGGAGCACTAGAATTAGGGGAATGGGCTAGCAGTTTGATAGATAGACATGAATTTTTTATGAACCCTGTTCTTGGTATAGCTTTGATTGATATGTATGCCAAATGTGGGAGCATGGTTCAAGCTGGGGAAGTCTTTCAAGGGATGAAGAAAAGAGATCATGTGGTTTGGAATGCAGCAATGTCTGGGCTTGCTATGAATGGACATGTCTGTTAGATTTGTAAGGGAAAAAAAAGTGATTTTATTAGATTTGGAGGAGAATAGTACATAGCTTTGTGTAGGCTAATTGGCCTTCTACATTTAGCATATTGGCTTATTGGCCACTACACTTGATTTAGATTAATTTTGGGCTATTTGGCCCATACAATTTGATTAGTTTGGGCTATTTGGCTCTTACACTTTGATTAATGAGCTTATTGGCTCTCAACATAGCTAGCATTAGGTAGCCCTTGGCTCCCTAATGGTTTGGGAGCTCTTTGTTAGACTCCATCTTTTCTTTGTTGTTTGCATGCCTATTTATAGGCACTGATCGGTGCATAATTACATATCTTTTTGTACCCTTCTAACTTATGATATGGTTATGTTTTTGAGTTAAACTTGTGCTTTTAATAAGTTTTGTGTTTGTTTCAGTGTAATAAGCTTGAGACTCATTAAATGCATTTTGGAGACAAATTAGCTCAAAACAGTGTCTGCAGATCATTCAATTTCACGGATTAACCTGTACTTGCTCAAGAAGAACCAGATAATGAGCCATACATCATTGGAAAGATACGGAAGTCTAGTTTCCGTAGCATTTTACGGTTCATGATTCTGAGTCTTCTAGAGGAAGTTATACATAATTTAGTAGCTCAAGGTCAAAATTCGGCAGCATCTGCGTTACTGGGCCACAAATGACATTTGAAGGTCTTTCCGATTTTTCCTTGAGTTGGGCTGCATATTCTTGGAAAGATAAGACAAAGGGCTTGAAGATCCATATTTTTCCAGATTTTTTCGGAGCAAATACCAAGCCCAAAACCTGCCCACAATCGGACTGCAATGTCATGCATGATGTATTGTTGATTGTGGGAAGGTTAGGTGAAGCATATTCAATTCTTATAATTGAAGTGGGAGCTGCAACACTAAGTTTAAAGAAAGAAAAATTGTTTTCAAATGTAATGGTGTGTATTTTCAACTTCCCTTAGGCCTATAAATAGTGAGGTTTCCCAAGCTTGTAAACAGACCCCAAGGGGGGGAGCTCTCAAACATTTCTCTAGAGCTCCCCTCCCTTCTCTCCCTCAAATTCTCTTAGTTTTCTTTTCTAGTTCTCAATTATTGTAATAAAATCCTTTTGCTAAATGTTTCTGAGTTCTTCTTAACTTTCCATTGTAATGTAAATTCTTTTCTTTAGGAATTCAAGTTTGAGTAATTTCCAAGTTTCAATTATGGTTTTTGTTCTTATTCATTATGCTTATAAGTTAATATGCTAGTTTGAATGATTGATCACCATTAAGTCTTGCATGTTAGCTATCTTGGTTTGAATTAAGAGTAGACACCATGCTTTAATTCGAATTGAACTATGAATAGGACGAGTATGTATGGCCATTCGACAACAGGGATTAGATACATGCTTGGTTGTTTAAAATGTTCTTCTATGCTTAATGGGTTCCTAATGCTTAATTTAGGTTAGACAACAAATGATCAAGTTAGGGAATTAGGAACACAAGGTGAGGACCAGACATCATGGCTTAATCATACTTTAGCTAGAATCAATCCGTTAATCTAAATTGAACTTGGGAACTTATTCGCTTGAGTTAATTTATTTTCTTTCTTTCTTGTTTGATTTATTTTCTTTCTTTTTTTCATTTCTGTTTTGTACAGGGAATTGAATTAAATCAATCTATCATCAATCCTCGTGGGATCGACCTCGCACTTACATATGCTAAACTACCAACGGCTCGTGCACTTGCGAGTATCACAAGTTGAGGATGCAGCTGAATCTATTTTGGTGCAGCTGAATCGACGCAACAGGCACCTTTGCCGACTTAGCCCTTGTCCACTGACTTGGGCATTTGCTCCAGCCACATGTATGTGGCTTTGCCTAGAAACTTCTCCACAATTCCTTGTTGCATGCTTTCTTGGTTTTTCTGGAACATTCTTCAATCTTTTATTCCCTTCAAGCTTATAGCTCTTTCTTCAAGCTTCTAGATTTTTCTACAAATATGCATTAATTTCAACAATGTCAAAGCTGCTTTCGGACTCTTCGGACAAGTTGAGAAGAATGGGATTCAAGCTGATGGGAACACATTCATGGGCCTACTTTGTGGGTGTTCTCATGCTGGTCTCGTTGATGAGGGCCGGAGGTATTTCAACAACATGAGTAGTGTTTTTTCCTTGACTCCTACAATTAAGCATTATGGATGCATGGTGGATCTTCTTGGCCATGCTGGCTTCTTGGATGAAGCTTATAACTTAATCAAAACTATGCCAATGAAGGCTAATTCCGTCGTTTGGGGAGCGTTGTTGGGTGGATGTAGGCTACATGCACATTGAAAATACCTGCAGGATGCCTCAAAATGCCTAGAGGAGGGTGAATAGGCCAATTTAAGATTATAATCAAATAAATAAAAATAAACTTCGGTAGCAGGATTGATATGGCTTATCAATTCCTGTAACGTGCTGGGCATAAAATAAAAGAACACGCAGAGAATTATTTTACGTGGTAAAACCCCACCTCTAGGGAAAATCCACGGGACTCCTCAGTCCAACACAAATCCACTATAGAACGATGATTACAAGAAGTACTCACACACTTATCCTAGACACATTCTAGATAATGTTTACCGACTTCTTCGTAACTCAACTTCTGTCACGGGATGATCTTCGACACTCCTTATGTTGAACGCAATACTAGCCACGATTGCTTCAAGCTCACCGGAGGAAAACCGCCACCACGGTCTTGGTGCCCTCAACCGTATGAGTCACCGATCAATGCATATGAATGCAATATGAATAATTAAAGTGTTTGATAAATCACCAAGTAAACATGGAACACTTGATGATTTATCTCAAATAAATGCACAACAGCTTTTTCCTAAGAATTCTATATGCTCCACACAAAATATCAAAAGCTGTGTTTTTGAAAGGAAAAAACTTATGTTTTATTAAAGGGAGTTTTTCTCATCAAAGAGGAAAACCCAACAAACCATTACTTCTATTCCCATATGACTCTACAATGCTGAATCAATATAACTCTTGGTCAAGACGTCAAAGCAGGACCACATCTCTTATTCAATTATGACCAAGAGTTTTGAATCAATATGGATTCTTAGTAAATATGCCAACCAACTAATCTTTAATAGAAAAACAATATCTATTAAAACAAACGAATTAGACCAATCAAGTAGGAAAAGATTTCAACGCGCAAGACATAAAAGGAAAGGATAATATTTTACCTTAAATCAAAATAGAGTCCAACTAGGAAAATAATCTCAAGAGATAAAATCTAATCCTATTAAATATAGGGATAATAAAAAATTACTTGATTGAAAAAAACTCCAATTAGGAATCCTATAATGAATGCATGATTATGTCATGATTTACCTGAAATCAGATTCCTCATATCGGTCAAGTCATACTTTGGAAACCTGGGATTGAATGTGTTGCGCCAAAACATCTAGTAAACGATATTCACATAGTAACTCCCAACCTATGCTAGAGTCTAGGAAATGACAATACAAATTTCATACTAACACACATATCCAATTTGCTGAACTCGTACTGAGACAACTCATTGAGTTAGAACCATGGAACTCAGCACACTATGTTCTCCTGTCATACATTTACTCAGCAAGTCAAAAATGGGATGAGGCAGCATACACTAGGTCAAGAATGAATGAGCAAGGGATGAAGAAAATCCCTGGTTGCAGTTGGATCGAAGTGAAGGAGGTTGTTCACGAATTCCTTGTCGGAGACAAGTCCCACGCATTGTCAGAGAAGACATACACAAAGCTCGATGACTTGGCTAAGGAACTGAAAGCAGCAGGTTATGTTCCAACCACAGACTTTGTGTTGTTTGTTGATGCAGAAAAATGGTTCGGCACTTTCCCGCTCAACTTAGTGATATTTTTCCTTCGGTAGGCTCTGGTCTCGGTAGGGCGTATGATCTGTAAGATAGTAAACGCACGGTAAGACCTAGGGCATTGGTGTGGTACCGGCCGAAGGCTCTCCGATGCTTAAGTAAGTACGGATTGAGTAAGTTTGAACTATAGATCAATAGGCAGTATGCCGTGAGTTCTGATTGCTTACCCTTATTCTAGGGCTGTTGCTCCCTTTTATAGGCCTTGGGAGGTGTGCAAGTTGTTTGCATTTTCGATGTGGGACTGTGGACACTATTTGTAGGATTGCCATGTGCCAAAGGTGAGGTTGCCCTAACCGTGCGATCGGTAGGCGCGGTCCCGAAGCTAGGTGCCGAAGGCTTCCATAGCTCTGTTTTGATCCACGTGTCAGGCGTTTATTGGCTGTTCATTTTGGTATAGACATGAGTCCCCCAAGTTCTCTTGCGAGTGTTCTCAGAAGGGGACTTGTTAATTGCCTTCGGGAGGCTGGATGTTGTTCCACCATTCGGTATTGGAGTTGATGGAGGGGCTCAACTTCGTAGAAGTCGGAAGGTCGCGCTGGGGAAGACAATGGGTCGTGTCGAGTCGATGGGGGAGAAATGCTTCGACTTCTGCGCCTCGCGTGCCGTCAGTCCCTCATTGGGTGCATGACACGTGGCGAGAACTGGTTACGAGGCGCGGCGCATTATTGTGCCATTTGGCTTCCTGAGGTGTACCGTTGTGATCTTCTCCCTATAAATAGGAGCGATTCCGGAGAAAAATCCACTTTGCATTTGTGAGAAGTGAGAGCTCTGCTTGAGGCGATTTTCGGCGTTGCGAACGGCAGGATAGCGATTTCAGGCGTTGCGAAAGGCAGAAAAGGCGATTTCAGGCATCGCTAACGGTAAGGCAAGCGGTTTCTGAAGCAGCGGACGACATCACAATTTGCGAACTTTCCCGAGCTCGTTTCAAGGTACCGTTCGGCATCCCATCTTTAATGTCTTCGTTTATTTCTGGAACGTCTTTCCATGGTTGGAACTAGGCTGACCTTAGGGTACCGTTCGGTAGTCTAGTCGCCATAGGTAGCGATGTAGGGATCGGTAGGCTAGTACCCGGCATGAGCATTAGTTTCCCTTTTTCCTTTTGTAGATGTCCGATAGCGAGTCCGGATCCGAGAGAGAGCCCAACGCTTACGAAGGGGAGTCATCGGACGGTCTGTTCAATACCGATAGCGGGGGGGTAGCCCCTGATGCCGAGGACGGAAGCGATACCGATGTTGAGATTATCGACGAATGTTCCAGCTCTGCTCCGGAGTCATCGGACGGTCTGTTCAATACCGATAGCGGGGGGGTAGCCCCTGATGCCGAGGACGGAAGCGATACCGATGTTGAGATTATCGGCGAATGTTCCAGCTCTGCTCCCTCCCACGGCATCGGGAAAGGACTCATGACTGGTCCGGTACCATTGATGACCATCTACGCTGACGGCCGCCAAGTTGGGCCAGGCGTGCCTGGAGAGACGAGCGCTGGGCAGCAGCCAGAGGCCTCCACTTCTGGTCGTGGAGAGTCAGCTGCCGGACCATCCTCTCGGCCGAAGGTATCGGTGGTCTTTCCCAACAATCCTAGGGTGCCGATGGGTGTTTCGAAGGAGCACCTGTTCGGCGTAGACTATCTGGAGCCTAATAAGATTACCGAACTCGAGATCGCGAAGTATCGCAGAGAGTATTTCATTCCGGATTCGGTAAGGATGAGGATCCCCACACCCACTGAATCCCTTAGCAAGCCGAAAGATGGGGAGGTGGTTTTCTTCACGGACGTGCTCCTGCAAGGAGTGAGGCTTCCGTTGCAGCCTGCCGTCCAAAAGATCCTGGCGCAGATCGGCTACGCCCCTGGCCAGTTCAACCCTAATTTTTGGATAGGGCTGATGGGGGTGGTCACAGCCTTCGACATGGCTGGCTTAGGAGAGCCTTCATACGAGCAGTTCTCCTATCTGTACAGCGTCACCTGATCCAAGTGTACCGATCATGGTGGCTGGGTCCAGGCCAACTGTCTGAGGGCTGCCGAGCGCGGCCACTTCATTAGTCACGTGCCTACCTCCCAAAAGTCGTGGAGGAATCGGCGGGTTCTATTGTCCGGTGATTGGGAATCGCCATCGAGACACTCCGTTCGCTTTCACATCCCTACGACTTTCCAGATAGCAAGTAGGAGAATAGCACCATTCGGTAGGTCCATTTTTGTATATGTGTGACTGACCATTTCTCCTTCTTGCAGGCAAACTGAAACAACCGGTAGCCACTCAAGCTGTGATTCGGCGGATTGACCAGGTGAGATTGAAGGTCCCTGTCATGGAGAGGGTGTACCCGCAATTCCTTTTCACCCCAAATCTCATCAAGGCTTAGCTTGCTAACTCTGCCGAGAGTAAGTGTACCTTGCCGAAGGATGTTTTTTTGTTTTTTTTTTTGTTTTGATATAACGCTTACCGATTTGCCATGTGTGTTGTAGTGACGGACGAGAGGAGGGCTGCTGAGTAGAAGAGGCTGAGCGAATCCTCCAAGAGGCGCCTCATGATGGGCCTCCAAGGGCAGAAGAAAAAGAAAGGCCAGCAAGAGACGATACCCATGCCCTCGGCAGGTGCTGACGTCGACGACCAGCCGCTGGCCGAACACCTCCGTCAGATGAGCTCTGGCTCGGGGCAGGCTGGACCCGCTGCGCCCGGCCCATCCCCTAGCCGTGGTGCTACTGCCGAAGGAGCTTCTTCCAGAGCTGCTGGCAAGCGGGTGGTGACCGTTGATCTGGATGCCGAGCCTGCTTCGAAACGAGGGCGGCAATCTGAGGTTCCTCGTGCCATCTTCTCAGTCGAGGACGATGACGACTCTACCGATCCCATCAACCTGGCATGTCCTTCGAAGACGGTCCAATTTGCGAACCACATGATCCTCGGTTCGCAGATGGAGCTGTCCGAGATCGAGGAGCTGCCGAAGAAGCTTCTCTGGGAGGAAGCTGGGCGAGCCTTCCGCCTTCAGGCCTCGGTAAGCCTTCTACATTTAGTATTTACCGATTCGTTCCTTTCCTTCGGTATTTCTGACATTCGGCACTCGTTTTTCAGGCTTCGATGGATATGTGGCTGTGCGTCAAGCGCGCCATTAATGCTGCTGAGAAGGCGAAGAGGGCCTACGAAGACAGTAGGGCCAAGGTTGCCGAGGCTGGCAAGGCCATTCAAGCGAACGCGACAATGGCGAAGAATTTGGAGGCTGCCGAACGGCAGGTTAAATATTACGAGGCCAAATTCACTGAGATGTCGGTAGCCTTGGAGTCAGCGCAGCTATCGACAAGGGAGGCTCTGGAGGCGATCCAGGTGGCCCTGGAGGAGTCTGAGTGAGCCAAGGCTTCAAAAATTGAGGCCTCGATTCGGGGGTACCGTCGCTCCTCTGAGTTCTCCAACCTACTGGACTCGGAGGTTGGCGAGGAGATGGCAGGTCTGCTTTACCTGAACTTCATTGCCGATCCCCCTCCTCTCCCCGAAGGAATAACCGAAGAGATGATAGAGGAGTACGAAGGGGAGGTCACTCCGGAGCCTGAGGCCGAGGAGCCTATTGCCAATGCTACCGAGGAGGAGAATGTGGCCCCTACCGAGGAAGAAGCTGCTTAACTGGAAGCTTCCGTTCACTCTGCAATGATACTCAAAGGTATAGTCCTATCTTCGGAAGGCAGAGCGAAGGTGGCTTCCATAGAATGTTAATCTTCTCCAAAAGCTTCTTCTTATTTTCAACTAAAGCTGGTTGAGCTCTGACGGATGAAGGAAGAATAGGACGTTCTGGAAGAATCCATCGCCCCTGGTGCCATGGGAACTGCCATCGTTTAGGTCTTATTAATGTATTTTGTTTTATGTAACTGCCATGTGGCGATGTTGTCTGAAAGCCTTGATGCCGAGGGCATCTATTAATACAAATCGCTTCATTTTCTGTTTTTG
Source organism: Prunus salicina (assembly GCA_020226455.1). Lineage (NCBI taxonomy): Eukaryota > Viridiplantae > Streptophyta > Magnoliopsida > Rosales > Rosaceae > Prunus > Prunus salicina. The sequence goes on along the minus strand of CM035345.1, from coordinate 4,105,586 downwards.
AATTCTTCCAAGTGATTTTACTTTCCGCATGTCTTTGCCTTCTGTTTTTTGTGTTTTTCCAAAGCATAAGTGAATTTGCAATCGGTAAGATAAAATTTCATCAACCGTTGGCCAATAAAACTATCTCTCGAGCAAAGCACACTAGTAGGAAGTTGTAAAAACGTACTTGCCGAAGGCTAAGTAACGGCTTTAATTGCCGAAGGCAAGTAAAACCCAATAATCAAGTAAAAGTGAGCCTTGAATTAAGCAAGTTGTACTTCGATCGGTAGTTTAATTGTAAGGGCAAAAACATAGTTTTAGTGCGACCGAGGGTCTCTACCGTCTCTTTAAAATGAAGAGAGTTTTAATAACACACCGAAGGTTTTGGATATATGAGCCGAAGGCCCTTTCATTTGATAGTTGCCGAAGGCAAAGATACATGGATTTCGCTTTACAATAAAAACCTGCCGTAGGCTAGGGAATTCTATACTGCCGAAGGCTGTAAATGTAAGCAAGCCGAAGGCTTTTCTGAATTGTATCTTAATCCTGCCGTAGGCTAGGTGACTTCATTTAAAATAATATTTCAAATGCTCTACGTTCCAAGGATGACCGAGGGTCTTTCCGTTGGAGTCTTTGAGGTGATAAGTTCCCGATCGTTGGATGCCAATGATCTCATAGGGGCCTTCCCAGGAGGGTCCGAGGGTTCCTTCCGTGGGATTCTTAGTTGCCAGGGAGACCTTTCGCATTACCCAGTCCCCAATTCGGAAGGATCGGGGTCTGACTCTGGCGTCGTAGTACCGAGAGACGCGCTGCTTGTAGGCTTCGTTCCGAAGGTTGGCCTGCGCTCGGTGTTCCTCGATCAGATCGAGGCTTAAGGCGAGTGCCTCCTCGTTTGCCTTGGGGGTGAAAGTTTCCGTTCGGTAGGAAGGTTCACCAATCTCGACGGGGACAACTGCTTCCGAGCCGAAGGCCATGGAGAAGGGTATTTCACCAGTTGCCGTTTGGTAGGATGTTCAGATGGCCCATAGCGCTTCTGGAAGCTTCTCCGGCCAGGCTCCTTTGGCTTTTTCAAGCTGTCGTTTCAACAGCTTCTTGACTATTTTGTTCATTACCTCGACTTGGCCGTTTGATTGGGGGTGAGCTGGTGAGGCGAAGAACAGGTTGATCTTGAGGCGAGTGCAGAACTCCCTGAAGACCTCCGAATCAAATTGCCTACCGTTATCTGTGATGATAGCGTAGGGGATTCCGAATCGGCAACAGATATTCGTCCAGACGAAATCCTCCACTTTGGCTGCCGTTATTGTTGCTAGGGCCTTGGCTTCTACCCACTTCGTGAAGTAGTCTACGGCAACCACCGCGTACTTGACCTGACCCTTACCTTCTGGCATCAGTCCAATCAAGTCTAGTCCCCACTGGGCGAACGGCCATGGGCTGACAATCGGTGAGAGTGGTTTGGCCGGGATGTGAGGGACGCTACCGAACCGTTGTCATTTATCGCACTTCTTGACCAACGTGCTCGCATCTTGGTGTAGGGTCGGCCAAAAATATCCCTGCCGGAAGACTTTGTGTGCAAGCGATCGGGACCCAGAGTGGTCACCGCAGACTCCGTTGTGGACTTCCCGAAGGATGTAGTCCCCTTGCTCTTTGGTGAGACATTTCAGGTATTGCGTGGTGTACCCTCTTTTGTACAGAACATCGTTGATGATTGTGTATCTTGCCGATCGATATCGTAGCTTCCGAGCTTTAGACTTGTCGGTAGGAAGGGTTCCGTCTGTTAGAAAAGCATAGATTGGAGACATCCAAGTGTTCTCGTACCGTACGGTACACACCTCAGTAGTGGTCGTGCTTGGTTGGGATAGTATCTCCACTGGAACCTTCCTTCCGATCTTGTCGTTTATTGCCGAAGCCAATCGTGAGAGTGCATCGGCATGACTGTTTTCTGACCTTGGGATCTGCCAAATCTCATAGGCCTGGAATTTATGTAGGAGTTGGTGGGCTGCCGATAGGTAGGCGGACATGGAGGCATCCTTTGCTGCAAAGTCTGCCGTTATCTGATTCACTATGAGCTGAGAGTCGCTGTGGATGCTGATCTGCTTCGCACCCATGCTCTTGGCTAGCCGAAGGCCGGCCAAGAGAGCCTCGTACTCTGCCTCGTTGTTAGAGGTTCTGAAGCTGAATCGGAGGGCATACTCGAGCTTGCCTCCGTCTGGAGTGGTCAACACTAAACCAGCGCCGCAGCCTTGTTGATTTGTCGAGCCATCAACATGCAGGATCCATACCGAAACGGAGGGATCGAAGCGCTCGGCACTCACGTTTTCTGTTACCGGAGACGTGGGCTCGGTAACGGATGGTTCTGATGGTGCCGGAAGTGTGAGTTCGGAGATGAAGTCGGCAACGGCCTGACCCTTTTCGGCGGGCCTTGGCTTGAATTGTATATCAAATTCCCCTAGCTCGATTGCCCATTTGACTAATCGGCCTGACGTCTCCGGCTTTTGGAGCACCTGTCGAAGGGGCTGATTGGTCAGAACGGTAATCTGGTGCGCTTGGAAGTATGGGCGGAGCCTTCGTGCTGAGATAACAAGAGCTAGTGTTAGCTGCTCCAAGGGAGGGTACCGAAGTTCTGCGCTCTGGAGTGCCTTGCTGACATAAAAGATTGGTAGTTCTACCTTCTCTGGCTTCCGTATTAACACCGAGCTAACGGCAGTAACGGATACCGAGAGGTAGAGGAGGAGTACTTCTCCAGGGAGCGACTTTGACAGAAGGGGTGCCTTGCTCATGTAGTTTTTCAAGTTTTGAAACGCTTGGTCGCATTCGGGAGTCCATGTGATCTGGTGTTTGCCCCCTTTTAAAGCTTTGAAAAACGGTACACACCTGTCGGTAGCCTTGGAGATGAAGTGGGTTAAGGCGGCGACACGTCCGGTAAGGCTCTGAATATCCTTCTGTGTCTTCGGCTTCTCCATGTCGATTATGGCTTTGATCTTCTCGGGATTAGCCTCGATCCCCCTCTGGCTAATCATGAACCCGAGAAACTTCCCAGAAGACACTCCGAAGGCTCATTTCGTCGGGTTCAGCCTCATTCGGCAGGTCTTCAATATGCCGAACATGAGGGCCAGATTTTCCAGATGCCCCCCTGCCGTTCGGCTTTTCACCAGCATGTCGTCGACATACACCTCCATGATGCTGCCGATGTGCTGGGCGAAGATCCGATTGACCAGCCGTTGATATGTTGCCCCCGCGTTTTTTAGGCCGAAGGGCATGACGTTGTAGCAATAAAGCCCTCGGTCTGTGATGAACGCGGTATGCTCGCTGTTGGCAGGGTCCATGAAGATCTGGTTATATCCCGAATAGGCATCCATGAAGCTGAGCAGCTTATGGCCGGCAGTGGCGTCAACTAGTTGATCGATCCTCGGCAACGGGAAGCTATCCTTCGGGCAGGCCTTGTTTAGATCGGTATAGTCTTGGTACATTCGCCATCCGCCTTTGGCCTTCCGAACCATGACCGAGTTAGCAAGCCAGATAGGATATATGGCTTCCCTGATGAAGCCGATGGCTTTGAGCTTGTCCACTTCATTGCGCATGGCCTCATACCGTTCGGTATCATATGATCGGCGCTTCTGCCTGACAGGCTTACAGGTGGGGGAGAGACTAAGCTTGTGGCTGATGACATCAGGCGATATACCGGGCATATCGTCATAAGACCAGGCGAAGACCTCTGCATGCCGCCGTAAGAAATCGATGAATAGTTCCCGCATCGGTCGGGATGCTCCTCGTTCAGGACGACAATTTCGAGCTCCTCGGCAGGCTGTGCCAATGGTGTTGGCGTTTCCTCCCTTGGGTCGTCTATTGGCCCGCTACCGTTCGGTAGCCCCTGCACAGACATGGCCTCCATTGGGGGTTTGCTAGCCACCGACTTCAACGCAGTCGCGTAGCACATCCGTGCGCTGAGCTGGTCTCCTCGGACGGCACCGGTACCGTTGCAAGTGGGGAATTTCATCAGCAACATGTGTGGGGACAGGTGGGCCTGCCGTTCGCCCAATGATCACATTGTATGCCGTTGGGCAATCAACAATGAGGAATTGGTCGTAGGTCATTGTTCTTCTTGGGGCAACGCCGAAGGCGATGGGCAGGCTTACACTGCCGACTGGTTGGACCAGATCCCCAGAAAAGCTGAGTAAAGGAGTTATCTGACGGTTGACCATGCTGTCAGCAATTCCCAACCCTCTGAATGCATCGGCAAAAAATTACGTTTACCGAGCTTCCCGTGTCGATCAATACCCGGCCTACATCATAATCGGCAATCTCGGCTCGAATGATCATCGGTTCATCATGGGGATAGATGACCCCTTCTTCTTCTTCCTCGCTGAAGGTAATGGGCTCCCAACCCACCTTCGCGAGCTTCCGATGCCGATCAGATTCGATACCGAAGGCCTGTGGGTAATGAGCCGCCCGCACGTATTGCTTCACCGATCGGTTAGAAGGTCCTGCCAAAGTAGGGCCTCCACTGATGGTGCTGATCATGTTGATCTGCCGATTGGCGTTGGGTGCCGGTGCCTGTTGCGGTCTGGCGATGTACTGATCCAGCTTCCCCTCCCGAATCAGGCGCTCAACAATCTTTCTTAGAATGATGCAGTCCTCGGTATTGTGGCTATTTTGTTGGTGATACCGACAGAATTTGCCAGTATCCCGATTGTCCTGCCGATTAGGCTTTCGGTTTGTTGGCTTCGGGATTTGATCGTGCTCGTTCATCAAAACGGCTTCGTATGTGGTGTTCAGCAGGGTAAAGGCTTCCTAGGCACGATCGTGATTCGGTAGCGGTGCACGGTGGTCATTACGACCGTACTTCCCGCGCCCCTTTTTCGAGTTCCCCTGCCGATCCTCCCGGTTGTCCTTCCATTTGGAACCTGCTGAAGAGCCGTCGGCTCGCCCTAGAGGGTAGGATGATTCTTGCCCGGGATACGCCTTAGGTGCCGATTCCCCCTGCCGAGCCGTGGGCCCGGATTTGGAGTTGAAATACTCGGCTTTAGCGTGGACTGCCGTTTGCTTCATTAGTTCATCATACGTGCGCCAGTTGCAGCTGTGCACGAGGTACTGAAAGTGAGAGGACCGAAGGCCGCTCTTGAAGGCGCCGTAGGCTGCCCTGTCATCCGTTTTCGGACACCTTGAGTACTCGTGACTGAAGCGCGCAGCGTACTCCCGTAAGGGCTCGTCTTCTCCCTGCCGAATCGTGTATAGATCATCGGCAGAATATAAACGGTCTGTTTGGATCATGAAGTGGTTGAGGAAGATCTGCTTCATCTCATTAAACGAGTTTACCGTTCCTGGTTCAAGACGGTAGAACCAGTTTAAAACAGCTTCAGAGAGGGAGGAGGGGAACAGCAGGCATTGCCCCTCGTCGCTAAGGCCCTTGCACCCTACTGCCAATTGGAAAGAATGAAGGTGCGTCAAGGGGTCCTGGGTACCGGTGTAGTACGGTATCCGAAGTGGCTGTATATCCCTTTCCTGCTGTGAGCGCTTAATGCGTTCGGTGAATGGTCCCGGCCGAAGCTTTCCCCAAACGGGCTCTTGGGAACGAGTTCGGTCGTCTTCCATCTTCTGGATCTTCTGGAAGAGCAAGCGGATAGCGAGGTCTCGACTCGGGACTTCCACGGACCAGTAGTATTCGGAAGGTCCCCCCGGGCTTGGCGGTCTCGCCTTTGAAGACTTGGTTGGGGTTACCGAACGGTAGCTTGATTCGGTTTCCCAAGAGGGGATGTATTCGTTGTCTGGCTCTACCTCCGAATTCAAACCTTGGGCCTCCGAAGGGGCGATTTGTCTCCGAGGATATTCATGCATGAGTCCCGAACGCGGGCATTGATCCTGATTGGGGACCTATGCCGTTCGGTCTGTTTATCGTTGATACGATGACGACAGTCGGAGTACACCTTCTTCGGTATGTGAGGCTGGTCCCGAGGTACCGGAACTACCAACTGTTTGGAGGGTCTAGGCGTTGCCTTTGCCCCCTTCTTTCCCTTCTTCTTCCGACTAGGAGTCAGAAGGCTTTGTGTAGACTCCGCAGTCTGGATGTCCTGTGTGTCTTGCTGGTTAAGTAGTCGCTGAGTTTCGTCTACCTTAGACGAGAGTAGTTTGTTATGTTCCTGGAGCCTAGCCATTTCCTTCGGAAGGGAAGTCATCTAGGCCAAAAGCTCCGCTTCGACCGTAGTCTGAAGCACCGGGGCGTTACCGAATGGAGTGCTAGGGTGCAGCGCGGGGCTTGCTCCACTTGGCATACCGAACGGTAGGCCATCCTCCGATAGGAACTGTGGTCCCGAAGTGGTTCCCATGTATTTTTAGGAATTAGTAGGTTGATTTTTATCATTCCCACAGACGGCGCCAAACTGTTGACGCAGAAAAATGGTTCGGCACTTTCCCGCTCAACTTAGTGATATTTTTCCTTCGGTAGGCTCTGGTCTCGGTAGGGCGTACGATCTGTAAGATAGTAAACGCACGGTAAGACCTAGGGCACCGGTGTGGTACCGGCCGAAGGCTCTCCGATGCTTAAGTAAGTACGGATTGAGTAAGTTTGAACTACAGATCAATAGGCAATATGCCGTGAGTTCTGATTGCTTACCCTTATTCTAGGGTTGTTGCTCCCTTTTATAGGCCTTGGGAGGTGTGCAAGTTGTTTGCATTTTCGATGTGGGACTGTGGACACCATTTGTAGGATTGCCATGTGCCCAGAGGTGAGGTTGCCCTAACCGTGCGATCGGTAGGCGCGGTGCTGAAGCTAGGTGCCGAAGGCTTCCATAGCTCTGTTTTGATCCACGTGTCAGGCGTTTATTGGCCGTTCATTTTAGTATAAACATTGTTGGACATAGAAGAGGAGGAGAAGGAGCATTTCCTTGGTTGTCATAGTGAGAAGCTGGCTATTGCATTTGGTCTCATCAGCACTGCTCCTAAAGATACAATTCGAGTTGTGAAGAACCTTCGTGTAAGCGGCGATTGCCATGAGGCCATCAAGCTCATCTCCAAGATTACAGAAAGACAGATAATTCTTCGGGATAATAACAGATTCCATTGTTTCGTAGATGGTTCATGTTCATGTGAAAATTATTGGTAAAATTTGATTAAAATAACACAATTTTGATACCAACCCTTTGGTGCCAATAATCCCAAAGATGATCAACATGTTAAATTGTAGGGAAATTGGTGACTTTGACCTTAGCTTGTATACTTTTTGGAAAAATGACCCCTCCCTCTAAAACTTTTGGTTAAATGGCCTCTAGAAATACTGCACCTGTAACTTTTTTTCCACCGTCATTTTTTATGCTCTGAACTGGAGCCCTATCTCTCACTTCTCTTCTCTCTTCTCTGATGAACCCAAGAGGCCCCAAATTCATCTCAAGCTGCCAATCTCTGTCTCTGTCTCTCTCCAGGTAGCCAAAGTTGCAGCGCTGGATTAGTGGTCCAAAAAATCATTCTGGGCAAACTTGAATTCAGGAGACAGTTTCTAATATTAAATTACTCTGGAGGGTATGACAAAGTTTGTTCCTTTGTTATTTCCTCTCTCCTTCTGTGATTTATTTGGTTCTAATTCTGCAGCTCCTCTTAGATTACATTGTTTACCTGCTTTTGGATGTCTATTTATTTATTTTTTCAGACTCAAGTTAGAAAATGTTCTAACTCTTTGGAGATGGAAAGATTTTACGATGCAACTGTTTGAGGCCAAAGTTTGGGAAGCTTTGAGTCAGAACTATATCCGCAGGGAAGACTGAGAATGGGTGATTATCACTATCAATTCCGATTATTCTGGCTAAAACCATTTTGCTTGTTAATTTTTTTTTTAATAGTTTTGTTTAGTAGTTCTAGACCTCAGGTAGATAATGTAAAGGTTCCAAAATTGATTATTAACTTGTTACACAGTTTGAAAGGTGAGATTTCAAGGAAGAGTGAATCTGCCCCAACATTGTTTATCTTTCCTTTTCTTTTTTCTTTTTTTAATAAATCATTGATGGCGTCGTTTATTACTGGCATCATCCAACCTTCTATCCATTACTATGTAATATATGCTTGGTTTTTCAGAATGTTTTGTATTTGGGTGATTGATTTGGTTTGCTTCTGCTAGTTTTATGAGTAGGAGCATGACTAAGAATCTTTTCTGCGAATCACTAGGACAATCTTTTCTGTCTAAGAACACCAAGTAACCTGAGGAATGCTGTGGTACCATGTTCTTGCAGCTGGTTTGAATGGTTATATGGCAACTATAACTAGAGGAATGCTGTGAATAAGTGGCGTTGTGGTGCTGCTCCAATTACAGCTTTTATTTAAATATTTATTTTCGATGATTTTCTTACCAGGCTTTTCGGTTCCTTGAGGAGGTGTATTGATTTAGGAGATTGACTCCTTTGACTGCACTTGGTTGAACTGTTAGGCGACGATGACTGTTAAGCGTTGGTCTCAAAATCCTGGGGCCGCTTCAATTGGAAAACCTGCTTTTCATCCAGCTACTGTAAATTTGGAAGGCAAACCACATGAGTAAGTCATGATATGGGCCTTGTTTACATGAAACCCAAGCATGGAAATCTGAGAATTGTCACCCCTCATTTCACAGAGCTGTTTTCGACCAAAAAAAAAATTACACACGGCTGTTTTGACTTTGGTCGCTGGCTGTTGAGACAAACTGCTACAAAATTCCTGTTGGATGATATCTTCAAAATCCAGGCCCTCCCGTTTGTTGGTTGATGAACAAAAGTTATACCACGCAAGTAGGGTGGGCATCGGAACTGAAGAACTGATCAACCAAACCAAAATGGGTCCGAAAAAAAACCAAAAAAAACTGTGTTGATCAAAAAGTCAAACTCGATTCAAAACACCGAACCAGTTCCAAATCTGGTTCTATACCGAACCGGTTCCAGATCTGGTTCTATACCCCAAAAAATCAGCCTGGCCAAATTAAAAAATATATAATTTTAATATATATTTATATGTTGTTAGACCTCTCCACAAAGCCCAACTCCAAAAGTCAAATAAGTAAATAGGCCCAATTCTATTTCTTACCCATCTCTCAAGGCCCAACTCATTTATTTATTTTTATTTTACTTGAAAGCAGACCAAACTCTTTATATTCATTTGTAACACTCACTCGACCCCTCCTCTCCATCATCTCTTTTTCCTCTAGGTCTCCTCTTCTTTCCTTTCCTCGTTCTATCTTCTTCTCCTTGAGATCGCAGATCGGACGATGGTGGGGATGTGAGGAAAGCCACCTCCACCGTGACCGCTAACCCCAACGAAGTAGCTAGCACCATAATCGTTGTTGACTTGGAGACTATCGGCACAATAGCAGGAGCACACCTGCTGAAACCAACATACCATGGCAACCATCAGAGACGGTGACGATGACGGCTGAACGTGGATGAAAACGAGTGTGGTTAAGCCGATGAGGAGATGATGGCTGAACGTGAAAAACCTAAACCCTAATATTTGACGCACGGCTCTCCTCGTGTAGCAAGAGAGCGATCCCCTAATATGTTTAGTACGCTCATGAAAGACATCATTATGTGCGATCTGGATGGCGCTCTTATTATCACAAAATAGAGGACTTGGTGCAGAAAGTTTAATACCCATATCTCCTAGTAACCATCGCAACCAAACAATCTCAGAGGTAGGCTCTGCTAAAGCTCTATACTCGGCTTCAACACTAGAGCAAGCCACGACTGCCTGTTTTTGGCTTTTCCAAGAGAGAAATGAAAATAAAAATCCATGGTGTAAAGTATCTTGCACATATCTGATAATTCGAAGAACTTCTGCGAAGTGAATTGAACAAGGTGCAGTCATAAAATAGCCTGCTATATGCATTGATGGCTAATGTCTGGTAGTATAATGGTCAAATAAATAAGACTTCCAACAAGCTGTTTATAAAGAGTGGCATCAGATAAGGGCTCACCATCAGCCGGTCGAAGTTTGATGTTTAATTCCAACGGTGTATCAACTACTCTATTGTCTGTCAAGCCAACTCGAGATATATTAGGTCAGAGGCGTACTTATCTTGAGACAAAATGTATCCACCAGGTGAGGAATCCATTTTAATGTCAAGAAAATATCTCAAAGGTCCAAGATCGTTCATGTCAAAGCAGTTACTGAGATGAAGTTTAATATCTTGAATTCCAATAAGATCATCCCCAGTAATAACCATATTGTCAACATAAAACAATAATATCTTGAAATTTATTTAGCATGGATTCTATACACGCTCTTGGCTTATTTCCAAGTAAAATACTCGAAAAACGTATGACTAAATATCTCTTACTAAAACCAGTTGCATATATCAGGATACAAGCGACTGCGGGTAGCAGTTGTTGATGCTCAAAATGGCTAGGCCAAGATTGAGTCCAACTTAGTGATGATTGTGTGATGGATGATGGATGAAGGTGAGGACCTTAGGCATGTATGTAAAGACTTGGGCAAGCGATAAATGTAAAGAAGACAAGATATACGTGGTTCACCCTTAATGAATGGGCTACGTCCACGGAGAAGTATATTCTCATTATAACAGCGTATCAATACATTTATACATGGAGAGAGGAGTCCCTTCTAAGTTGAGAGAAGTCTCTATTTATAGGGAGGTGAGAGTGGGAGGTTTGTGTAGATTTCCGATGTGGGACTTTGCGCACGTCGTTGTGGAAGAGTGTCTTCCTTCGGCGTGAGAGAACAGTAGTCGTTTTGAGGCTAGATATGCTCGGTTGATTATGGTGTAAACAGTAGTCCCCCAAGTTCGCGGTCAAGAAGTGACTTCTGGGTTGGGAACTTGTGAGTTTTTGTGTAATCATGACCGAGCATTCCAGGTTCAGTGGGAGCCGTAGGGCAGTTCCTAGTCCCCCAAGTTGGCAAGCTAGAAGTTGCGTTATCACTGGTAGCTGTGTGAGCTTCTAGGATTATTTGGTACGAGCTTGTGTTGGCCTCAGTGATTGTTGGTATCTGGGTACCTGGGCGTTTGGTGAGGAAGCCGGGTCTGGGCTGCAAGGGGCTGGGGCCTTGATGCTTCGGTGGCCTTGGGAAAAAGGGTTGGGCCTTTAGCACCCTTGGTATCCTTTAGTTTCAATGCTTCCTAAGCCATGCAAAATGTGGCCACAAATTTTTTTTTTTTTTTTTGGTAAGCCATGCCTCCCAAAAAACTTTCATGGTGCTTGCCGTTCGGCAAGGAAGCCAAGCCCTTTTTTTTTTTTTTTTTTTTTTTTTTTTTGGGGAAAAAAAAAATAATATAATAATAATAATAATAATAAAAAATTTTGAGCCTTCCTCCAAAGTTTTCATGCTCCTTGCCGAACGGCAAGGAGGCCAAGCCTTTTTTTTCTTTTTTTTGTAAGGAGCTAGACCCTTTTTTTTTTTTTTTTTTTTTTTGGTAGAAGGAGCTGGGCTCTTTCTTTTGGAAGGAGCTGGGCACTTTTTTGTGGAATGAGCTGGCTTTTTTTTTTTGTGGAAGGAGCTGGGCCCTTTTTTTTTTTGTGGAAGGAGCTGGGCTCTTTTTTTTTTTTTGGGAAGGAGCTGGGCTTTCTTTTTGTGGAAGGAGTTGGCTCTTTTTTTTTTGTGGAAGGAGCTGGGCTCTTTTTTTTTTTTTTTTTGTGGAAGGAGCTGGGCTCTTTTTTGTTTTTTTGGGAAGGAGCTGGGCTCTTTTTTTTGGGGAAGGAGCTGGCTCTTTTTTTTTTTTTGTGGAAGGAGCTGGGCCCTTTTTTTTTTTTTTTTTTTTTTTTTTTTTTGGAAGGAGCTGGCCCTTTTTTCTTTGAAGGTAGCTAGGAGCTGGGTCCTTTGGAAAAATAGCTAGGACCTTTGGAAAAGTAGCTAGGAGCTGGGTCCTTTGAAAAAATAGCTAGGAGCTGGGTCCTTTGGAAAAATAGCTGGGACCTTTGGAAAAGTAGCTAGGAGCTGGGTCCTTTGGAAAAATAGCTAGGAGCTGGGTCCTTTGGAAAAATAGCTGGGACCTTTGGAAAAGTAGCTAGGCAAGGCTAGCTCTTTCCATATTACTTCATTGCTATTGACTAAATAATGAGCACATGGGTTTCATGCATGAAGATTGTAAGCCATGCAAGCTCTTTCCAAGCTTTTTTTTTTTTTTTTTTTTTTTTTTTGAAATGAGCTGGGCCTCTTTTTTTTTTTGGAAGGAGCTGGGCCTCTTTTTTTTTTTTTTTTTTGATATGGAGTAAGAGAATTTGGGCTGGGCCTCTGGGGGTTGTGGCAAAAAGCTGGGCTTTTGATTAGATGTTTTGGGATGCACAATATTGTAGCTGGGGTCCTTTTGTTTCGGCCGGTGGCTCAATAATTGGAGCTAGGCATCCACAATTTTAATAATAATAAGGTACTAAGTTGAGAGAAATTGGCCCAAATAGGTTTAGCATAGCTGGGCCTATTGTTTTGGCAGGTGTGTGCAGGAGGGCCTGGGTCGCGGAGTGGGCTGAGCCATAATTGGGCTTTGAAGAATTAGTTTGCAAGGGCTGGGCCCTGGATTGGCTTTGGCAAGTCCTCATGGGTTTGGGCCCGATGAGTTTGGCAAGGGTGTTTAAAGGAGGGAAAAAGAAAATATGGCCTGGGCCCGTTTCTATTTCAGCAGACATAGATGTGGCTATGGTGTTAGAGCTGGGGCCAAGGTTGGAAGGGCTGGGCCTTCGGCAGGTTTTTTAAAGAAAGCCAAGATTGCAAGGGTTAGGGTTGTGGAAAGAGGGGTATAAATTCCACCTCATGAAACTTGCCGTTCGGCAAGACTAAAACGAAAGAGTCTAGGTACCTTGGTCTTTCGAAGTTGAAGCTGAGTTCGGTGGTCCTGGGAGCTTTCCGAGGTGAGCCTTTGTTTTGAATTCGTATGGACCTTGCCGTTTTGGTGTTTTGTTGTTTGAAGCTTCGGTAGGAGCACTTGGATTGGAGCTGGGTTAACCCCAAAAATAACTCTCCATCTTTCATTTGATCTAGCCGTCCGCTCACCCCTGAACATCTCAACTATCTCTTCCCCTGAAACCAAACTCTCTCAATGGAGAAACTCAAGGATGTCGTCGGTGGAAAGCTCAAGGAGGAGGAGTCCGAATTGAGCATGGTGAAGGTGTCTAGCCCAATGGTTCTGTTGAACTCACTGCCAGCTATCCCACCAGAAGATCCTTTGGGAAAGGACACCATTCTGCAACCAGTGTTGGAGGTGATTGAGGTGCTCGTGGTTGTGTTTGCCATGGATCCCTCAGAAGTTACCATAGATGCCTTTCTGTTTCATAGAGGTAGGGTGATAGGGGAAATTGAAGACATGGTTCCAAATTGGGATCTGGATTGTGGCTTGGAAGAGATGCAGCTTGCGGCGCTAGCACATTGTCTAGATACCTGGAGGGTATATTTGCTAGATAGGAGGTTTGTGGCAAGAACTATTGTGTTGAGCAGTCACATGTATTGTACAGGTAACATCCGAGCTGAGTTTGATATTTACTTGAATGTGCTTGATGAGTTTCACTTCCAATTAGTGTATATGACCACAAGGCTCCGAGATTTCGTGGAGCAGATGGATGAGTTGATGATAGATGAAGCCCTATATGATTCTTCTGTTTCAGACCCTTCGGAAAGCGAGTCAGAAGAAGAGCCATGGGTGAGCTCAGCCATCGATAGCATTTTGAGAAATGCTATGTTTGAAGGATGAACCGTGTAGTGCCGGCATGTCGAGTCGGGTGGTTTGGGTTTCGTAAGCTAGCCGTGACTTGGAACCGCGCAGTGTAGCAATGGGCTTAGCTACTGGACGTTTGGCAAAGGAGCACGGCTCATTGGTTCGGCAAGAGCTCAACTTTGCTGTCTCTGTAGCTGAGATGTTGTTTCTTTGTCTGAACATGAATTTTGACAGTCAAGTTTATAACTGTGTGAAGTAGTTGATACTTGCCTTCCCATTGGCTAGGCACGGGGGTGTCGGAGACAACACAAAGCTTGCGTGTCGCAAAGCAATGTGGCTAGACACGGGGGTGCCGGAGGTAACACAAAACTCGCATGTCGCAAGGCAATGTGGCTAGGCACGGGGGTGCCGGAGGCAGCACAAAGCTCGCATGTCACAATGTGGCTAGGCAAAAGGGTGCCGGAGGCAACACAAAAACTTGCATGTCGCAAGGCGATGTGGCTAGGCGATGTGGCTAGGCGCGATGGTGCCGGGGGCAACACAAAGCTCGCATGTCCTGAGGCGATGTGGCTAGGCACGGGGGTGCCAGAGGTAACACAAAGCTTGCGTGTCGCAAAGCAATGTGGCCAGGCGCGATGGTGCCGGGGGCAACACAAAGCTCGCATGTCCTGAAGGCTTGACCTTCTTTATGTATTCTCGTTATTTATGTAAAACACTTGATATGATATTAGACTTGTTGTCATTTGATATCAATTGTGTCAACCATGTGATTGATGAGAATGAGCCAGAGTCGGGCATTTTATTGAATATGTGCCGAAAGGCAAAAGGTACAAGAGTTGGTTGAGTCAAGGCTCGAGACCAAAATTTAAGAAAACATAAAAACATAATGTCTTAGGGTCTAGACATGCTTACTTGTAGTAGTACTTGAGACGATCGGCATTCCAGGAATGAGGCAAGATCTTGCCCTTGGAATCATGAAGTTGATAAGCGCCGGGGCGAGAGATTCTGGTAACCTCATAAGGACCTTCCCATGTTGGGCCCAAGGTACCTTCAGTAGGATTCTTGGTGGCCAAGGAAACCTTGCGCATGACCCAGTCCCCAACCTTGAAGGCACGGGGTTTGACCCGGGAGTCATAGTACTTAGCGATGCGCTGTTTGTACGCGACGTTGCGCATGTTGGACTGGTCACGGAGCTCATCAATGAAGTCGAGGTTTAGGGCTAACTGCTCGTCATTGGCTTCGGCCTCATAAGTGGAGGTTCGGTATGTGGGCTGGCCAATTTCCACTGGTGCCACGGCTTCAGTACCAAAGGAAAGGGAAAACGGTGTTTCCCCTGTGGAGGTACGGAAGGTGGTGCGATAGGACCAGAGTACTTCTGGGAGTAGCTCTGGCCAGCAACCCTTGGCTTTGTCAAGCTTAGTCTTCAAGGTCCTCTTGATAATCTTGTTCACGGCTTCGACCTGGCCATTGGATTGATGATGGGCCGGGGAGGCGAAGCAAAGCTTTATCTTGAGGTTGGAACAAAATTGCTTGAACTTTGCACTGTCAAATTGCCGTCCGTTGTTGTCCGTGACGATGGTGTTGGGGATGCCGAAGCGACATACGATGTTTTGCCAGACAAACGTCTCAATGCGAGCTGTAGTGATGGTGGCTAAGGCCTCAGCTTCAGCCCACTTAGTGAAGTAGTCGACAGCTACGACTGCATACTTGACCTGGCCTTTGCCCTCAGGCATAGGACCAATGAGGTCAAGTCCCCATTGCGCGAATGGCCAGGGACTGACCATGGCTGTCAATGGTTCAGCTGGGAGTTGAGGGATGTTGGCAAATCGTTGACACTTATCGCATTTCTGGGTGAAGGCCTGGGCGTCAGTGTGAAGTGAGGGCCAGAAGTATCCTTGCCTAATGGCCTTATGCGCTAGTGACCGAGCGCCTGAGTGACTACCGCAGATGCCTCCATGGATTTCTTTGAGGACATAATTACCTTCCTCTGGGGTCAGGCACCGAAGGTAGGGGAGACTGAAGCCACGCTTGTATAGGGCGCCATTAAGGATTAGGTATCGGGCAGAGCGATAGCGAACACGCCGCGCTTCAGCAGGGTCAGCAGGTAGTGTCTGGTTCTGCAAGAACTGAAGGATGGGATCCATCCATGTGGGGCTGTGATCGATGGCGCAGATGAGTGGTGCCCGTGTGCTGGGCTGATCCAAGATTTCCATGTGGATATTCCGACCGATGCCCTGCTCTATGGCCGAGGCTAATCTAGCCAGAGCGTCGGCGTGACTATTCTCAGAGCGTGGCACCTGGCTTATGAGATAAGCATTGAAAGTTGTAAGCAAATGGCGGGTATGTTGGAGGTAGGCTGTCATGGAGGCGTCCTTGGCGGTGAAGTCTTGGTTCACTTGGTGAACAACGAGCTGTGAGTCGCTGAATATTTGAATTTGCCTGGCGCCCATCTCCTTGGCTAACCGAAGGCCAGCCAAAAGTGCTTCGTATTCGGCCTCATTGTTGGAGGCGTGGAATTTGAAGCGAATGGCGTACTCAAGGACAACCTTGTCTGGGGAGATGAGAACAAGGCCAGCTCCACATCCCTGGGCATTGGAAGAGCCATCTACATACAAGGTCCACAAGGGCTGAGTCAAGTCTAGAGTGCCGTTGCCGGCGACGTGGATCTGGCTTGATGTAGGAGTAGGCTTGATCGTAGTCTGTGAACTGGCCGCAGTAGAGGGTTCGGTGAATTCAGATATGAAGTCAGCCACGGCTTGGCCCTTTGTGGCTGGGCGGGGTTTGTAGTGGATATCAAACTCACCAAGTTCGATGGCCCACTTAACTAACCTCCCGAAGTCTCCGGTTTCTGCAACACTTGCCGGAGTGGGTGGTTGGTTAAGACATGGATGGTGTGAGCTTGAAAGTATGGTCTGAGACGCCTAGCCGAAACCACCAGGGCGAATGCCAATTTCTCGATGTCCGGGTATCGAGCCTCGGCATCTTGTAATGCTTTGCTGACGTAATGCACTGGGTGCTCAGCACCCTCCTTTGTCTGGATGAGTACGGAACTAACCGCTGTGGCCGAGATGGAGAGATAAATCATGAGGGTGTCTCCGGGCTCAGGTGTGGACAATAAGGGGGCTCGGCTCATATACTCCTTGAGCTCGCTAAAAGCCTTGTCGCACTCAGCGGTCCAGGTAATGCTCCGCTTGCTACCCTTAAGGGCTTTGAAGAAAGGGGCACAGCGGTCAGTGGCCTTGGAGATGAATCTGGTCAGGGCTGCGACACGCCCAGTAAGGCTCTGGATGTCCTTGATTGTCTTGGGTATCGCCATGTCCAATATGGCCTTGATCTTCTCGGGATTGGCCTCAATACCTCTTTGGCTGATCATGAAGCCAAGGAATTTGCCTGAAGCCACCCCAAATGCACATTTGGTGGGGTTGAGCCTCATCCTATACCGCTTCAGAATGGTGAACATGGCGGAGAGGTTGGGGATGTGCTGGTCAGTAGTGCGACTCTTGACTAGCATATCATCAACATATACCTCCATGGTGTTGCCAATCAATGGAGCGAAGATGTGGTTCACCAGACGCTGATACGTGGCCCCGGCATTCTTGAGGCCGAAGGGCATGACCTTGTAGCAATAGAGGCCACGATCCGTGATGAAGGATGTATGGGCTTGGTCCTCAGGGTGCATAAAGATCTGGTTGTAGCCTGAGTAGGCATCCATGAAACTGAGGAGAGCGTGGCCAGCTGTGGCGTCAACGAGCTGGTCGATGCGGGGTAGGGGGAAGCTATCCTTCGGGCAGGCCCGATTGAGGTTGGTGTAGTCGACACACAT
Source organism: Prunus salicina (assembly GCA_020226455.1). NCBI lineage: Eukaryota > Viridiplantae > Streptophyta > Magnoliopsida > Rosales > Rosaceae > Prunus > Prunus salicina. The sequence goes on along the minus strand of CM035345.1, from coordinate 4,088,181 downwards.
GCGCCAGCCTTTGGTGCCCTTTCGAACCATCACCACATTGGCCAGCCAGGTGGGATAATCCACCTCTTTGATAAATCCAATGGTGCTCAACTTATCCACCTCTGCCCTCATGGCCTCATATCGCTCTGGGTCATAAGCCCGACGCTTCTGCCGAACGGGTCGGACGGCAGGGCTAATGCTTAGCCGATGGGAGATGATGTCTGGTGAGATGCCAGGCATGTCATTGTATGACCAAGCGAAGACCTCAGAGTTAAGACGGAGGAAAGTGATAAGATCAGAGCGAAGTTCCTGTGAGAGGGAGGTGCCGATCCTGACCTGCCGGTCCGGGATGTCTTCATCGAGAGTAACCAGTTCAAGGTCCTCCACAGGCTCGGCCTGTTGGGTGACAGATTCCTCCCTAGGGTCTTCTGGGCGCTCGGTGCCAGCTCGAGGTGGGGCTGGAACCTGGGTTACTGCAAGGGCCTCACCCCTATGCTGGCGATTAGTGGACTTCACTGCTGAAGCATAGCAACTTCGGGCACCAAGTTGGTCGCCACGCACCGTACCTGTGCCATAGGGTGTGGGGAATTTTAGTAGTAGCATATGTGTGGAAATGAATACCTTCATTTTGGTCATGGCCGGGCGTCCAAGGATGACATTGTAGGCTGTTGGGCAGTCAATAATGAGGAAGGGAGTGGTGATTGTCATCCGCTGGGGTGCTGCTCCGATAGAGATGGGGAGATGAATGCTTCCAATGGGCTGGACCACCTCGCCAGAGAAGCTCACCAGGGGTGTAATGCTCCGGTCGAGTAAGTGAGACGGGACCTGGAGCTCGTTGAAGGCCTCAGCAAACATCACACTGACCGAGCTGCCGGTGTCCACCAAGATACGCCCAACATCAAAGTTAGAAATGTCGGCGCGGATAATGATTGGGTCATCATGGGGGAGAATGACACCACGCTCCTCCTCCTCGCTGAAGGTAATGGGAGCCCAGCCTGATTTATGTGTTTTTGGCAAGCGTCCCTGCTCAGCGCTGAAGACCTGGTGCGCATAGGTGGAGCGGACATAATGCTTGATGGAGTTGTTAGATGTTCCAGCCAGGGTAGGACCACCACTGATAGTTGAGATCATGTTGATTTGCCGTTGGTGAGGGTTCGGTGGGGGTGGGAGATTGTGCACGTATTTGTCCAGCTTTCCTTCGCGAATAAGTCCCTCAATGATGTTGCGCAAGGCAACACAAGATTCAGTATCGTGGCCACCGAATTGATGAAAGCGACAGAAGACCCCGGTGTTAGGCATAGGCTTGCTGCCTGGTCTCCGAGGGGGAGGCTTGGGTATGATAGGTGCCTCGTTCACCAGGAGATTCTCGTAGGTAGTGTTCAGGGTGGTGAACACCTCGAACCTTGGCTTGGGTGAGAAGGGGAGTGGAGCTCGATCACCTGTCCCATGTGGGTTACCTCTGCTGGGTTGGTGGTGGTTGCCGTGTCTGCCCCGCTTGTTATTGTTGAAGGTATGCTGGTAGCTATCCTTCCTTTTGGGGTGCTGGGCGTCCTGGGTGCTTGGGGCGGGAGTAGAATGTTGAGGTGGGGCCGGGGTGGGTGCTGAAGCAGGTGGAGGTTTAGCAAAAAGATTACGCGCTTGGGTGGCCGGGCCATGCTTGGAGTTGAAGTACTCAGCTTTGGCATGAACTGCCGCCTGCTTCATTAGCTCAGCATATGTGTTCCAAGGGTTGCTGTGCACTAGGTATCGGAAGTTGGATTCTCGGAGGCCACTCTTGAAAGCACCGAAGGCGGCACGATCATCAGTGTCTGGGCAGCGGGAGTATTCGTGGCTGAACCTGGCTGCATACTCTCGAAGGGGCTCGTCCTCACCCTGCCTAAGCATGTACAGGTCGTCTGCGGAGTAGAGGCGGTCAGTCTGAATCATGAAATGGTCCAGGAAGGCCTGCTTCAGACTGTCGAATGTGTTGATGGTGCAAGGGTTCAACCTGTAGAACCAGTTCAGGGCCGCGCCGCTGAGGGTGGAAGGGAAGAGGAGGCACATGCCTTCGTCAGTTAAGCCCTTGCACCCTAAGGCAGATTGGAAAGAATGTATATGGGTAAGAGGATCCTCCGTGCCAGTGTAGAAGGCAATGCGGAGGGGCTGGATTTCCTTCTCTTGGTGGTAATTAAGGATGCGTTCCGTAAAGGGCCCAGGCCGTGGCTTCGCCCAAAGGGGTTGATGGGCGCGCTGCTGCTCGCTCTCCAGGCGCCGAACCTTCTCAAAGAGAAGCCTCATGGCCGGGTCGGCATGAGGGAGAGTCTCGTGTGCTGGAGGCCTGGTGTGTGGGTGGCCATGTGCTGGATAAAGTTCTTCGAATGCTTCGGTGTGATAAGACTCGTAGTCTTCCAAGTAATCCTGCCCCCAGTTCTCTGAGTCCCCTAGACCTTCCCCAGGGGGTAGCTGGGTAGGCTTCTCTGGGGGGCCTAGGTGCGTCACCTTTGCGTCTTGGAGATCAACGGAAATATGAATGGGTCTCCCCTGACGGTCCAAGATACGATCCCTGCAATCCCTGTAGACTTTTGTTGGTTCATGAGGTCGGTCCCTTGGTGGGGAGATGCGGAGGGGCCGTGACTTGGTTGTCTCCGGATGGAGGGGGCCTTTACCCTTGCCGGTCCTAGGCTGGATTGGAGGACTATGGTGGGAGTGCTCTGGCTGGTGTGGCTGGGTATGCTCATGTTCCCGGGTAAGGCTGCGTTGGGAGCCCTGGGCTTGGTTCTTTCCCCAGTTACGCTTCAGGGTGCGGTAGTCATGCTCCAGCTCAACGTTCTTGGAAAGAAGATGGTCACACTTCTCGGACATCTTGATGACACTGGCGCGGAGGAGCTCCACTTCGGCCTGGAGATTGACCTCCGCCGAAGGTCTCCTCTGGGAAGTACCATCCGGAGGGGGATGGTGCTGGCACTGTGGCTATCCTCAGTAGGCATAGCTGAGTGTGGAGTGAAGGAGAGGCGACGGGGCCGGATAGGTGAAGGAGCCAGCTGGGCTGGTAGAGAAAAATGGGATTCAAGTATCGGTTCCCACAGACGGCGCCAAACTGTTGATGCTCAAAATGGCTAGGCCAAGATTGAGTCCAACTTAGTGATGATTGTGTGATGGATGATGGATGAAGGTGAGGACCTTAGGCATGTATGTAAAGACTTGGGCAAGCGATAAATGTAAAGAAGACAAGATATACGTGGTTCACCCTTAATGAATGGGCTACGTCCACGGAGAAGTATATTCTCATTATAACAGCGTATCAATACATTTATACATGGAGAGAGGAGTCCCTTCTAAGTTGAGAGAAGTCTCTATTTATAGGGAGGTGAGAGTGGGAGGTTTGTGTAGATTTCCGATGTGGGACTTTGCGCACGTCGTTGTGGAAGAGTGTCTTCCTTCGGCGTGAGAGAACAGTAGTCGTTTTGAGGCTAGATATGCTCGGTTGATTATGGTGTAAACAGCAGTTATTCAATAAAACATAGTACAATTAGAAACTAATTACATATAATATTAGGGTTCCATCAAGTGCAAGTAGCAATTATTATTTTTCTCCACAATACGTTATGTACATCCATTTGTTGCTGGAATGTGTGCTAAAAAAGCCATCACATATTGGCTTCCACAAGGTCCTTGCCCTCAAAACTCTCGACCCTGTCTCGAGGTGAAGCAAGTGATCAAACTCTACCCCTTGGTTATGAGTGGAGCCACCTGTTCCATCTCTAGCAACTGCAGTCAGAGATTGCACCGCACTGTCCCTCCGACTCTCACTTCGATACTCCAACGTCATAGATGAAAGCTCATGAGTCTCCAGCACTGAGAAGGGAATGCTCTGAAACCATGATCATGAATTTCCAATTAGAAGAGAGTATTTTTTAAACAATTAATATCTTGATGATGTCAACTAAGATAATTTAGGTGAAGCAAATAGGTTATTGAAAGAAATACAAACTTTTGACTTTGTGTTTTACCTATATTTGATGAAATTTATATTGGGAATCACAAATGATTTGTTAAAGGCATTACAAAAGAAAGATCAAGATATTGTGAATGCAATGATGTTGGTCCAAAGATGTAAGCAAAAGCTACAATCTGTGAGGGATGATGACTTTGATGATTTGCTTGGTGAAGTATCAATATTTTGTGGCAATAATGATATTGACATTCCTAACATGGATGATTTATTTGTACCACAAGGGAGATCACGACGTAAAGCTCAGAAAATCACAAACCGCCATTATTATCGTGTGGACCTATTTCTTATTATCATTGATAAGCAACTAGTGGAATTGAATAATCGCTTCACTGAGGTAAATACTAAATTGCTTCTTTGTATGATATGTTTGAGTCTGGCTTATAATTTTGCAGCTTTTGACAAACAAAAAATACTTTGTTTTGCTGAATTTTACCCTCAAGAATTTAATGACCCAGACTTCATGAAGCTTGAAGATCAACTTAGGCTTTATATTGTTGACATGCAGAGCAAGATTGAGTTTTCATCATTGAACGGAATTACTAATCTGACAAAAAAATTGGTGAATACAAGGAGTAGAATATACACCTATGTGTATTTACTTCTTATATTGGCTTTGGTTTTACCCGTTGCAACTGCTTCGATTGAGAAAGCTTTTTCAGCTATGAATATTGTGAAAACACCGTTGCGTAGGGAATCAATGGTTGAGTGATAACTTGGTTGTTTATATGGAGAAAGATGTTTTTTTCTTGTATTAGTAATGCAAATATAATGTGACATTTTCATGATATAAAACCTCGTTGGTAACAATTGTAGGTTAATTCTAATGTTATTTTTTTTAATTAATTATGAATAACATTAGTATTGTTTCAATTATAAGGATATTTAGTTGTCTTTATTATTATTATTATTTTGAGCTCTTAGCTTCTAAAATTTTCACATCCGCTAAAAAATTCTTGGATTCGCCGCTGCTCTCATCCCATAATTATTCCTTAATGTTTGCAACCATGCATTATTTAGTTGCAATGATTAAAGTCGGCCTCGGCAAGTCGAACTCATATCTTTGGACGTGTCATCCCATTTGACATCGCTATTTGAGGGCATGTCACGGATGTCTTAAATTCGGCCCAAGGCCTTACAGACCAACACGTTTAAAGCCTATTTATTATATTATAATTATTTTTAGAAAAAACATACCAAATCTTAAGATATTTATATTTTAAATATCAGTCTATTGGATTTTTCTAATAATAAATATTAAAAATCAATGCTTCTTTATAAATAAACTAATGTTTTTATTCTTTAAGTTTCAATTTTTAAAACGCAAACAAGAATGTAGCCACGTTTAAAGCCTATTTATTATATTATAATTATTTTTAGAAAAAAAAAACCAAATCTTAGGATATTTATATTTTAAATATCAGTCTATTTGATTTTTCTAATAATAAATATTAAAAATCAATGCTTTTTTTTATTTATAAATAAACTAATGTTTTTATTCTTTAAGTTTCAATTTTTTAAATGCAAACAAGAATGTAGCCCTTCTCTTTAAACAAGAGCCATTGATTTCTTTTTCTTAACAAATAAGAAATTTTATTAATATATACATAATTATTGAAATGATAAAGAAAATTACAAAAAATACAATACATAAGTTAAGCTTGGAACTTGTCCAATTATTCAATTCAAAATTAAAAAGAAAATACTCAATAAAGGCCCATTATTATTTAAACTTATAGCTTAAATTAATTAACATATCAAGACCCAATGCAATTGTCAACTTGATCAACAATCCATGGAATTGAACTCTACAATTCCTATAACATAGCATATAGCAGTTGAGATTTTGACAAAAAAGGAAAAAGAAAAAGCAATTGAGGTTTTCAAGAAAGCTAGCATTTACAACCCAATATTCAAAGCGTTTTCCTTAAGATTAGGGTCTTTTGCCTTAGCATGACCGTAGCATATCATTGTGTCTATAAATGTGGTCTCCTAAGCATTTTCCTTAAGATTAGGGTCATGCTAGGAGACCTCATTAACTTCTTTAACATTTCTGATCTCCGAAATAAAAAACTCTTTTGAATTTAAACTCAAATTCAAAGCCTTTGATCCAAATGGATCCTTAGGTTTTTCCCAACCACCAGATACATATACAAATTGCAACACTGGACAGAAATTCAACAGTGAAGAATGTACAGGTAACTATTTGTCATTGTCTATCACTAAAACAAACTTACTATAAGTGAGAACTATGAGCTTTGTAGGTAAGGATTTGCACAACAGAATATGCTTGCATCTGATCTTTATAGTACAGAATAATATGTAAAGTTGTATGCATGCCAAGTCTATGGGATCTTCATAAGGAATGTATATGTTTCACCCTCTCAATTGCCTGCCTAACCCTGGTTGATGGCTCTTCATGCAAGATGGCAGGGTTGTCAAACTCGGAAGCCAAACTTGGCTCTCCCAGAAAGGCACGGAATGAATCTGCCACGGAATAGGAAAGGGACTTGAGGTTGTATCCTCCTTCCAAGAAAAATACACATCGACCCCCACATAGATCATTCGCAAGTTGTTGAATATAGGATGCAAGCATGTAGTATGTTCCCGTCGTGAATTGCAGACTCGCTAGTGGATCCAATACATGAGCATCATACCTAAACAATTCGGTTATTCATATGCAAATGGGTAATGAAGATTGGCAATGATACAGTAGTTTACATGGAATGCGAAACTCACCCAGCAGAGACAAGGATAATATCTGGCTTAAACCTCTGGGCACATGGTACAATTATTTCATCAAACACAGTTCTCATGGCAGTATCACCTGAGCCTCCAGGTAGAGGAAGATTTAGTGTTGTTCCTTCACCATCTCCATGGCCTACCTCCCCAAATTTACCAGTACCAGGGTAGGTTCCATCCTAAATCAATGAATTAACACAGGAATAAATTTGGAATTCTATAAAGAATATCTAAAATGTACATTATTTCAAAGTGGCAGTAAACAAATTGAAGGAAAAAATAAAATAAAATCTGTTAGAAGACCAAATAATGGTCGGCCCATATCCTGTCAGCTTAAACTTTTGGGAATAATGGTAACCCAGCAAACTCAACATGACATCACAGCAGGAGTTCCTTAACTTTCAAATCCCTGCAATTGCAGACCCTCTGAAAGTAAGTTGAATTCCACATGTTGGGCTTTAATTGTGAAGAGTTGTCTGCATGTGTGCTAGAATGTAACATAATTGTTGGCCACATCCAAATGGCTTAAGCATTTGAGAGTAGTGGTAGACCAACAAAGTTTACAATATCAAATGCCATGTCCACCCCATGAAGCTATCAGATTCAAGGTGGCTTCTTGGAAGAAAGTTTCTGTTTCTCCATTACACAGGAGACTCCCTAGTTCTATTATTCTATGGCATTTAATCTAATTAATTTGAGGCTTTCTGTGTATGGTCTTGGGTTCTGGTTCTGTCATTATTTCCATTGGTAATTCTTTTCAATCTTCTGTTTTCTTGTAGAGACGCTTACTACGACCGAGTAATTCTTTTGGTGAATAATTTTCTGATTTTCAGTTAAATGGTCTAACAGTAGCATCCAATGCAAGAGAACAAGTTCCAGCCGCATTATGCCACTAAGGGGAAAGTAGCAGAATTTCTGCATGGGACAATGTGTAAAGTTGGATATTGATCCTCTTTACTAGCAATTCAAATGGAGAGATCCAGATATTGAAAGATGGATTTTTCTACAATGTGAACTCGGATTGCATGTGAACGCAGCTGTAGCCCTTAGATCCGCGGTTCAGCCTTCCCCACTAGAGTATAGATCCACATCAAGAAATCAAACTGTGTTTGTATTCAATGTAAATTCCAGAGTGTGTGTATGAACCCTTGAAACAAAAACATCTTATGGGAATTGCACAGCTGCAATGTGACATAAAAAGTTGTGCTGATTTTAGTTATTTTTGGCAGGCAATTCGACTTGCCACAACCCCAGACACACAACGCACAAACTAATAACCCTAAATGTGATCTATATGTCAATCTTGTTGCTTCTACTTTCCAACTTGGGACATTTGATGATCTATAAGTCAATCTTGTCAACATCAGATTTTTTTATTTTTTATTTTTTTATATATATATATATAAAATTGAGGATAACATTCAGACACAAGGTGGTGTATTCTCTTTGCATCTTATCAGTATATAGATAAGGAATCACAATACGTGAAGATTATTATACACTAGTATGAAATCTTATAAATTTGGAAAGTCGTTAAAGTTGGCACGTTGACAAGACAGTATATTACAAAGAACTATTCCAAAGAAAAAGAAACACAAAATTATACAGAACATTCTTGAACTGCAGGAACAGGATTTCAAATAATATATATTAACTACAATACAAAACATTTATGAAAAATATGAATTTTTTACTGCTATAGTTTCCAAAAGTACTCCTCAATTCACAAAAGGCATGTACGAGGTTGGCACAAAATAAAACAACAGAAAATGATATGTAAATAAAGACATCTTAATGTTTATCCCTATGTTCACACCATAAGGGGTGTACAGTCTTGAGCTATGGAGAAAAGATAAATTTACTAAGTGTTTACCAAAAATAAGGTACTTAGACGAGCATAACAAGAATTTATGACTAGATATGAATACAAAATATTTACAAAAGATACAAGTTTATTACTGCTATAGTTTCCGAAAGTACTCTTTCATTCCCAAAAAGGTATGTATGCGGTTGGCACCAAAGAAAGTCTGTTTCAAACTTGACTGGATTTAAATTACTAGATTTATAAAACATGTTAAAGTCATATCACTGAGAGAGAGAGAAAAAAGTAAAGAAATAAAACAAAATAAAATAAGAAAAAACAGTATGTAAACAGTGACATCTTACTGTTTATACTTAGGTTATATTCTCCCGCCATCAAGAATCAGTAACAGTCTTTAGCTATGGAGAAAAGATAAAGTTTACTAATTGCTGACAAAAAATAAGCTACTTAGATGAGCATCACAAGAATTCATGACTAGATATCAAGACAAAATGTATCAAACTAGTCCAAATCCAATCCATACTTACTTGGTGAGTGGACAGGAAAAATATATCAGGATCATCATAGAAAGCATCATTTGTCCCATTCCCATGGTGAACATCAAAATCAATGATAAACACACGCTTTAAGCCATGTGAACGCTGAGCATAACGAGCTGCAACTGCAACATTTCCAAAAACACAGAACCCCATTGGACCCTTTGGAATAGCATGATGTCCAGGAGGTCTTATTAAAGCAAAACCTACAGGTGGACTCTTGCTGATCTTTGATTCTGCAACCTGAGCAATGAATTCAGATGTATTGAAGAAGGATACTTCAAACAAGATCTATACCATATGAAAACTTTATCCTTTTTGAAGTAGACTGAGGATCAGTTGGACAGCAATGCAAAAGTATCACCTATACACTTCAGCACACATAACTAACATAGATTATCACCAAGACACGATTGAGAAATCACCACTGCGTCAATTAAGGAAATTCCTGCTCCAGCTGCAACTAGTGACTCCTGGAACGTCTACATTATTAACACCATTGTTAGAAAATCAGAATGGAAAGACAAGAAAAAGGACATTGAAATGTCTTAACTACCACTTACATCAACAGTTGCGTATGTTGGCCCAGAGCCTTCAATCAAAATAATTCCCTGTTTTGAGGCTTGATCCATAGCCTATAAATTGGATTGGGGGTGTTAGAGAGAGGCAGAGAGAAATATGATAAATCTATGGACCTGGCCACAAAGAAAGAGCAATATTCCAGCACCAACAGATTTCCAATGCTTGCCATCTCAGTACTGCATTTCACTCATAACAATTAGACAAAACAACACCATGTGTGAGAGAAGGGTGAGATAATGTAAAGACCTGAACCAAGGGATGCCGTCCAGCCTCCAACAAATTTTTTTAGTAGAGTAACTTGTGTTGAGTCAATTGAGGAATCTAAGCCAGCATGCAAAGAACTTTACCGTGATTTTATGGAGTTCTACATGGGTCCAATCATTTGATGTAATATTAAGTTCTAGCAGTTAACAGGGAGGATTATAGCTTTTTAGTGCTCCTCAAGAATATGATGAGTGCATACGCTCAACATAAAAGCATGGTATTTTACAAAAATAATGCCAAAGTGCAGCGCAACTACAACTTCCAGGACAAAATAGACAATCGCATAACAGAACAGGAAACACCTTCATAGATTGCAAAATTTCAAGGAATGTGCAGGGTACAGTGTGTTTAAAAAAATTATGGATGGAACATGAAAATGAATCTTTGCAATGACCCCTCCTCCAAAACATAAAATAACCACTAGCAGCAGTAAACAAAAAACTTCTTTTCACCCTTAATTGTACCAGTTGTGATGAGGACATCTTTGTCAAACCCATTAGGGTTTACAAACGAAAGAGATGGAAGAGGGAATTATTAATTAGTTTCCTAATTTATTTGTTAGTTCCTAGGTTCTCTAAGTTTTCCAGATTTCATTAGGATTTTTAGTTTTTTCAGATTTCAGTAGGATTTCTAAGTTTCCTATTTTATTTGGATTAGGATTTCTTTCCTAGAATAAGTTTATTTTTCCTTTTCACTCTAGGGTTAGATTATTATAAATACCCCGTCTATGTAATTCATTATGGAGTTGAGTTGTTGAGATATAAAGAAAAGTTTATTTTCCAGAGATTGGAGACTACTTGGTGTGAAGCCAAACCACTGGAGTGATTCCAGACCTATCCCTTTTGTTCTATTTTCTGTTTTCCATTGTTTTCGCTTCCGCTAAATTACCTAAATACTCCATTCACCCATATCCTACATCAAGTTGTTTAGCACAAATACAATCCAAGAGAGGAACAAGTTGGTGGGGTGGTGAAAAGGAGGGCCAAAAACAAGAAGAGTATTGAAAACAAAACCAAACCAAAAAAAAAAAAAAAATCGTGATGGTTACTTTTGTTACCTTCTCAAGGCCTGATACATAGGCTCTTGTATGAACACTTGCAATGTCATTCGATGATGCTGCGTTGAAATTTTCAAGTTCAATAACCTCCAAGCCACGGAACTGAGTTATAAGACAAAAGATGATTAAACAATTGGGAATTTTATTGCTTCATATGTAAACCAGAAAATAGAACTTGAATTGGAGGGCTAATGGACTTTTTCAATAGAGAACTTGCTTATTTATCCACTGCCAATGCCAATGCCTATTTTATCTATCCACTGTGGTAGTCAAGCAACCCTATCAGGTGCTTATTTCCAAGTGTACAACGGATATTCATGGAATATTGGCTTGACATATAGTTTTGTGAGGCAAAAAAAAGTATAAAACAGAAGTGGTGGTAATATTACCAACGATTTTGTGAGGCCATGTCAAAAATTGGCAGCTGCATCAACTAAATGACTTGCAAGGGATTTGGTGTGGAAAAAAAACAAAGGGGATGAGGCTAAATTCCATTCCAATACTTACTCAACAGTTAAAACATCGATCAAGTCCTCTAATTACAATGAGTAACGTACATCATATGTAGTGATTGAAAGAAGTATAGAGTCATTATTATCTCTATTCCAAGGTAAAAGTTCCCAGTACCTCTAATCTATTGGGGAGGTTGAGTTATGGCTGCTAATAGGCATGGTTACAGGGGGTACTTAATGCCTGCCTATACAAGTTTGTGAAGTAGCGTTGCTCCCAATGAGATCTGGGCCTTCGTTTTTTAAGCACTCAAGAAAATAGGATATCGACACAAGGCCTATCCACACGTCAGCTACTTGAATACTTATCGAAGATAAGCTAGTGTGTGAAATTGGTGCAGAGCAGTAGCAATAAGCTGCTGCCGAGTGGGTAAAATAAGAAATGGATTCCAGAAAATAAACAACAGAAAATAGCAAGATAAAGCCCTAGAATTGAAGTTGGAACAAAGATAATTGAGTTCTAGGGCAAGAATCGCAAAAGAAACTCTATAAACTGAATCGCGGAATTATATTCATAAAAAATTGAATGCATGAGCCTCTTAAGAGCCTATTCATACTAGAATACGGCAGCCAAGCCTGCCTAGTCCTTGTCTAAGTTTGGGTTGTACAGAACACAAAGATACCAAATAGTTGCTCTGACTTCTCACCTGTCCCTTTTTTTCCCATCCGCATTATAGAACAAATAATCAACAAAAAATAAAAATCAAAAGTCTTGTTTCGTACATGAAGGAAAGGTAAGAAAATTGCCTACGTATGCAAACAATAGATAAATTTGTGTTTACACACAAGAAAACATCTTGGATTGATTTTGACTAGTGAATTTCTGTTTGCAGGATCCCTTGCCATTTGAATTGCCACCAAGGTTGTTCAAACTGCCTTTCATTTTTCAGTTTTTTTCCAATTTTCAGTTTGAACCGGGTTTATTAATTTAGGGTGTAGAATCTCTGTTTCAAGCTTAGGCTTTTAGAGTTTCTCTAGTTTTTTCTTTTTTTACATTTTATATTCTGGTTCAGAGAGGGTTGATCTGATTATTTTAGGATGTAGACTTGTCATTCAAGGCCTAGAATTTAAGGTCTAGCTCTTGGGTTTAACCTTATGCCCAGAGCAGAATGAGAAAGACATCAAGCAACTGCTTGACCAGCTGCTCAATCTGCTCGAGTGCATTGATGTCTTCAATGCGGACCACTCCTGAACCTTATAGCAGATCAAGCTTGCACATCAAATTATCACTGTAGGGAGGTGGCCATCAAGCCTACGTATCAAAATTATCATTAACTTGCTAAGATAAAATTGTAAGGCATTTCTGGATCGGCTTGTTAAACTACTGAATAATAAATAAATAAAATGTAACAGACAAAAATGGAAAGGCAAGTGAACAATGGCAGAAAAGTTGAGGGTCTGTGCAGTTTAAGACATATATTGATACCTTTGGCGAGAGCTCCCATTTTTCAAGAGCATTCACTATTGCAGGAACTCTAAAATGGGATTCTGGATGAGACTCCTGCTAGCAACCGTAAATTCAGACTATTAGAAGTAGAAAGAACTATAACAGTAACACCATCATAGAAAGAAATAAGTACAGAATCGTTACAACCATTAAATGAAGAGAAAAACAAAAAACAAAAGGATAAATTTGCATCTACTCAGAATTATTAAGAATGAGGCTAATCAGTCAACGGACTCATATGATATGTATTACTCTGTGTGTGTGTATATATGTTATGTATTTATATGGATGAATATATAAACTTCAAAATTTTATGACAAATGTTGCCATGCGAAACCAAATTCAAGCAGAAGCGCATCTAAACTAAAGTTAAGTTTAGCTCAGGCTGACCTCCAACTACACATGTAGCTGTGTGACCCACACATAACTCAGAAGAGAAAAATTGCAATGTTAGTACGTTTAGAAAACATTGATTGCGTGGTATATAAGTATGCTATTCATTGAAATTGAAACAATTACAATCAACCCCAGAAATGCAAAACTAAAGAAGACCAAGAAATTTTTCAATTAAAAGAAAACAGAAAAACTATCAAGTAAACTAATGAAGAACCATGGCAATAAATCAGTATAAAAAGGTGCGCATTGCACAACTGGCCAGCTGAATGTACCTGGTTATGACCCATGGCAGGAGCTACAGCATAAATGACGCGTGCATCACTTAATTTCTTAACAGGTATAAGGGGATCCTCCCCTATACCAGTTGAACAAGAAATAGAAGCTTCTGTTTTTTCAGATAAACACCTCCTTCCTCTTCTCAAACTCTTATCCAAAATTCTATTTCTCACAAATTTGGCTTCTAGGTCAAATCTACTATGGTTCTTCCACTTGCACAAATGCTGCCGCGCCAAAAACAAGGCATTCCCTAAGACAAGAAGAATTCTATGCTTTCAGGATATATTTTTGCAGGAAAATAGAATTATTACGATGCATATAATAAAATATACATAGCAAATCACAACTATCACAATAAATACTAAACATTGCGTCTAAGACAGCATAAAATTGGTGATTCTATTATTTAAAAGAATATATATTGAAACATGTACATATGCGTGAGTGTGTGTGTGTGTGTGTGTATACACACACTATTGTATATATCACAGGGCACATGTAATTGCAGCAATGAGAAACTAAATATGATGAAAAGAATCATGACAATACAAGTACAGATAATAATTTACCAAGTATAAATTGAAGTTCTAAGGATAGTCAAACTGAAATTACAGCTTAAACCAAGAATCAAAGAAGCCTTAAATGTCATAGATGACATCAATCCACAAGGAATGAAAACTATTATAAAATGCCAAATGGGAAAGCTCATAAATTCAAAAAAATTTAATGAATTATAAGCCAAAATAATTAATACCCAGATAAGCCGACAAGTTATAGATTATGTTGCTGCATGACTCTCTGTATGTGTGAGAGAGAGAGAGAGAGAGAGAGAGAGAGAGAGAGAGAGAGGTACCAGCCAGAGATGACGAGAAAGAGACTGCAAGGAGCTCCATTAACGTATTGGACTGCCGCAACAACTTACCCCTGCTAAGGCTATGCTTGCTTGGCTGCTGATATATCAGGACCAATTTCTGACCCCAAAAAACTCATTTTAAAGGATGACGTGGCTCACCTATAAAACAACACATGTGCTTTTTTAAATTTTTGTCCCAACTGTTTAACCAATTTTAACTCTTCAGGCCAGTCACCGAACATTGAACTCCGACCACCGGACTTGAAGCTCCGGTGCACTGCTTGATTGATTTTTTTTGGAATCGTTAGTCAAAGCACAATAATCTTGAATATTGTTTTCACTTCTGTGTTTGATAGAATTTTAGTTTTCACATTTCTTATAGAACATAACCTGTTAGTATGAAATTTGTATTGTCATTTCCTAGACTCTAGCATAGGTTGAAAATTAGTGTGTAAAGAATTGTTACTGGACGTTTTGGCATAACTCATTCAACCTCATACATCTGAGGCATGACTTGACCGATATGAGAAACTTGACTTCAGGTAAATCATGACATAATCATGCATTATAGGATTCCTAGTTGAGTTATTCTCACTCAAGTATTTTTATGTTAATCTTATTTTTAATAGGATTAGATTTTATCTCCTGAGATTACTTTTCTAGTTGGACTCTATTTTTGATTTAAGGTAAAATATTTTATTGATACCCATTTGGTCTCTTTGATAAAGATTGTTAGCTTGAATAACAATCCTTGCATAAGTTGATGAATTATTTAGTAGAAGTGGTCTCATGGTTTTTGATGGTTTTGCATCTTGTGCCCATATTGATTCACAACAAATAGTCATTGTGGAATAGGTTTATTGTGTGTTCATATTGCATTGGGTTAGAAGTCTTAGTTGCATTGAAATTGTAGTGACGTGGGGTTTCTCTCCATGTAGAGAAACTGCCTTTGAATAAAAAGGATGGTGGTTCCTTTTCATGGGGAGTTTTTTTCAAACGCATCTTTTTGTAGAGCATATTGAATCTGTTTTGGAAAAGCTGATGTGCTTATTTTCTTAGATAAGTCATCAAGTGTTCCTTGTTTACTTGGTGATTTATCAAATCCTTTCATTATTCATATTGCATTCATATGCATGTCGGTGACTCATACGGTTGAGGGCACCAAGACAGTGGTGGCGGTTTTTCTCCGGTGAGCTTGAAGCAATCGTGACAGTATTGCGTTCAACATAAGGAGTGTCGAAGATCATCCCGTGACAGAAGTTGAGTTACGAAGAAGTCGGTAAACATTATCTAGAATGTGTCTAGGATAAGTGTGTGAGTACTTCTTGTAATCATCATTCTATAGTGGATTTGTGTTGACTGAGGAGTCCCGTGGATTTTCCCCAGAGGTGGGGTTTTACCACGTAAAATAATTCTCTGTGTGTTCTTTTATTATTTGCCCAACAACTTTCAGGATTGATAAGCCATATCAATCCTACTACTGAAGTTTAATTTTTGTTTATTGATTATAATCTTAAATTGGTCTATTCACCTCCCTCTAGGGATTTTTAGTCATCCTACAGGTAATTTCAATTGGCATCAGAGCAGGTTGCTGGACATACTCAGCAAGATCTAACATACCTTAGGATGGATCGTGCCTCGGGCTCAATTGCACATCCACCATATTTCGATGGCAACAACTATGGCGCTTGGAAGGCCAAAATGAAGTCTTTTCTTTGGTCCTTGGATGAACGTGTCTGGAGTACAGTGGTTCATGGATTTCCTAAACCCACAAAGAAGATTGGAAAAGGAGATGAAGAAACCACAGTCCTCAAAACTAGAGAGGAGTGGACCACTGTAGAAGTCACACAGAGCACTAATAATCAAAAGGGGTTAAATGCTTTATTTACTGCTGTCTCTTCCGATCAATTTGAATATATATCTGGTTGTGATACTTCTAAGGAAGCTTGGGATATTTTGCAGGTTACTCATGAAGGAACAGATACTGTCAAGGGAGCCAAGCTTCAAATGCACACTTTACAGTTTGAGACACTCATGATGGATGAGAATGAAACTTTTTCTGAATTGTATGCTAAACTTTGTGTAATTGTGAATGCTTGTTCAGGATTAGGTGAAAAAATTCCAGAAGATAGAGTTGTGAAAAAGATTTTGAGATCCTTGCCTCAACGGTTTCAACCAAAGATCACAGCTATTGAAGAGATCCGTGACTTGAACACATTGAAAGTGCAAGAACTTATAGGGTTCATACAAACCTATGAGATGAAACATCTACCTCCTAAAAAGAGCAAAAATGTTGCGTTCAAGGTTGTGAATGAAGAAGATGATGGGCATTCAAATGAAGATTGCAGTGATGAGGAATTAACGAATCTCACAAGAGGATTCATGAACTTTCTCAAGAATCAGGATCCAAGGAGTCGAGATTCAAAAGGTATAAATTCTAAAAATAGGTTTGTTAATTATACTGATGGTGGGTCTAAATTTCGCAGGTTAAATGAACGAAAGAATCCAAGAGAAAAGGTCCAATGTTTCGAATATGAAGGCTATGGACACATATCTTCGGAATGTGCCAACACCTTAAAGAAACAAAAGGATGGCAAGAATAAGGCAATGCATACTACTTGGAGTGATAGTGAATCGGAATGCGAGAATGGTGAAAAGACGGTTGCACTCATAACCACAGTTAGCTTGGATGAATCACATGAGGATGATGATTGTAAAGGTATAAATATTGAGTTTATCATGAACAAATATGATGATTTGTTGGCTGCATCTCAGAAGCTCAATAAACAAAATAGTGAGCTCGTCAAAGAAGTTGTTGTGCTGAAGCTGGAAAATTGCAGGATTGCAAATGAGTTTCAATCCCCTGATGCAGATTCCGAAAAGGTAAGTGCAGGTATGGATGAAAAATTGATGTTTTTGCAGAAAAAATTGACTGATCAGAATAAATTAATTGCTTCTCTAACTTCTGACAACAAAGCCCTTGAACTTGAACTTAAAAATTCAAAGGAAAGGATTGTTTCTTTAACCATTGGTGCAGAAAAAATTGACAACATGATTAGCATGGGAAGAAGAGATGGCGACAAACGAGGCTTGGGATTTGAACCAAGTAATAAGTCTTCCGCTGTGTCTAAAACAAAGTTTGTCAAATCTACTTCACCCATTGAACCTTCTGCCACTCATGAAGTCAAGAAATTCATTCCAATCTGTCACTTTTGTGGAACTCGTGGGCACATAAGACCAAGATGCAATAAGCTTCGTTCAAATTCTCATGTCATGGGTGGAAAAGTAAGTATCCAACATAAGATTTCAAATCTTATGAAAGAGGTAAACCGCCTATCCAAACTATCTTCTTTTCATTGTTTGCCGTCAACTAAGACAAAGTTAGTTTGGAGGAAAAAGGAAAATCATAATTGCATGTTGGCTTCTACTGATGTTGTGCATGAACCCGTTACTTTAGAAAATTTGGATCTTAAATGTCTTGTTGCAAAACCTTTGGACAATCTTCGATTTGATACTCTTGGAAAGTCTTTAGGTATATGTGCTCTAGATTAATTTGGAGTCTATTGCGTGCCAAAGCCTCTTTCATGTTTATGATATTTCAATTAATTTCTGTTTTTATAAATCTGTCCAGCTCGTGCAAGGATTGTAAGGTCGTATCAATCCTGTAGTTGTCTGAACGTATTTGCTGATCTTAGATTGGGCTTTGGTACTGCATTCCATTGAAGACACACACTCACAGCTTCCCACAAAGGTTTCCATTGTCTTGGTGCATTATAAACGTCATTAAATGATCTATCCATCTACTTAGTTTTATTTGCACACCACACTCTTTTTCCTTAAGTCCCTTGAATATTTCTATTCATGCACTTGTCTCTCTGTGGATTGCCACAACCCTACTGTGCGTAAGTTCTTGATCTGGTTAGATAAGTATTTATTATTATATTTATAAAAAAAATAAAAAGGTGGTGACTTCTCATTGCTCAGTAACCGGGCCTCTTGTCTAACCAACGTCGAGGTTCGAGTCAACAGGTTGTGATGGTCTGCTATCCTTGCTTATCTTTGGAGCCTTCATGATTCGGATCAGTATTTCCCCAGGGGTGCTTTATCACCCAGTTGCTTCCAGTCATCAGACTTGAGCACACTGATTGATCATCCATTACATGGATCATGTCGAAAGCGAAATAAAGTAAGCCACCAAAATTCACAATTAAAAAAAATAATAAAAAAAAAAATTCAGGTCTCAGTACACAGGTCTACTTATACTTACAATGCACTTAGTGTCTGTGTCATCTTTAGTGGGATCAGTCTTGGGTGGACATATTTTTTGTGCTTAATTGAAAGGAGTTCACTTCACACCTTTGCTTCCTGATGGTAGACTCATTTGGTGGTGTTTATTTTTCATCATGCATGTGGTATGCCTCATTGATTATCTGTGAGTTTGTGCATTTCATGTGGTGGCTCGCTTTTGTCCCTGCCATGATTTACTTCTTATGCGTTTCAGACAGCGTTGGGTCTGCTACTACTGTCTCTTCTTGCTCACATACTTGGCATGTTTATGAATGGAAAATAATTACATCTTCCAGAGAGCTTTGGGTTTGCATCTAAAGTGTGTTCTATATCTTGGTTGTTTTGAGCCTTCTGTCTTAAGTGTGTTGCTTTTGTTTTTTGTTATGTTTTGAGCCTTTAATTCCTTTAATTCTGTTTTTTTTACTTTCGTTTTTCTTTGTTGTTTTCTTTTCCCCAAAAAAAAAAAAAAAACGAATTTTCTATTTGTTTTGAAGATAAAGCCTCTTACATGCTTTATTGGTTATTCTCTATGTCTTTATTGGTTGGGAATGCAATCTGTTTTTTCCCCCTCTTATATATGCTCCCGTATGTTCATTCCTTGCCCTTTGGATTTCCTGACAAAAAGGGGGAGAGATTGTGGAATTAAGGGGGAGAGATTGTGTTGTGGAATTAAGGGGGGAGTTGTGTTGAAATTTTGCTTTGAATTACAATTCTTCTCCCACATGCTTCACTGGTTTTGTTGTTTCATAATGTGCAGGGATTCAGAGCTTCTAATTTAGAGTAGGATTTCATTTGTTTAATCCCATGCAATTTCTTTTGAGTTGTAATAGGTGTTTTGTCTAGGAAATACCAAAGGGGGAGATTGTTAGTATGAAATTTGTATTGTCATTTCCTAGACTCTAGCATAGGTTGAAAATTAGTGTGTGAAGAATTGTTACTGGACGTTTTGGCACAACTCATTCAACCCCATACATCTGAGGCATGACTTGACCGATATGAGAAACTTGACTTCAGGTAAATCATGACATAATCATGCATTATAGGATTCCTAGTTGGAGTTATTCTCACTCAAGTATTTTTATGTTAATCTTATTTTTAATAGGATTAGATTTTATCTCCTGAGATTACTTTTCTAGTTGGACTCTATTTTTGATTTAAGGTAAAATATTTTATTGATACCTATTTGGTCTCTTTGATAAAGATTGTTATCTTGAATAACAATCCTTGCATAAGTTGATGAATTATTTAGTAGAAGTGGTCTCATGGTTTTTGACGATTTTGCATCTTGTGCCCATATTGATTCACAACAAATAGTCATTGTGGAATAGGTTTATTGTGTGTTCATATTGCATTGGGTTAGAAGTCTTAGTTGCATTGAAATTGTAGTGACGTGGGGTTTCTCTCCATGTAGAGAAACTGCCTTTGAATAAAAAGGATGGTGGTTCCTTTTCATGGGGAGTTTTTTTCAAACGCATCTTTTTGTAGAGCATATTGAATCTGTTTTGGAAAAGCTGATGTGCTTATTTTCTTAGATAAGTCATCAAGTGTTCCTTGTTTACTTGGTGATTTATCAAATCCTTTCATTATTCATATTGCATTCATATGCATGTCGGTGACTCATACGGTTGAGGGCACCAAGACAGTGGTGGCGGTTTTTCTCCGGTGAGCTTGAAGCAATCGTGACCAGTATTGCGTTCAACATAAGGAGTGTCGAAGATCATCCCGTGACAGAAGTTGAGTTACGAAGAAGTCGGTAAACATTATCTAGAATGTGTCTAGGATAAGTGTGTGAGTACTTCTTGTAATCATCATTCTATAGTGGATTTGTGTTGGACTGAGGAGTCCCGTGGATTTTCCCCAGAGGTGGGGTTTTACCACGTAAAATAATTCTCTGCGTGTTCTTTTATTATTTGCCCAGCAACTTTCAGGATTGATAAGCCATATCAATCCTACTACTGAAGTTTAATTTTTGTTTATTGATTATAATCTTAAATTGGTCTATTCACCTCCCTCTAGGGATTTTTAGTCATCCTACAGGTAATTTCATAACCCTTAGTTGAATAGGAAAAAGGCAGTGCAAGCAATTGGATGGTTAATTTTTGTTTTTGTTTTTTGGCCATTTCCAATCTATGGGTTTTTGTATGTATTTTGTTTTACAAATTGGTCTGCTTTGTAATGAAGTTAGACAACAAAAAAAACCAATTTTTTTTGGGAGACTTATAAATAAACCCAAAATGAGTACAATATTCATAAAGAAGGACAAAATTAAAGTGGTTGGACAATAATGCCCTTATTCTTTTCTAGATTTCCTAGGGGATCCTTTAGCCGTATGAAATTGAAATCTTTCTTCTTTTCATATGTTTCTACCATATGGAGCCAAGAAATTTGGCGGCTGTTCTGCTGGATGGATTCTTCACGTGGTCTTCATGCATCCATTATGTTATCTATGTTGTGTAGCTCTTCTTCTCCTAAGCTATTCCAGTATGAGTTGTCATTATCTTCTGCTGTAATCTGTTCTGCTATCTGGTTGTAGATTTCGTCAAAAACTTTTGCTCCTGTAGTGCTGATCATGTATTCATATATATATCATCTGGTCTCCTGGATGTGGATTCTGAATACACCTTGATAAACTTGGATTGGTACAGGAGGGTCAAACGATCATCATTAAATAGTTGTTGCTCGGCTATTATTGCTCCTTTGTATTGTTGGATGTCTTGCTTAGTAGGCATTCCTGTTTGTGATGATTCTCCCGGACTAAGTAATTCATCAAAAGAAATAGTAATCCTATGTTGTGCTAAATCTGGGTAAATGCTATCTTTAAACCACTCGGGGGTATACTAGTGAAATCTAATTTTACATTTTTCCAGAGAGGCAGATAAAAACTTATAATTTCTCTAAATTTTTGGGAGACGAATCTAAATGCTCGCCTTTTTCAATATAAAGTTTCCCTAAATAACCATATTGTGCTAATAATGTTGGAGTAACTACGATTATTTTTTGTTTATGCTCTAAATGCAGTTCCCTATATTCAATCATGTTAATGCTGGCTAAGTAAATAGTGTAATGGGAACAGTTTTTGGTAATAATTGTGATGCTAGGATGTGGATTACTTTTTAAATTGAAAAGAAAAGCTTGAATATAAAGTTGAAGAGATGTATTTTGCTCATATTCTAAATTAATCATATGACTCTTAACATCTACTGGTAAAAATCTATACCTTTCTCTAGCTAGAGTTTGGAGAAAATATGGATTTTTAGATTTTTGCTCAAGCGAAAATTCACTATTATGCTCAAGTATGGTGGGCTTATTAGCCTTTTGTAGATTTTGACATCTTATATTAATGACTCTAAAATGCTTTACTATGCAATCGTATTCCTTCTTTTGCTCCAAATATTTTTCTTGCAACAAAGTAAGTTGTTGTTTTGCTATTTTATAGTCATAATTATATGCTAAAAACTCTTGCTCAAGGGCTCTAATAAGCTTTTCATGCCCTCTTCTCATGCTTTCAGTATTAGTTCTAATGTTCCAAAAGTTATCTAAAAGCACTTTTTGTTTTTCTGCTAGTGATGCTTGAGTACGATACTTTAAAGAAGGATTTCTAATTTCTTGTACTGATATTCCATTATAAAAATAAGTATTTACTACTAATCGTGCTTGATTACTTATGCTTAATGGATTACCACCTAGTGATGGTGTACCATTATTTTTGCTGCCAGATGATGATGGTCCAAAATATTGCATACTTGTTAATGAATAATACGGCATAAGATATCTGCTAAAGTATTATCCATACCTTTAATATGCTCAAATATCGGCTTAAATCCATTTCCTATAATAGAATCAACAAAATTGACCCATCTTCGGGCTACTTGTTTATTAGTAGTAATTTTATTATAATGAGAAACAATATTTTGACAATCTGTTCTAATAGTAAATATTTCATTATGTAAAAACAATGAAAATGCTTCAAGGGAATTAATTACTCATGATATTTCTAAGTCAGTGACTGGAAGTCTAGCCTGTATATCATTAAATTTTCTTGATGCATATCTACAAACTTTTTCTTCTGATTTTGGTTCTTCTTTATGTTTCTTTTGATATAAAATTCCTGCCCATCCTATTGATGATGCGTATGTTTCAACTATTTTGTAATTATTATCTAATGGTAATGCTAACGGTTTAAGTTGAGTTATATCTTGTTTTATGCTTTGAACTAACTTAATATCTTCACTATTAAAATATTTCTGACCTGTTTTACTAGTTTTACTATGCAAAGCTGCAATCTTTCTTCCTAAATTAGGGATAAAGCTTCTAGCATAATTTAATAAACCTAAAAATGCTTGTAATTGCTTTTTATCCTCTAACTTATCTGGAAATTCTAACACTTTTTTAGCTATGTGTTCTAGTAATTGTATGGTTCTTGACTTAATATACATACCTAAAATTCTATATCTTGTTTTTCAAGTTCTACTTTATTTCTACTTATAACTATACCATTATCAATAAATTCTTTTAAAATAATTTCTAAGTGTTTTCTATGTTCATTTTTATTTTTACTATGAAATAATATATCATCTACATATACACTACAAAAATTATCATACTTCTTAAAGATTTGATTCATCTTTCTTTGAAAGATTGATGGTGCATTTTTTAATCCAAATGGCATCACAAGCCATTCAAAATGTCCTTCTGTCAGGTAAATGTTGTACAATGGATTGATTCTTCTGCTAATCTAATTTGCCAAAATCCTGATTTACAATCAAACTTACTAAAGTATTTACTTTCTTGAATTTTATTCATAATTTCATCTTTATTTGGTAGTTTATAACTATCTTCATAAGTATTATCATTTAATCTCCTATAATTATACACTATTCTAGCTTTATCTCTCTTAAGTTCTGAATGTTTTCTAACTACAAAGGCTGCTGATCTATGTCTAGGTTTTGAAGGTCTAATTACTTTTAAGTTTAAAAGTTCTTTTATTTGTTATTCAAATTCTTGCTTATCTAACAAGTTACAAGGCATATCTGCTGTTTTAATTGTTAAGTCTGGATTGATAATGTCTAATTTTGCTAATATCTTATTCTTATTCCAATGTAATTGGGGATCTTCTCCTATAATTCTAGCTTGTTCAGCTAATTGTAACAATTCTTCTAAATTTTTTGGTCTATCTATTTGCATAATTTCTAAAGGTTCTATGTTTCCTATAAGTGGATACTCATGATCAAATATTATATTGTCATATTCTAGATTATTTTGTTCATCTATTTTTTCTTTACTTATTTCTTCTAATTCTTCCATGTTATATTTAAAATTTTGTTCTTCTATGTTAATACTATTGTAAGACTCTAATATATTACTTTGATCTGTTGTGGTTATTCCTTTCTTAAAAAATGTAATGTCTAGAGGTGTATATAAAAATCCTCCTTGTAAACTTTTTAGGAAATTTAATCCTAAGATAAAGGGATGTGATCCTACTGGGGATATAAAGGTTAAGGGTAAATTAAACTGTTGTCTTTCTATCCTAATTGGTATATTATTAATACAGTGTGTTAAGTATACAGGTCTTGTATCAAACTGTATGATTCTTACTGGTCTAGCTAATTTCTGCCTAAATTGTTCTGGTACTAACTCTTCTTTTATTACATTTTTTGTGCTTCCTGTATCTATCATAGATATTGTTTGAATTTTATTTTCTTTTGACAATTCTAACTATATACACAAATTACACCGACTTCTACCATGGCTAAGGATGAGAAGAAAAGAAGAAGCTAAGGATGAGAAGAGAGTTCTTCTCTATCTTAAACTTTCTATCTCTCTTACTCTCTGAAGTTTCATATGAACTTCACATGCACACACTATACAAGCCAACGGATTCACATGATTATTATTCATATGTACAAACAAACAAAAGCTCTTAAAAGTATGTTCTGATATACTATTGTTTCTGCTGCTGGAAAAAGGACAAGGCTTCACATGTTGCTTTGGTTTTGACGGAGGAGAGAAAGGCAAAGGATATGCATGTCTTTGGTGCTTAAGATAAGGGTTTTTCTGCCATTTTGGAAATATTTTGGGTGTTTTTGAGAGCTGGCTGCTTCTTTTGGGTTTTTTCCTAAATTTCGCTTTTTTTTTTTTTTTGGGGTAGAAGTGGATTTCATTAAAAACCCACAAAATGGCATAATAATACACCAAAAGGTGAGACCCAACCAACTGGGCTCATCAACAAAGCAAAAATGCAAAAGGCCCAAATAAAATGCAAAAGAACCAACACGAAGTTAAAAACCCAGAAGGCATTAAGCCCACACAAGCCCATACCAAGGCCTAGAAAGCTAACAAACCCTAACCAAAATTCAACGGAGCCGCCGCCGCCGCCATCACCTGAGACAACATCATCGGGACAAGTTGAAGGGAAGAGCTGCCACACCCAAGGGGCACAAAGTGAAAAAATCGCACAACCAACATATCCACCCAAATACCTTATATTCTTAGAGCACAACATTAACAGTATGCAAAAACCATTTTATTTAAGCACAACAAGATACCTCCTGAGTTACCAATAAAATCTGATGTTCATTCAATAGTGTGCGGTTCTAAATGCTTCAGTTGGGCAGCATCTGCAAAGGTTCATTCAGAGTGTGCATTTTCATGGCATACAGACACCTTACTTGTCTGTTTTCAGTACATTATCTGACACAGCAATTGAAATAGCACAAAATTAGAGGAACACAAAATTACAGCATATCCTGCAAACTATACAAACAAGATGTAACAAGAGAATTACTCTCTCTCCTCCTACCTAATATAAGAACTAAATATGATGCATCCAAATTTGAAACTTTGTGAATGCCACCAATGCATTGCTTGCTTTTCATCAAATTTGAAACTAGATGAGAGACAAGTATTATTAAACAATGATAGATAGATAGTGTCCTTCCGTCAGTCAGATTGACAAATTTCAGAGCAAATTAAACAGTAGCTCAAAAGAAAAATGAAAAGAAAAGGTGACTTACTGAGATGAATTCTGAGGATTGACCATCATCGAATCGTCATTAGCTTTTCAAGTATTATTTTGAGACCTCATTGAATGATTGCACCATGCACAAAATAATTTAGACTTTCTTCAATCTTTTGCTGACTGGTTCATCATCCACATCAGAGCTACCAATTCCTTCTTCATCATCATCATCAGAGCTCCCAATTCGTCGTTCATAGTCATCATCAGAGCTATCACTTCCACTACTACCAATTGGACCTGCCTCGTCAACGTACATCAAACGGCTGAATTCTTCCAAATCTCTCTTGTACACCAAACGGGCCCTACATTCCTTTATAATCGAGCTTGTTTTAAGTTCTTCCCAAACCTGAAACTGAAGAATAATGCGTTTCGAATGAAAACCGATGACTGGTTGAGGCATCCGTGAGGCTTGGATGATCGCGAGGCAAATAAAAAACCCAAAGGTGTTCTGACAAAATCATCTCAGTAAGAAAGAATTGAGGGTCATTCAAATATCTCTGAGATGATCGAACTTCAATTTTGAAATACTCATATCCAAGAAGGGATGCAGGACTATCAAAATATTCAGAATCATCAAAAACAACACATAAAGCAATCCCAACCCAGTCGCTGCTATTTGATGGGTGTGGAGGGAGAGGCAGCTCCACAGTTATTGAGTCTCCCACACTTGGATTACCAAACCACTCTAGAATTTCACATACAGGGCATACAATACAGCTCACTGGAGCAAAAGAATTACCATTATTTTTTAAGAGCATTCCCTGTAACAAAAGAATTACATAATTTATTTATTTATTGGTCGAAAACTCTAATATTCAACGAGAGAGTAAATACCTCAATGGCTGCTGTCCTTATCATTTCAAATATTGCATTAATCCAGTCTTCCTCTTCAACCAATTTGAAGCAATTAAGACAAGTAAACCTAAAATCATACAAATTGGGTCCTGGCCTTGATGGATCCGGCAACCTTTTTAAGGATATACAATCGTCTACATCTACCATTTCTATACTTGGAGGAAGATCTGGCAATCGCTCAAGCCTTTCGCACCCTATCAATCCAAGAAAATCAAGCTTGGAAAGGAATCTAATGCTTGAGGGAAGGCTAACGAAATCGTTTCCACAAAGCATCAAGGTTTCTAAAGAAGACAAGCAGCCAATATCATCAAGGATGGCTCCTTCATCGATATTACAACTACTCAAGTCTAAAGTTTCCAAAGACGTGAAACATTTTAGAGAAGATAACAACATTTTGTTAATTTTGGTGCAGTTTCTCAAATCCAGCTCTTTAAGGCCGACAAGGCGTCCAATTGATGGAGGTATCTGCTCAATAGCAATCCCATATAAACAAAGATGGGACAAATTATTCAGCTGTTCCACAAATCTTCGAATGTTTTTCACTTTTGAGCAGCCAAAGAGACTAAACCAATCAAGAGAATCCATTTCCACCACACTTGGGAGACTGTTAATACTTTCACATCCCTCAAGTATAAAATGTTTTAGCTTTTTGAGAACTGCAAAAGACCAGTGAACCTCAATTAAATTCTTACAATATCGTAGCCGCAAAATCTCAAGATTTGGAACGCCTGTGAAATCTGGGGTACTTGTCAATTGATCAGAGTAACTAAGGTCCATACATTTCAAGTTTGGCAAGACCTGTACAATACATAAAAATTGTAAAATAATAATTTAAAATTTACTTAGTTGAACAAGTTACAATTATATCCAAATTGTGTATATATAAAAGAATTCTAAAACGCGATATTTCAATAATCTCTCACCTTTGCTCCATCCCAAAGCTGTAAAAGTTTGCTACGACGCATCTCTAGTTCAACAAGGAAACGTGGTTCAAAACTTGATGGGAGTGATTTAGAAGGGTACCAATTCCACCTGATAGTTCTTAAGGAATTTGGAAGATCTTTTGGGGCTGAAGAAACGATCACATTATCAAAGTGAAGAAGCCTTAATCTGTGCATCTTAAGGAAGGCTTCAGTACAATTCCAATTCACCTCTTCCAATTTCGGCAAACGCAAGCCAATGGCTTCAATTGCTCCGGTTCCCTAACAATTAAAAAAAAAAATGAAAAGGTAATTGCACATTCAAGTCTAATATCTTTTTAAAATAAATGGCATATATATATTTTCTTCCAAACATAATATTTCTATATAACTTACCGTATTGTTCATGATTACATGAGAGATGTCATCGCGAAGCCACAAACGACTGCGTTGACCAGGCTCTTGGATAGACTCTTGACGAACAATTTCCCATGCCATTTCTTGTACGAGATCATGCATCTCAACCCTGTTGTCAGAAAGGTTGTTTTTTATAGTAAAGAGAGACTTCTCAATAAGAATATCTATCACAAAGAGACTGGAAATGTCATGGTTCTTGTCAAGTATTTCAATTACATGCTCTTTATGCTTCCCTTTATGGAAACATGCAACATCGAGAAAAAATTTCTTTTCTATCTCTTCTAGTCCATCATAACTTACTTTGAGTGAGTGAAAAATTGTTGGATTAGGAATTTTCTCTAGATTATTCAACGCACTTTTCCATGTACATTGATCTCTCCTATACAAAGAACTCCCCAAAGTTTTAAGAGCTAATGGAAGACCTTTGGCATATTGTAGGAAACGCTTAGATAATTCCAAGAAACCTTCCTGAGGCTGACTTTTCTTGAAGGCCTTTTGACTGAACAGCTCAAGAGCTTCATCATCATTTAATACCTTGACCTCATATGGTATCGATATACCATGTTCAACTAGTAGACGTTCATTTCTAGTTGTGATGACAATTCTACTCCCCAAACGAAACCAATTTTTATCTCCAACCAGTGTTTCAAGTTGTTTCAATTGATCCACATCATCAAGGACGATAAGGACCTTTTTATTGCATAAACATTTTCTAGTGAAAGAGATTCCTGACCGTTCATCTGTAACTTGGATAATATTTTCCTTTAAGATTGGGGAAAGAAGTTGTTTTTGTAGATCAACTAGAGTACCATGTTTTGCAGAAACCTCTCTCACATTAGATAGAAACGAGCTCAGTTCAAAATTATGGGAAATTCTTTCAAAAACTAGGTTAGCAAGGGTTGTTTTGCCTAACCCACCCATCCCCCATATCCCTATAAAGCGAACGTCATTTGCCTCGAGGTCTAATTGTAAACGTAGTTTCTCGAGGGCAAAATCAATTCCGACTAACTTCTCTTGAGAATCTAACAACCTATATGGAGTAACTTTGGTCCACACACGTTCGACAACGACTTTGATAAGCTCTCTTTCAGACCTACAAGGAAGAAAAACTAACTATCAGGAGGGTACACATTACATATAATTAACAAGGTGTTGAATCAAAGGAAGAACTAAAACTTAGCATCCAAGTAAAGCTCTCTAAATTTGTTAAGAAATGGGCACGTTTCATGCATGCATACTTACTGATAATTCTTTGAATCCAACCCAGAGAGATTGGCAACTTCTTTTAAAGCATCTCTCCACCGCTTCACCTTGTCTACATCTTCACTGAACTTTTCTTCATGCTTCGTGAACGCTTCCGTAAAACTCCCCCTTTGATTTCGCACATCAGAAGGATCAACCTCAAAAAATATTGGTATAATTCTCTTGCTGTCTTTCATGCATTCAAGAATCTTTGAAAGTTCATCCAAGCACCAGGTGGAAGAAGCGTAATTTGGGGAGAGAATAATGATGGCAAGATGTGATTGTCCGATTGCGGTCAACAGCTCCAGAGAAATACTTGCTCCTATTTCAAGGTCTCGGTCGTCCTTGAAAGTTTTTATTGCTTGCCAGTACTGCAGTTCGTGGTATAAATGAGATATAAGACCCCTGCGAGTGTCCTCTCCCCTGAAACTCAAAAACACATCATGCTTCCAATGTGGGGGAGCCGATTCAGCTGAAGTACGAGATGTAGAGGCTCTCTGGGTGCTGAAGGCCATTGGAAAAGAAAATAAGTCCCTAGAAATCTGGTTCTGCAAACTCTCAGAAAATACTAAATACGAAAGTTGTAGGAATAGATGAAAAACAGTGGGGAAATAAAGGAAGAGGGAGAGAGAGAGAGAGAGAGAGAGAGAGAGAGAGAGAGAGAGAGAGAGAGAGAGAGAGAGAGACAAAGAGAGATGGAAACTATGTCGCATGGTGGTGTGTTAACCAAAGAAAACTGCACATGGTTTCAATTGGAATCTAATTGCATATGCAATAATGAATTGAGCCGGAGATAAGTTAGATGTCTACTAAAATAATCTTGCACAGCCAAATTTCGCGATGATCACCATAGCACAAGCCATAAAATAATAAAACCAATGAACCTCTCAAGAAGAGAACAAAGAGACAGGCAAGAAACTAAGAATTGAGGAAATCCCCAAGAAAGAGCTGAACACGTCCAATACCAAAGAGTAATCAACTTCCAAGCAAGCTCCCAACTCTTTGTTTAGAAGAATATTCCCACCTAACTGGCCATCCTGCAGGTTCATCAAGATGAGGACCTCTTCCAATGTTAATGAGAACCACCCTTTGGACCCAAAGCATCGATGATTTCAAAATCGACAATGTCAAGGCCTTAACATTCCTCTAAAAACTCACCAAAACATCCCTTGAAGTTGATGATCCACAAAAGGATAGATATTTGTGATGTTTCATAAAAACAAGCAGCTCTCTCATAGCACTTTCACTTAATTCAAGCTCTCTAAACACACCACCTCCCCTGGCAGCTTGACAAATTTGACTTGAGGATCTTTGCATGAATATTTGACCCGAGAGACTTTTGTGACTGTACATACCCTCTACAGCGAGGCCAACCAGACCTTCAATTGATGAAGGAATTTTCTCAACAGCAGTATCTTTTAAAATGAGCTTGAACAAATTTTGCATATGTCCCTCAAATTCTGGAAGCTTTTCCACTTTTGAGCAGCCAGAGTGCGAAAATAGTGAGATTTCTCAATAAGAATATCTATCAATGCGACTAGAAATGTCGTTGTTCTTGTCTAGTTTTCAATTACATCCTCTTTATGCTTCCCTCTATGGAAACATGCAACATGGAGAAAAAATTTCTTCTCCATCTCTTTTAGTCCGTAATAACTTACTTTGAGTGCATCAAAAATTTCTGGATCATGAATTTTCTTTAGATTATACAACACACTATTCCATGTATCTTGATAACTCCTATAACTCCCCAAAGTTTTAAGAGCTAAAGGAATCCCTTTCGCGTAATGATGTAGAACAAATGGCTGAATGGATTGAAGAAGAATTGGAGCGAAGAAGGGAAAAAGGACGCAGCATGAATTTATAGATTTGGCATCCGAGCTCCGATTGGGTCGCATAATACCATCTGGAAAAGGGAACGACGCCATGAGTCCAACTCACTGTTTTACTGTGGCATAAGGTCGATTTTGGGCGTTTGGGCTTCCAAAAGTGCATTTAAAGATTGTATTCAATTTACAAACTTTCCATTTATTTTCTGTTAAGCTTTCAATAACTCCCTAGAGCAGTCCAATGGGTGAGAACGATGTATTTAATCAGCTGTCATGCTTGGTTCAACTAAACTCATCTTTTATCAAATAATACAAATAGTGAGAATTTTCTCTCTAATTTTTTGGTGGATTTCAGGTTTATGTTCTTTTTTATAGGTTACACTTGTAACCTATTTGCTTGTGTTGCATCACATAATGTAGGAAACACTTACACAATTCCTAGAAACGTTCTCCAAGCTAACTTTACCTGAAGGTGTTTTGATTAAAGAGCTCAAAAGCTTCATCATCATTTAATGCCTTGACCTCATATGGTATCGTTACACCATGTTCACCTAGTAGACGTTCATTTCTAGTTATGATGACAATTCTACTCCCCAAACCAAACCAATTTTTCTCTCCAACCAGTGTTTCAAGTTGTTTTAATTGATCCACATCATCAAGGACGATAAGAACCTTTTTATTGCATAAACATTTTTTTTTGTAAAAGAGATTCCTTACCATTCATCCGTAACTTGGATAATACTTTCCTTTTAATATTGGGGAAAGAAGTTGTCTTTGTAGATCAACTAGAGTACCAAGTTTTGCAGAAACCTCTCTCATCACATTAGATAGAAACAACCTAAGTTCATAGTAATAGTAAAATGACGTTTTTGCCCTGCTTAAATGGTTGGTCAGTTTCTTCCTTCTGTAGGATTATGAACAGTGCTTGCCCTTTTACCCTTGAGCTCTGTTCCCACACCCTTCCCTTCATCCCAGCCATCTCTTTCTCTCTCCTTGACTCTTTTCCTCTCTCTGCGCCAATGCCACTGTCATCATCAAAAGCACCGACTCGCCCCCACCCTCTCCGACGAACAGTTCTGATGCCTCACTCATTGGATCTCCCGATCGTACCTCCTTTGAGATTCAACGACAGTTGTCCAACGATGACATGATAATCGTCTGGGACTAGCAGTCTCTCTGAGGATCTCAAAAAAAAAAAAAAAAAAAATATTAAGCAGGCAAGATCTCTGTGTCTCTCTCTATTTGAGCATGTGGATAATGAACCCTAGGAGCTTAATATCTATTTGCGTCTAAAAGGAAATATGATGAGCTGATATTCTGAACTAATCGACCAGTCTCTCACCTGGAAGATAAAGATGGTTGCTTCAATATAAGATCATTCAAACAAAAAATCAAATTTAACACTGTATAAAATATGTAGAAACCAACTTACCCTATCTTGGTTTGCTAAGAAAAAGCAAGAATTTTTTTTTTTCATCTTTTTAAACATTTTACTATTGTTTTGTGGGTAGGAGTTCACAAATTATGCTTATAAGAGTGTTTGAGGCCACCCACTTAATAACATTAGTACTTTTTATTGAAATCACTTGGGTTTTTGTGGAAACTCAAGGACATAAAGGCAAAAGTTAGAGTCTTTGTTCTATAATTATGTTGGATTGAAAATTTGGTGCCTTTGTTCTTTCTTGCATTGTGCTTGGAATTACAACGAAAATTTCCTTTTATTCTTTTTTTTGTTGTTGAAGGGTTTAAGCATGAGGACAAAGGTGATTTTGCAATCTCACCAAAGCATTTTAGGTAAGAACCATATGCTCGAATTGCTCATTTGGACCAAAATTAAGCCTTTTGTGCGATGGTTTTTCATCTGATTGGGTTCTGTGTTTGAGCTTATGGATTGGTTCATGGTGGATTTGAATTGGCACTCAGAGTTGCTTGGGTGAAGCTGCAGGACTATAACAACAAAATGGCGCAATTACATCTATTCGTGAACTTTGACATAGAAACAAGGTTTGCATCTTTTAATCGCCTCCACTGTATTTCAATTTCTTTCCCTTTTTTTTTTTTTTAAAAATTTTGATTGTATTTCTCCCCTGTAATGGGATTGAACAAGCTTTTGAATTGGTAATGGGAGGTGACTGTTTGTGCGTGAATAAAGGCTTGTCGTTGCCCTTGCTGCTGTTGTGGAACAGAGATAACAAATATGTACAGAAGTTGCGGTATACATTGTTCTCTCCCCCTCTCTTTATTTCAGTTTTTTTTTTCTTTAATAGAATTTCGTCAAATATTTTGTTTCTGGATTTTTTGTGTTGAAGAAATTTACAATAAAGGTGTTCTATGACGTTATGTTGTGATATTGTAATGTTGCTGTTCTAGTCTTTTCTTTCTCTCTTCTTTCTTTTGTATGTGTTTCTGGTGGCTCGCTTGGCCACTCTTGGTTCTCTGTAGCCTTTTGGTTCTGTCACAATAAATTTTGGTCTCTTAAAAAAAAAAAAAAAGGTTTTCTATGACGTTCTGTGTATGTAAATATCTTTTGTAGAACAATAAAGAATGTTGACTGACTTTGAAGGTACTACAAGAAAAAACGAAGTAGGGTTCTGCATTTAGTCTAGCGAAGAGGTTTGTCAATCGTTCTCTCATCCTCAATTTATTTTTTCAATAAGTTGATTACATCTCATCCTTAAATTCACTGTTTTATTTATTTATTTATGTTAAATTTAATGAGAAAATTTCTGTTACAAAATTCTAAATTATGCATTTTTATTTCCATGTAAGGGTACTGGGATGCTTGGGGGTTCTTTTATTCTCTTTTCCATTGCATATTATAACCTATATAGGTATGCTTCCAGAAGGTTGGTTTTATTCTTGAAGAATACCCATTTGGTTTTAGACGTAGTTTATTTAGTTAAATATATGGCTATTGGTGAAATGGATTAGCCAAATATTGCATATGTATTTGCATACAAATTCCTAGCATTGTTGTAAACAGTCAATTTAAGTGGAGGATTGTTGTATAAAATTTGGTAAACAAAAATCTAGAAATTAGCTTCACAGTTTCTTAGGTTCCATTTAATTTGTTATTTGTTTTTATGTGATATATTTCTCTAAGGTGTGTCAAATGGTAAAGCTGGAAACTAAACCATCCATTACATTAGACCTGGCAAACGGGTCGTTTTACGGGTTTCGGGTCGTGTTCGTGTTAACCCGTTAAGATAACGGGTTAAACACGACACGACCCGTTAACTTAACGGGTGGAAAATATCAAACCCAAACACGACCCGTTATAATTCGCGAATAATCCGCACGACCCGTTAAGAATAAACAAAGAAAAAAAAAATTCTTGCCCAACGCTAACTCTTCTTCCCCCAAACCCCAGCCCTAACTTTTCCCTCTTCGTTTCTGTCTCACCCTCTGTCTCTCTCAGGTATCTCACAAAATTGGTCCCTATCTCTCTCTCTCTCTCTCTCTCTCTGGTAACCACTTTCACAGTCACTCTCTTTCAATCCAACCTTAAAACCCAACAACAGCAGCAAAAAAAAAAGGAATAAAGAGAAATGGGGAAGTACATGAAGAAATCTAAAATCTAAGGTGACATCGCCGTGATGAAGGTCTCCGTTTACAACAATCTTCTCTTGGCTGGGCTAATCTGTTGTGTGGAGAAGAAGAGAATTTTTTTTATAAAAAAAATGAGAGATAGGGAATGACAGGAAGAGGAAGAAGAAAATGAAAAAGAAATAGAGAGCTGGAGATAAGGGGAAAGAAGAAGAAAAAAAGTGAAGAGTCACGGATAGAGGATAGAGAATGGGTTAAAGGAAAAATAATATTAAAAAAAAGAGTGGGAAAGTTGGAGAGATAAAAAAATGACAGAAAAAAAAAAAAAGAAGCATTCGTTTGGTGTTAGGAATGAAGATATGTTTTAAAAAAACATTTTGCAAAATTGCAAAATTACAAAATTACCCTCCTTAACGGGTGGATGCGAATATTCGCGAATTGACCCGACACGACCCGTTAACTTAACGGGTGGCTAACGGGTTCACCCGTTTTCAACCCGACCCATTAAGCTCAACCCAAATACTGATAATTTTGTGCGAATTCGTGTCGTGTTAACGGGTCGTGTGTAATATTGCCAGGTCTACATTACATGACATAATGCAATAGACTTATTCCAAAACACATGTCTTTTGTTTTTTTTTTTTGGGGGATAAGGAAAGGAAAATTACAACACAATGCCACAAGGGCAACTAACAGCTAAGGAATCCCAACTGGCAGCTCTGGCTGCAGAAGAAGGCAGCTGCTATGAAATTTGCTTCATGGAAAATATGGTTGAAGGAAATGAGTAAGTCTGTTGTTTTAATTGAGTGTTTTAGTATTCTTCATATTAAATTTTTTAGTTGTCTTATTTATATATATGCTAAAACTGGATAATTCCTCAAATTTATTTCTTACTCCTCAAATTTAGGAATATTATGTGAAGAGTAATTCCTTGGTTCTTCTGTACTCGATTTTCTGTTTATTTCACTTTTATTTACGTTTTCTTAAAAATATTTCTTACTCCTAAAAATTAGGAATCACTACTACAAAAAGAGTAAAAGACGATAAGAAAAAGACGACGGTCGGAGTAAGAGCCGTCGTGGTTTTTAAAAAGACGACGATTATAAAAAAACCGCCGTGTAATACCACCTTAGACACCTAAAAAATCGAGATTCAAATGGTTGTTCAAAAACAACGACGTACCTAATTCAACAACCGACGTCTATTTGAAACAAGATTTCCGAAGTGTAAAATCAAAGCCAACAAACAATGGCAGAAGATATAAATCTACCGACGTAGAAAGTAAAGACGACGATTTCAAAAAAAGCCGCCGTATTTACTCAGACAATAACACGACCATGTTTTTGTATAAGACGCCGTATAATTATAAATAAATTCACGGCGTTAAAATAAAAAGTATCGCCGTATTAAATTAATGTACAACGACGTTAAATATAAATATATCGACGTCATTATCGTATAGTTCTACGACATTATCTTTAAATTAACCACGTTGGGTTTTTAATCGACGTATTATAAACTTTAATGTCGTATTATTCACTTTATACGTCGTACCTTTAATTTAAACCGTCGTCTTAATAAGAATTTTTTTAAGAATTTTTTTCTTTGATTTTCTTATCCTACGTAGATCTACTTATAATTTTTTTCTTTAACAATTTATGTTCCAAATTGAATTAATTTAAAATTTCCTCGGGAAAGAAAAATCTATTTATAATTTCCTTGGGTTAGTAATATTGCGTCGTGTTAGTTTACAAATTCTAGAACATTAATTTCCCTCATTTTAATTATCCTCTGGAAAGAAAAATCTATTTATAACACATTGTAATTGAAAACTAAAATTGAAATTTTTCGAAAAAAAACTCTATTTATAATTTAAAAATAAAATCCACGTCGGTTGTATTACACTTAACGACGTTTAACAGAATAATCTACGTCGGTAATTATAAATATACCGCCATCTCACTTATACTAAAAGACGACTAGAAAAGACGACGGTAGAACAGAAACCCGTCGTTGTTTCAGTTTCTTTAACAGTTTTGTCCGTTATCTTTCTGCAGGACTTGTATAGTTCAAAGCATTGACAATGCTTTCATCATATCTCCCAGCAACTGCTAATTCGATTGCTCATGCTTTAGAGGCCATCTGAAGCCATTTCTATTCTTTATCGCATTCTTGAAACCCATCTTCTTCTTCTGAAGCTCTACGGATAAAGGAACAGGCTATCACAAATCTGGCGGATCTTCTTAGCCAAGAAAATCAAGCAGAGGATCAGGCGCATCTGATCTTCAGATTTCCCTGAGAAGCAAACTTTCCTTCGACAGCGAGTGGAGGCCAGGCTTGCATCTCTTTTGATGGAAAGCAAGGAGTATTCAGAAGCACTAAGTGTCCTATCAGGCTTGTACACGGAAGTGAGAAGGCTAGTTGACAAGCTTCTTCTTGTGGACATAGATTTGATGCGAGTAAGCTCCATTTCTCTTTGAGAAAGACATCTAAATTATTGTCTTTGAGATGTGAGAGAGAGTGTCTGTGAGAGAGGAAGAACTTGGAACCCTAAATATAAACTGAAACTGAATGAAAGCGACAAATTTATAGAATAAATTTTAAAACCAACGGCGGTCCTTACAAAAAACCGCCGTTTAATTATAAAATCAACGTCGGTATAACAGACGTATTTTACTAAAATCCACGTCGATGTATTACTAAAAACGACATTTTAAATGGTCTACCACGTCGACATTTTAAAGGTATTTATACGTCGTTGTTTGTCATTTATACGTCGTCGTTATATCTAACCGCCGTCTTATTTTTTTGAAACGGTTCGTATACATAGGCAACTTTTCGTCTACCTTACTTAGTTACACATGCACTGTTTTGAAACATTTCGCCCAGAGAAAACTTTTCGTCTTTTTTCCTTGTCAGAGCACTGTCAGAGTAGTTCATCGTCTTCCTCTTGTCTTCTTCGTCGTCTCTGAACTTAAACAACAAACTCCGAGAGAAAGCTTTCATTGCACGCAAAAGGTAAGCTTTCATTTCTCACTATTTTTTACTTTTTTTCTGGGCAAAATCGTTTCTCACTATTTCTCGCAAAAGGTAAACTTCTTTCCAAGTTTGATAAAATTTATAGACAATGAGGGAAAGTTTCCAACTTTGAAAGCAACTACCTCAACTAAGTAAGACGACAGTAGCATTCTTATGTAGACCACGACGGTTCTTCAGTCGTCCTTGCATCGTCTGAAAATTGATCAAAGTTGTTTTTAAAATGACAGTCTTTTTTTTATTAGCTTGTTTAATTGCAAGTTTGATTTCTCTGAACCATGGTTTTTGTTTTTCCTAATTTGATAAAATATAAAGAAAAAGAAAGTAGGGTCTGGTATCTAAGATAGACGACGGTATAGATGACACAAATGTTTATATTGACGTCGTGTTAATAGACATACCACGACGTTATATAAATATTTGCTTCGTTTATAGTTAATTATCACGAAGTCATGTAAATGTCGCCGTAATAATTTCTTATTACGTCTTCTTTTATATTATTTCGTCGTTGTTCAAGTACTTGGTTTTAAACATTAATTACATCTGAGATTATTTCATTGCGTCGTTTAAAATCATATCATACGTCGTCTTTTATTAATAACTGTCGTTTGTGTTCTTATTTTTTTCCTGAAATATTTTCACATGCAGGTTTGTTTTGTCTGTAAAAATGGTTACTCAAGACCAAAGTAAGGAATCTGGCTCCAAGAGAAATGGAGGTGAGAAGCTTGGAATGGTAACTCCTCAAGAGAAGTCTTCGAAGAAGATGAAGTTTGTTTCATCATCTGCTGAGACAGAACTAATAACCAGCACGACAACAATTTCTGATGATTCAAAGTCAGGTCGAGGTATGAGCACAATGCCTCGTGTTGTGAAGAGAAAACTTCAGAAAATCAAGCCAATTGTTGAGTACAATAAAAGGGGGAAAGGAATTGGCCAAGCACATATTGAGATGCAGCCCTACATTGGTGTTTTGGCACGCTCCAGAGTTCCACTTGTGGACAAGAAATGGGCTGAAATCCCCAAGGATATAAAGGAGCAGATTTGGGAAGCCGTTGACATGGCTTTTGTGGTAGGTCAAGGGGGCAAGAACTCTGTGTTATCTTCTGCTGCCAAGAAATGGAAGGATTTCAAGTCTACACTAACGAGGCATTATATCCTTCCATACATCAATGACAAGGAGAGATTAAGCCAACCCCCTGAAACATATAAATTCATAGAGAAAGCACAATGGGATGCCTTTGTAGCTTCAAGGTTATCCAAAGAATTTCAGTCTGTGCATTCTCAACATGCAGAGATTAGGGAGAAACTTGAGTACAGTCATCGATTGTCTCGAAAAGGATATGCTGGTTTGGAGGATGAATTGGAGGAAACCATGCCTGGGGTAGAAATTGATCGATCTACCTTATGGAAGAGAGCTAGACAGGACAAACATGGTAACATCCCTGATCCAAAGGTGGCAGAGAAAGCAAAATTAATTGTAAGCCTACTCACTCTGTTTTAAATTTTTATTAAACTGTGCATAATTCTTATTACGTCTTATGTTATATTACACGTCGTGAGAATGATATTACCACGTCGAAATGTTTTAAAAAACCGTCGTTAAAGGTCTAAATCTGGAATCACCACTGTTTTCTGTAATTATAGCATAAGACGTCGGTGATTAATTTCGCGTCGTTTAATTATAATACTACGTCGAAATGTTTTAAAACAACGTCGTTAAATTTATGAAATTGAATTACTCTGTTATCTGTCATTATAGCATAAGACGTTCATTGCGTCGTTTTAAACAAATAACCACGTCGGTAGAAATACCGTCGTGATAAATTATAATAACGTCGATTTCTGTGTTATTGCATCGTTTGAAATTGTATAATACGTCGTTTGGTTATAAATAACCGTCGTGTGTTTTCTTGTCTTTGTTTTAGGATGATTTGCAAAAACAAGTCTCGGAAGGCAAAGTCAGTGTATCTGGCAGCAATGATGTGCTGACCATGGCTTTGGGTCCTGAGCATCCAGGCAGAGTGAGAGGTGTAGGTGCTGGGATTTCCCCAAAGCAATATTTCAATTTACCCAAACCACAGAGGATGAGCTTTGACGACCGTTTAAAGGACAGTTTAAGAGTTCTCCTTCAAGAAGAGACTAAAAAGATGGAGGCTAGAACCAAACAATTGGTAGAGGCTGAGAGGGAGCATTTACTGAGTCAGCTTTCCCAATTCATTCCCAATTTTGATCCAAGCTTGCTTAAACCGAAAATTAGCCCATGTCAAAACCAAAGTCCCAAAAATCTAATGTCTGACAAAGCAAGCTGCTCTGGGGGTGATGTGAGATCCCTACAATTTGAGGATGATACTGCCAAAAATGAGGAACATCATGAAGAAAAGGTAACATATCTGTCCTTTGAATTCTCTGTTTTTTTTTTTTAAATTATAAGATGTCGTTATTATGACTAAAACCGTCGTTTGAAATACATACCATGACGATTGTAAAATAAACCGTCGTTTGTATTTCAATACTGATCAGTTCACAATTGTATATCATTTTGTACCCTTATAGTTTATGTTTTGCTTACGTTCTTAAAGAAAAACTTGTGCTTTTAATCTATTTTGGTTTGTTATTCAGTTCATTGGGCCTTAGGTTACAATGGTGGCTTTGGATAGGAAAATATGCAAAGTGGTGCAAAAACGTGCAGACTGAGTTAGCAATTCACTTCGGCCTTAACTTCTTTGTCTGAACTTGGATTGGCCCAAATAATATGTGGTTGGAAAGATGAGAATCTGAACTTCAAGATGGACTACTCAAATGCAGCAATTGATTAAGTTGAGCCCAATCCGTGAGCCCATCAAAATACACACCAGGCTGATTGCAGTTTCCACTTGAAGGAGCCTTGGATCCTCTTTTGAGACATGTGCTTCATCAACCAAAGGGGAGACAAATCAGATGGGAGGAGCCTTGGATCCTCTTTTGAGCCATGTGCTTCATTAGCCAAAGGGGAGACAAATCAGATTGGAAGAGCCTTGGATCCTCTTTTGAGCCATGTGCTTCATTAGCCAAAGGGGAGACAAATCAGATTGGAGGAGCCTTAGATCCTCTTTTAAACCATGTGCTTGATCAGCCAAAGGGGAGCTTCACACTCTATAAATAGAGAGCTTCACACTCATTCAAGCATATCACAATCCATTCAGCCATCCTCTAACACTTCCATCCTTCCCCAAACACTCCATTCTGTCCAAAATCACCAAAACAGCTTCAGCAAGCCTCCCTTCCAATTCTCTACGAATTTCATCTTTCTCTGCCATCACCACTCACCCAAACTCATCCCAAATCACTTCTTTAGCTGCCATACTCTAGATGTGAGGAAGCTCTTGGAGCAGCATTAGACGTGGAGAAACACTTGGACACCACAAGCAACTTCATAAATGGGTTCTTCCACTCTTATTGCATTCATTATGTTTTCTCATTTCTGTTTAAGTTTCATTTCCATTATGAGTAGCTAAATTCATAACTAGGGCTTCGACGTAACCTAACATGAATATTCTGGGTTTATAAGTTGAAGATTTGAGTTTCAAGTTTGATTCATGATTCATGTTCTTATTCATTATGCTTATCAGTTATGTTGCTTGTTTGGATGATTAATCACCATTAGAACTTGTATATTAACTATATTGGTTTGAATCAAGAGTAGACACCATGCTTTGATTTGAATTGAACTATGAATAAGAAGAGTATGTATGGACATTCGACAACAGGGATTAGATACATGCTTGGTTGTTTAAGTTGTTCTTCTATGCTTAATGGGTTCCTAATGCTTAATTTAGGTTAGACAACAAATGATCAAGTTAGGGAATTAGGAACACAAGGTTAGGACCAGACACCATGGTATAATCATACTTTAGCTAGAATCAATCTTTGAATCCGAATTAGACTTGTCACTTGACGCCTTATAACCCAGAATTGAATTGTTATGGTGAATCGAATGCCCTAGTCTCCCAATCTGTTTTCCAGCCCACAAAACATTCTTTGTTACATTTGCTCACTTTGCTTTTGTTTACAATTTCGTTTTGCTTCATTTGTTCAACAACTACAATCACTCTTGCTTTAAATTCTGTTTTAGACTTAACTTCCTACTTTCTTGAATTTGGTAATCTAAGTACATAACTAATATTAGCTTCTCAGTCCTCGTGGGTACGACCTCGTACTTGTCTTGCTATACTACTAACTGGCCCGTACAATTGCGAGTTAACATTTCTAACAACAAATACCACGTCGTATTTATTTTACTTGTGTTACACGCCTTTAAACGTCGTTATTTTTAAAACTTTGTTCTCTTTAGACGACGTTTTTAATAATTACCGACGTAATAAATAACTCCCACGACGTTTACTATTTACCGTCGTTTAATAATTTTAAGACGTCGTAATTCTTACATACCGTCTTGTTTTATGTCTTACCACGACGTTTTAATTTAATTTTTTTTACTTTCTCTACTTTCTTTATTACTTAAAACAGAAAAATGAAGGAAATCAAGATAAACAGAAGAATGAAGAAAAACAAGATGAACAGAAGGGTGAAGAAGAAAAAAAATCTGAAGAGAAGGAAGAAGAAAAAAAAGAAGAGAAGAAAGAAGAAAAACAAAATGAAAATGAAAAAGACAAAAAAGAAGATGAAGAAAAGCATGACGTGGAGGTATGTTCTCATAACTTTTCCTTTTTATTTGTTTTTCAAAATTTCAGACGTCGAAATTTGTCTTTAAACCGTCGTTTGTTTTCAATTTAGACGTCAGAATTTTGTTCCTACGACGTAATAAGTTGTTCAACACGACGTTGTTTTTGTTACCGTCGTTTAAATTCTTTTCAGACGACGTTTTATTTATTTAAACAGTCGTGTTTATTGAATTACCACGTCATTTTTTTATTTCTTTAAACAGGTAATTGAAGGTGTTGATTATTCAAATATTGAGGTGCCATCTTCTTTAAAATCCCTCTGTAGTTATGTGGAAACCAAACCTAAGGAGCAGACACTACTACAAAAAGGGTAAAAGACGACAAGAAAAAGACGACGGTCGGAGTAAGAGCTGTCGTGGTTTTTAAAAAGACGACGGTTATAAAAAAACCGCCGTGTAATACAACCTTAGACACCTAAAAAATCGAGATTCAAATGCCTTTTCAAAAACAACGACGTACCTAATTCAACAACCGACGTCTATTTGAAACAAGATTTCCGAAGTGTAAAATCAAAGCCAAAAAACAACGGCAGAAGATATGAATATACCGACGTAGAAAGTAAAGACGACGATTTCAAAAAAAACCGCCGTATTTACTCAGACAATAACACGACCATGTTTTCGTATAATACGCCGTATAATTATAAATAAATTCACGGCGGTAAAATAAAACGTATCGTCGTATTAAATTAATTTACAACGACGTTAAATATAAATATATCGACGTCATTATCTTATATTTCTACGACGTTATCTTTAAATATGACGACGTTGTATTTTTAATCGACGTATTATAAACTTTAACGTCGTATTATTCACTTTATACGTCGTACCTTTAATTTAAACCGTCGTCTTAATAAGAATTTTTTTTAAGAATTTTTTTCTTTGATTTTCTTATCCTACGTAGATCTACTTATAATTTTTTTCTTTAACAATTTATGTCCCAAATTGAATTAATTTAAAATTTCCTCGGGAAAGAAAAATCTATTTATAATTTCCTCGGGTTAGTAATAATGCGTCGTGTTAGTTTACAAATTCTAGAACATTAATTTCCCTCATTTTAATTATCCTCGGGAAAGAAAAATCTATTTATAACGCATTGTAATTGAAAACTAAAACTGAAAGTATTCGAAAAAAAACTCTATTTATAATTTAAAAATAAAATCACGTCGGTTGTATTACACTTAACGACGTTTAACAGAATAATCTACGTCGGTAATTATAAATATACCGCCATCTCACTTATACTAAAAGACGACTAGAAAAGACGACGGTAGAACAGAAACACGTCGTCAGAATAATCTACGTCTGCAGTATTGTTCAAAGC
This sequence comes from Prunus salicina, assembly GCA_020226455.1. Classification (NCBI taxonomy): domain Eukaryota; kingdom Viridiplantae; phylum Streptophyta; class Magnoliopsida; order Rosales; family Rosaceae; genus Prunus; species Prunus salicina. The sequence goes on along the minus strand of CM035345.1, from coordinate 4,044,533 downwards.
ATTGACAATGTCTTCATCATATCTCCCAGCAACTACTGATTCGATTGCTCATGCTTTAGAGGCCATCTGAAGCCATTTCTATTCTTTATCGCATTCTTGAAACCCATCTTCTTCTTCTGAAGCTCTACGGATAAAGGAACAGGCTATCACAAATCTGCGGATCTTTTTAGCCAAGAAAATCAAGCAAGGATCAGGCGCATCTGATCTTCAGATTTCCCTGAGAAGCAAACTTTCCTTCGACAGCGAGTGGAGGCCAGGCTTGCATCTCTTTTGATGGAAAGCAAGGAGTATTCAGAAGCACTAAGTGTCCTATCAGGCTTGTACACGGAAGTGAGAAGGCTAGTTGACAAACTTCTTCTTGTGGACATAGATTTGATGCGAGTAAGCTCCATTTCTCTTTGAGAAAGACATCTAAATTATTGTCTTTGAGATGTGAGAGAGAGTGTCTGTGAGAGAGGAAGAACTTGGAACCCTAAATATAAACTGAAACTGAATGAAAGCGAAAAATTTATAGAATAAATTTTAAAACCAACGGCGGTTTTTAAAAAAACCGCCGTTTAATTATACAATCAACGTCGATATAACAGACGTATTTTATAAATTCCACGTCGGTATATTATTAAAAACGACATTTTAAATGGTCTACCACGTCGACATTTTAAAAGTATTTATACGTCGTTGTTTTTTATTTTTACGTCGTCGTTATATATAACCGCCGTCTTATTTTTTTGAAACGGTTCGTATACATAGGCAACTTTTCGTCTACCTTAGTTACACATGAACTGTTTCGAAACATTTCGCCCAGAGAAAACTTTTCGTCTTTTTTCCTTGTCAGAGCACTGTCAGAGTAGTTCATCGTCTTCCTCTTGTCTTCTTCGTCGTCTCTGAACTTAAACAACAAACTCCGAGAGAAACTTTCATTGCACGCAAAAGGTAAGCTTTCATTTCTCACTATTTGGGTTGAGGTTTTTACTTTTTTTCTGGGCAAAATCATTTCTCACTTTTTTTCTGGGTTGAGGTTTTTACTTTCCAAGTTTGATAAAATTTACAGACAATGAGGGAAAGTTTCCAACTTTGAAAGCAACTACCTCAACTAAGTAAGACGACGGTAGCTTCTTCCGTCGTCCTTGCGTCGTCTGAAAATTGATCAAAGTTTTTTAAAATGACAGTCTTTTTTTTATTAGGTTGTTTAATTGCAAGTTTGATTTCACTGAATCATGGTTTTTGTTTTTCCTAATTTGATAAAATATAAAGAGAAAGAAAGTAGGGTTTGTTATCTAAGATAGACGACGGTATAGACGACGCAAATATTTATATTGACGTCGTGTGAATAGACATACCACGACGTCATGTAAATATTTGCGTCGTTTATATTTAATTATCACGACGTCATGTAAATATCGCCGTAATAATATCTTATTACGTCTTATTTTATATTATTTCGTCGTTGTTCAAGTACTTTGTTTTAAACATTTATTACGTCTGAGATTATTCATTGCGTCGTTTAAAATCATATCATACGTCGTCTTTTATTAATAACTGTCGTTTGTGTTCTTATTTTTTTCCTGAAATATTTTCACATGCAGGTTTGTTTTGTCTGTAAAAATGGTTTCTCAAGACCAAAGTAAGCAATCTGGCTCCAAGAGAAATGGAGGTGAGGAGGTTGGAATGGTAACTCCTCAAGAGAAGTCTTCGAAGAAGATGAAGTTTGTTTCATCTGCTGAGACAGAACCAACCAGCACGACAACAATTTCTGATGATTCAAAGTCAGGTAGAGGTATGAGCACAATGCCTCGTGTTGTGAAGAGAAAACTTCAGAAAATCAAGCCAATTGTTGAGTACAATAAAAGGGGGAAAGGAATTGGCCAAGCACATATTGAGATGCAGTCCTACATTGGTGTGTTGGCACGCTCCAGAGTACCACTTGTGGACAAGAAATGGGCTGAAATCCCCAAGGATATAAAGGAGCAGATTTGGGAAGCCGTTGACATGGCTTTTGTGGTAGGTCAAGGGGGCAAGAACTCTGTGTTATCTTCTGCTGCCAAGAAATGGAAGGATTTCAAGTCTACACTAACGAGGCATTATATCCTTCCATACATCAATGACAGGGAGAGATTAAGCCACCCCCCTGAAACATATAAATTCATAGAGAAAGCACAATGGGATGCCTTTGTAGCTTCAAGGTTATCCAAAGAATTTCAGTCTGTGCATTCTCAACATGCAGGGATTAGGGAGAAACTTGAGTACAATCATCGATTGTCTCGAAAAGGATATGCTGGTTTGGAGGATGAATTGGAGGAAACCATGCCTGGGGTAGAAATTGATCGATCTACCTTATGGAAGAGAGCTAGAACGGACAAACATGGTAACATCCCTGATCCAAAGGTGGCAGAGAAAGCAAAATTAATTGTAAGCCTACTCACTCTGTTTTAATTTTTTATTAAACTGTGCATAATTCTTATTACGTCTTATGTTATATTATACGTCGTGTGAATGATATTACCACGTCGAAATGTTTAAAAAACCGTCGTTAAAGTTCTAAATCTGGAATCACCTGTAATTATAGCATAAGACGTCGGTGATTAATTTCGCGTCGTTTAATTATACTACTACGTCGAAATGTTTTAAAACAACGTCGTTAAATGTATGAAATTGAATTACTCTGTTTCTGTCATTATAGCATAAGACGTCGATGTTTATTCATTGCGTCGTTTTAAATAAATAACCACGTCGGTAGAAATACCGTCGTGATAAATTATAATAACGTCGATTTCTGTGTTATTGCGTCGTTTGAAATTGTATAATACGTCGTTTGTTTATAAATAACCGTCGTGTGTTTTCTTGTTTTTGTTTTAGGATGAGTTGCAAAAAAAAGTCTCGGAAGGCAAAGTCAGTGTATCTGGCAGCAATGATGTGCTGACCATGGCTTTGGGTCCCGAGCATCCAGGCAGAGTGAGAGGTGTAGGTGCTGGGATTTCCCCAAAGCAATATTTCAATTTACCCAAACCACAGAGGATGAGCTTTGACGACCGTTTAAAGGACAGTTTAAGAGTTCTCCTTCAAGAAGAGACTAAAAAGATGGAAGCTAAGGCAAGGGAAGAGGCTTTAAGGATGGAGGCTAGAACCAAACAATTGGTGGAGGCTGAGAGGGAGCATTTACTGAGTCAGCTTTCCCAATTCATTCCCAATTTTGATCCAAGCTTGCTTAAACCGAAAATTAGCCACTGTCAAAACCAAAGTCCCAAAAATCCAATGTCTGACAAAGCAAGCTGCTCTGGTGGTGATGTGAGATCCCTACACTTTGAGGATGATACTGCCAAAAATGGGGAACATCATGAAGAAAAGGTAACATATCTTCTCTGTTTTTTTTTTAAATTATAAGACGTCGTTATTATGACTAAAACGTCGTTTGAAATACATACCACGACGATTGTAAAATAAACCGTCGTTTGTATTTCAATACCACGTCGTATTTATTTTACTTGTGTTACACGCCTTTAAACGTCGTTATTTTTAAAACTTTGTTCTCTTTAGACGACGTTTTTAATAATTACGGACGTAATATATAACTCCCACGACGTTTACTATGTACCGTCGTTTAATAATTTTAAGACGTCGTAATTCTTACATACCGTCCTGTTTTATGGCTTACCACGACGTTTTAATTTAATTTTTTTTACTTTCTCTACTTTCTTTATTACTTAAAACAGGAAAATGAAGGAAATCAAGATAAACAGAAGAATGAAGAAAAACAAGATGAACAGAAGGGTGAAGAAAAAAAAGAAGCAGAGAAGACAGAAGAAAAAAAGTCTGAAGAGAAGGAAGAAGAAAAAAAATCTGAAGAGAAGGAAGAAGAAAAAAAAAATGAAAATGAAAAAGACAAAAAAGAAGATGAAGAAAAGCATGACGTGGAGGTATGTTCTCATAACTTTTCCTTTTCATTTGTTTTTAAAAATTTCAGACGTCGAAATTTGTCTTTTAAACCGTCGTTTGTTTTCAATTTAGACGTCGGAATTTTTTCCTACGACGTAATAAGTTGTTCAACACGACGTTGTTTTTGTTACCGTCGTTTAAATTCTTTTCGGACGACGTTTTATTATTTAAACAGTCGTGTTTATTGAATTACCACGTCATTTTTTCATTTCTTTAAACAGGTGATTGAAGGTGTGGATTATTCAAATACTGAGGCGCCATCTTCTTTAAAATCCCTCTGTACTTATGTGGAAACCAAACCTAAGGAGCAGACAATTAACTTTACAATTGAGAAGGAGGTGTTTGGTGAAGATCGCAGTACCTTCTTACTGCCTGAAGATATTACACAACTTGCAGCCATGGATGAAATAGGGGCTACTGTGATTGCTGTATATATGAGGTTTGTGATTTCTAACATAAGACGTCGGTAGTATTTATTTCGTCGTTTTAACTCACTAACCACGTCGTTAGTATGTCCCAGCCCGTCGTATGAGGCATGGAACAAATAACGTCGTTTTCTATATCAGCCCGTCGTTTTAAATTATATAATACGTCGTTAGTTTATACATAACCGTCGTGTGTTTTTTGTGCTGACTTTTTTATATATCTTTGTTTATATGTTTAGGGTCTTATATGAAAAATTGAAAAAAGCAAATATGTGCAGCATGGTTGGCTTTATCGACCCTGCTGCAGTTAGTGCCAACGCTGGTACAATCTCTTCCAGATCACGAATCGTAGCAGGTCGACTTCAGAAGACTGACGGTGAACAGATTTTCATGATGCCTTACAATCCAGGGTTAGTCTCCTTAACAGGATTTTGTTTTTATGATTTTCAATAATTTTTTGCCGTTTGAAATATCTAACCACGTCGGTGTTTTATTTTATCGAGTCGTTTGAAATTAGTAACCACGTCGGTTTTTATTTTGCGTCGTTATAAGTTTATAATGTCGTCGATTTCTACTTATTTCGTCGTGTGAAATAATATAATACGTCGTTTTTATAAATAATAGTCGTGCGAAATTTTATAATACGTCCATTTTATAAATAACTGTCGTTTTTGTGCAGCCGTCATTGGATCTTGCTGATTGTGAGAGCAAAGAGGGAAACCGTCTACTTTGTAGATCCTCTGCCTGGACCTCGTGTGGTTGATGAGGAGGCCAAAAACATCGTCAACAGTGCTATAAAAATTTATAATTCGCACATTGGCAGGCAAGGCCGTAAAACACCAATATGGAAAACTCTTCCAGGGACAGCAAAGCAACCCAGCAGTGTGGAATGCGGATATTATGTGATGCGCTTCATGAGGGACATCATCATGGATCCTTCCTTGGCGTTTGAGAAGACGGTAAGAAGAAATTATCTTCATATATTTTATGTAGTTTTTTGTATTATCAACGACGGTAGATTTAAAATTAGCGTCGTTGAATATATATACTACGTCGGTTATAAAAAATAGCGTCGTCTGTTATTGAATTTTTTTTTTTTAAAACCCTAATATTCATTGTTATGGATTGCAGTTTGCCAAGAGAAAAGAGGAAGCGCCATACCCCCAAGAATCCATTGATGAAGTCCGTAATGAATGGGCAGAGTTTGTTAGCCTTCATTTGGAATCATAGAAAACTTGATTTTTTTGTATAATATACAAATTTTGTTTGTAATATATAATGTACAAATTTTATAAAAATATACATCCTTTTTTCTCCCTGAAAATATGTTGAGGATCAATAAATTAAAAAAAAAAACAAAACAAACAAATTTCGTAACCGACGTTTAATAAAATTCCAACGACCTAATTAAGTGAAAAACCGTCGTTTTTTGTTGGTTGGATTTAAACAAAGACGACGTAAAAGGATGATTAGACGACGTTTATGTTTAGTGTAATACTTTTTAACGACGGTGATTGAGTCGTGGAATACTTAATTTACGTCGTATATTAAAATATCCGCCATGTTTCAAATTTAAAAAACGACGACATTTTTAAAAAATCGTTTATAATTATTAACAACGTCGTTTATACATAACACCGACGTGGTTTATTATGTGTAATAATAAATATTATTTTATAATCAAATAATCAAAATAAATTTAAAATAAATACGAAAAATGCAACGTCAACTCCTATGAAGTCATTGATATATTTTCTTCCCCCTAAACCTTGAAAAAATTCATTTTGAATAATAAAATTTTAAAATGTCCAACCAAAACCAAATTGTTTTGGTTTGTCCTAACATCACTTATAGTTTTTAGGGTTTAGAGTTTAGAGTCTAGGGTTTAGAGTTTAGGGTTGTTATTTATTAGGGTTTATTTTTAAAGTATAATTTTTGGGGTTTAGGGTTTATGTTTGTTATATATTAGGAGGTAAAACCATGAACCCTTTTATAAAATTAATTTTGTAAAATATATAATTTAGTTTTAAGGGTTTAGTGTAATACTTTTTAACGACGGTGATTGAGTCGTGGAATACTTAATTTACGTTATATCTTAAAATATTCGCCATGGTTTCAAATTTAAACGACGTCACTTTTACAAGTGAGTCGTTTATTATTATTTACAACGTCGTTTATTTAATAACACCGACGTGGTTTTATGTTGTTATAATAATATTTTATTATTTTTATTTTCAAATATTCAAAATAAATTTAAAATAAATCCGAAAAATGCAACGTCAACTCCTATGAAGTCATTGATATATTTTCTTCCCTCTAAACCTTGAAAAAATTCATTTTGAATAATAAAATTTTAAAATGTCCAACCAAAACCAAATTGTTTTGGTTTGTCCTAACATCACTTATAGTTTTTATGGTTTAGGGTTTAGCGTCTAGGGTTTAGAGTTTAGGGTTGTTATTTATTAGGGTTTATTTTTTAAGAATAAGTTTTGGGGTTTAGGGTTTATGTTTGTTATATATTAGGAGGTAAAACCATGAACCCTTTTATAAAATTAATTTTTTAAAATATATAATTTAGTTTTAAGGGTTTAGTGTAATACTTTTTAACGACGGTGATTGCGTCGTGGAATACTTAATTTACGTCGAATTTATAAAATATCCGCCATGGTTTCAAATTTAAACGACGTCACTTTTACAAGTGAATCGTTTATTATTATTTACAACGTCCTCTATTTAATAACACCGACGTGGTTTTATGTTGTGCTAATAATATTTTATTATTTTTATTTCCAAATATTCAAAATAAATTTAAAATAAATCCGAAAAATGAATCGTCAAAACAGACGGCGTAACGTTCAGGTTTTTCGTCGTGGAATACTATATTTACGTCGGTTCTTGTAGAACTTTCGCCATGGTTTTTATGTCGACGTTTTAAAAAGCGCAGTTCCTAAAAATTTTCGTGCGACCTAAAATTTTTACATTTGGCTTTTATTCTTATACTTCCAGCCCTGAACCCCAAAATTTTCAGATTTCGCGCAACATAACATTTCGCTCTCTCTCTTCTGCTCTAATTCAAAGTTGGGCTCTCCAAGCTCCGTCGAATCCATAATCTGTGAACTCGTCCAACCTGTAAGTACAAACCCTATCTTCCCCTTGTAAATTCATTGAATGATATTAGGTTGTTTTGTTAAAGGGTTTTAGGTATATGGTTTGCGATCTGTAAATTCATTGATGGATTTTCTGTTTAATGTTTTCATTGATGGGTTTTAGGTATGTTGAATTGGCAATGGATTTAATTTTGTCGGATCTTTTAATCACTCTATGTTATGTTGAATTCCTTTATTGTTTTCATGCTTTGTATATGTTGTGTTCTTAATAGGGTTCATGCTTGGTTTCATATAGGGTTTTGTATATGTTGGTTTCATGCTTTGTATTTGTTGTGTTCTTAATAGGGTTTTGGGTTCTGGAAAATAAACTGAGCTACGACGCTTTTGACGACGGTTTTTTCATAAACCGTCGTTTGTATTACCTAAACACGACGTGTTTTTTTAACTACCGTCGTTTGTATAACGTATAAACGACGGTAAATTAACTACCGTCGTGTGTATTACTTACATTAGACGACGTTTGTTGAAAAGCCGTCGTCTATATATGCCAAATACGTCTGTTTTTTTTAAAAACCGTCGTCTGTTACTTGCCATTAGATCTTTGTATTAAATCTGCTATAGTGATGGTCATTGCCTGTATTTTCACTTTATTATAGATAATAGGTTATAGTGTCGGAGATGGATAAGTCATGGATGCACTCTGATAGAAGATCGAAGGCATATGAGTTTGGGGTTGAAGCATTTTTGAACTTTTCTAGAAAATCTTCTAACTACAACACATATCCGTTGTCCATGTGTTAAATGTGTTAATTTGAAGATGTTTGGGGTTGGAATTATAAGGGATCACTTATACTTTAATGGAGTTGACCAAAGCTATAAGAATTGGACATTTCACGGAGAACCTTGGGAAGCAACTACTAATGCTAGTAGAAATGTTGAAGAAGATGATGGCCATAGTAGGTACAGTTTCGTGTCTGAAGAAATTGATATGGATGATAATGATTTTGGTGATTTTGGATCCGATCCTTATGAGTTTGCCAATGTGATTGGGGATGGAGATCAACCAGTGTACCCTGGTTGTAGAAAGTACACGAAGTTATCGGCATTAGTGAAGTTGTATAATTTGAAGGCAAAACATGGGATGAGTGATGTCTGTTTTACAGAATTATTGATACTTCAAGGCGATTTGCTTCCAGAAGGAAATACAATACCCACCTCTATGTATGAGGCTAAAAAGACTTTGTGTGCATTGGGGCTGAGTTATGAGAAAATGCACGCATGCCCCAATGATTGCATCTTGTATAGGAAGGAGTATGAGGATTCAACTAATTGTCCTAGTTGTGGTATCTCAAGGTGGAAGGAAGGCAAAGATTCAATCTTGAAAGAGGGTGTGCCAGCAAAGGTGGTGTGGTATTTTCCTCCAATTCCAAGGTTTAAAAGGATGTTTCAATCACATGAGACAGCTAAGAGTTTGACTTGGCATGCTGCTAGAAAAATCAATTGACGGTCAGATGTCTCATCCGGCGGATTCCCCGTCTTGGAAACTTCTTGATGATAAATGGCCTGAGTTTGGTAATGACCCGAGAAACTTGAGATTGGCTCTTTCATCTGATGGATTCAATCCCCACAGTTCTCTAAGTAGCAGATATAGTTGTTGGCCAGTTATCTTAGTTACATATAATCTCCCTCCATGGATGTGCATGAAACGAAAGTTCATGATGTTGACCTTATTGATTTCCGGTCCTAAACAACCCGGAAATGATATAGACGTCTACTTGGAGCCTTTGATTGATGATTTAAAATCTTTGTGGGATGGGATTAGAGGAGTGTATGATGCACATAATGGAGAATACTTTACACTCAGAGCTGCATTAATGTGGACAATTAATGATTTCCCCGCTTATGGAAACTTATCTGGTTGTGTTGTTAAAGGATATAAAGCTTGTCCAATATGCGGCGATGATACACCTAGTCACAGGTTGAAAAATGGCCACAAAATTTGTTACATTGGGCATAGAAAATGGTTACCAATCAATCATCCATATAGGAGGCAACGTGCAGCTTTTAATGGGAAACCTGAATATGGCACACCTCCCGAGCCATTAACCGGAGAAGAAGTGCTGCATATGGTTGAAGATGGTGACAGCGTTTGTTGGAAGAAGAAATCAATATTCTTTGATCTCGAGTATTGGAAATACCTTCCTGTGAGACATGCGTTAGATGTTATGCACATTGAGAAGAATGTTTGCGATAGTATCATTGGTACATTGCTGGAGATCCCTGGAAAAAATAAAGATGGGATTGCTGCTCGATTAGATTTATTGAACATGGGGGTCAAAACTGATTTGCAACCCGAGTATGGAGAAAGGCGTACTCGTTTGCCTCCTGGGCCTTGGAATTTGTCGAGAGCAGAGAAGAGAGAGGTTTGCAATTCTTTCTATGGTATGAAGGTCCCTGAAAGTTATTCTTCAAATATAAAAAATCTTGTATCTTTACAAGATTCAAGACTTCTGGGCCTTAAATCACATGATTGTCATACCTTAATGCAACAATTGCTCCCTGTGGCAATTCGTTCTGTTTTGGAGAAGCCTGCAAGGTATGCAATAACTCGTTTGTGCTTCTTCTTCAATGCTATATGTGCAAAGACTGTTGATGTTTCCAAGCTAGATAAGTTGGAAGAAGATGTAGTAGTTACTCTGTGTTTGCTTGAGAAGTACTTTCCCCCTTCATTCTTTGATATCATGGTTCATCTAGTAGTACATCTTGTCAGAGAAGTTCGTCTATTGATAAGGTCATAAATTCACACATTTGCATGCCTTCTTTGCTTAGTAATTCTGGTTTAGTTTCTCTTTATGTTGAGTCTGTTACTTATGTTTGTGTGTTTTGTAGGTTAAGACAGCAAGGGGATCACACTTGGTACAATTCATGCATGTTAAGGGCTGATTGGCACAAAAGGAATATGAGCTTAATGACAGAACCAATTTGGGCCACACTCCTTGTCAGTCCAATTTCGTGGGTCTTCTTGCAGGCCTAATTTCAGCAACCTGGACTACTTGGATGAAGAGACATCCTTCACAGAAAATGTTCCAATGGGTGTCTAGTATATCATCACCAAATTTCGGCCCAATTGGAGTTATATAGAGTCCTTGGCCCTTCAAACACTGGATCATGCTCAGAAGTATGGGCAGCTGCCAGCTGCAGAGCCATGTGCTCTTAGCAGCCACATGGGAGACAAGCTAGCATGTAAACTCAGAAGTATGGGCACCTGCCATTCCTAGAGCCTTGTGTTACATAGAAAGACAGCCACACATGATAGACAAGGCAGCATGGGAATAATATGGGCAGTTCAGACCATTGGGAGCAGCTAGGAATGGGTGTGCTGCACCAGCCAAAGGGGAGCTCGAATTTCACTCTATAAATAGAGAGCTGCACATTCATTCATTCATTCATTCACTTCAGCCATTACTCACACACACATTCAGATTCCATCATCCACCCCAAAGAGAGAAGAAAGCAAGTTGCAAAGGAGGGAGAGCTTGGAGCTGTCCTAGGAACTACATTGCTGCCAGCTAGTCTTTCTCTTCTCTTTATCCCATCTATGTATCTTTTATCTTCTGTACTCATTGCTATGTCTAGCTAATCTATTTAGTTAGGGCTTAGGATGAAGCCCTAGTCATGAATATTCAATGTTATGAATGATTTATAGTTAATTGATTTCCTTGCTTTCATTATCAAGTTGTTAATCTCCAGTTTACTATGTACTTGATGTATGCCTTCTTGGAGTAGCTAACTAGGATTTTATGCATCTAGCACAGGTTGGGAAGGGGTTTAGATTCACCAATTCTACTCTCCTTCCACAAGCAACACTTGAATGGCCTAAGAATCATTCAAGGGGTTAACAACCATAAGTTGACTAGGACAGATACCATGTTCTAGGACTTGTGTGATTATCATATTCTCAAAGAACTTAATGACTCTTGTATGCCTTATTCTAAGTAGATACCATGCTTAGGTTGCATATTAGAGATCAAGTGTTGTGTAGATACCATGCACAATCACATGCCTTAGGAGAATCATGCATCCTGCACCTAGATACCATAGGCTTGTATGCGATAATCTATTGATGATGAAGCTTGAGTCAATTTCTGTGCATTCATAACTTGGATAGGAAGACTAGTGGTAGATTCCAAGGCTCTAACACTTCTCATTCATTGTTTCACAATCTGTTAATTGCAGCTAGTGTTTACTTTCAAGCACTTTCAATTCATGTTCTTGTTTTCATTTCAACAAAACAAAACCCCCCATTTTGAGTGCGTGTGTGGTGCTAGGATTCTGTCCTAGACCTTGAGTAATTAGCAAGAGGCATTGTTGAATTCGACCTTGCCTTCAGCTAATTAGTCAGTTTCTATGTTTTGTGTTTTTATAGCATTCTAAGTAATTTAACTTGCAACCAAGTTACCATTCTCCGTGGGATCGACCTCGCACTTACATAAGCTATACTATAAACGGTTCGTGCACTTGCGAGAATTAAAGTTGCTGTTTTTAATAACTCATTTTAGTTGTTAAGAAATTGATCAACATCTATGTGGGCCAGTATATTTTAGGTGGATGTATCCGTTTGAAAGATATATGAAAGTGCTAAAGGGGTATGTTCAGAATCGTACTCGTCCCGAAGGTTGCATTGCTGAGCGGTATATAGCTGAAGAAGCTGTAGAGTTTTGTACCGAGCATTTATCTGATGTTAGTACAGTTGGAGTGCCTTCAAGCCAAAAGATGGGAGTTTCAAAGCCATTATCAGGTTGCACAGTGAGCGTAGTTGATCAGGACCTGTTGAATCAAGCACATCTATATGTCTTGGAGAATACGGAGGAAGTCCTACCTTATATCGAGTACGTATGAGTTTTATTCCTTAAGTTTCCATTTTAAATTATTTCTTATGTTTATCTTATATATTTGGGACCGTAATGCTTGAATTTTTCGTGTCATGTAGGCAACATATGATCTACATTAAGACCACTTATCCAAAATTTAGAAAGAGAACAAAGTGGCTGCAGGATAAGCACAATAGCACTTTCATTCAATGGCTACGCTTCAAGGTATATGTTATTGAATAACATATTTCTCTTTTAATTTTCTTCTTATTTCTATGTTTGATTGAATTAAGATATGATTAATTTGCAGGTTCAAAGTGAACTTGAGGAAGACAATCATGGCGTATCAGAAAATTTAAGGTGGCTAGCAGCTGGTCCAAACATAGCAGTGCCATTATATAGGAGCTATCTTATTAAAGGTATTAAATTCAACATCAAGGCACAAGATGATGTGCGGACAACTCAAAATAGTGGAGTTTATTTACTTGCACATACCATGCAAGTTGCTAGTGCCAAGGATAAAAACCCAATTCTCTCAAATATGGGTTTCTATGGTGTCATTCAAGAAATTTGGGACCTTGACTACCAAAAGTTTACAATCCCAGTCTTAAGGTGTGATTGGATAGATAGTGCTTCTGGTCTTGTACTCGACGAACTTGGATTTACCCTTGTAGATTTGAGTAAAATTGGACATAGGAATGACCAATTTGTTTTGGCTTCTCAAGTCAAACAAGTATTTTTTGTTGATGACCCCATGCATCGTGGTTGGTCGGTAGTGTTATCAATGCCTAATAGAGAATATAATGATGCTATTGGTGATGATGTCTTAGGTGATGTGATAATTGAGTGTGAGCCATTTACTAGAGAGATGCCAAATGTTGACACATTTGATGAACTGGTGGGTGAGTTAGGTGGTCAAAATATTAGAGATGGGTGTGAAGATATATGGATTGAATGATGCTTATGTAATTGGCAGTGTATGACATTAATTTTGTAATATATTGTAATGTGATTTCTTCACTTTCATTATACAGGTTTTGTCCACAAAACAATCAGTGCAAAAAATACAGGTTCCAGATTACAAACACGACGGTCTTGATAAAAAAGTAAAAAACCGACATCTGTTCAAATAACAAACGACGTAATTGTGAACAAGTTATTCAGCATATTTACCGACGTCTTAAAGCAACGTAACAATGAAGAACCACGACGCTATTGTGAAAAGATATTCAGGATATAACGTCGGGGAATCAATAAGAACCGCCATGTAATTAAAAATATCACGACTCCAATCCCATAATACCGACGTCTAAAAGAAAATATAAATAATCATTAATTTAAAAACACGACGTCATGATTAATTTACCGCGTCGCAGGTTCTTTCAAAACGAAGAGGAACAGATGTAATTCCCGACGGTAATTCATTTTAAACGCCGTCTAATAAATATTAGACGACGTTATTTTGTAATACAGTTGTCATTTATTTATATCCGACGTTGTTTCTTCGTTCCACGTCGTCTATATAAACTCATGCGTCGTGAGTAATGACAATGTCATCTATTTCCACGTCATCATTCATAGAAAAATCGAAGTGGAAAATATATTTCACGTCGGATTTTTTAAATGTAGTGACGTAGATAACGTCGTCTTTATGTTTTTAAAGACGTCATTTTTCTTCTTGTCGTTAAATGATTTTTTCACGGCGCTATGTTTTAAATACCGTCGTTGTCTGTCTATTTGGCGGCCATGTTCTGTTAATATATGTCATATGTTTTATTTTAACGACGATTGTTTGTTAAAGTACGTCGTCTATTAGCTCTTTAGAACGTCGGTTTTTTGTTTTTTTGACGTTGATATTCTTAACAACGACGAGTTATTATCGTCGTTGTTTGAATAGAAAAATACGACGTATAAATTCTGTAATACGGCTCTCATATATTTGAAACCGACGTTGTTTCATATGTCAACGTCATCTGTAGAAATACATACGTCGTAAAAAATGACACTGACAACTATTTCCATGTCATCTTTCATAGAAAAATCGAAGTAGAAAACTTATTTTACGACGGTTTTTTGTAACTAAGTGACGTAGTACATTTAAATAACGTCGTCGTCTCATCTATTGAAGACGTCATACTTTTTGTTGTCGTTAAAAGATTAGTTAACGGCGTTAGGTTTTAGTGTTCGTCGTTGTATGTCTATCTTGCGTCGTTGTTCTGTTAATATTTGTCATATTTTTCCTTTTTAACGACGGTTTTTTTGTTTGATGTAGTCGTCTATTCTTATCCTCGACTGATTTTTTAGATCTTTTGCAGTACACAGATGTCGGTTTTTATGTTTTTGAGGACGTTGTTTGTTATAACAACGACGGTGATTTCGCGTCGTGGTTTCTTAGGGAAAAGATGACGGTGGATTCCACGACCATTGAGAAATTGAATACACGACGGTGAATGCCCGTCGTCGTTGGCCTTTTTTGTAGTGGTGAGACAATTAACTTTACAATTGAGAAGGAGGTGTTTGGTGAAGATCGCAATACCTTCTTACTGCCTGAAGATATTACACAACTTGCAGGCATGGAAGAAATAGGGGCTACTGTGGTTGCTATATATATGAGGTTTGTCATTATTAAATATTTATTTCTAACATAAGACGTCGGTAGTTTATTTATTGCGTCGTTTTAACTCACTAACCACGTCGTTAGTATGTACCAGCCCGTCGTTTGAGGCATGGAAGAAATAACGTCATTTTCTATATCAGCCCGTCGTTTGAAATTATATAATACGTCGTTAGTTTATACATAACCGTCGTGTGTTTTTTGTGCTGACTTTTTTATATATCTTTGTTTATATGTTTAGGGTCTTATATGAACAATTGAAAAAAGCAAATATGTGCAGCATGGTTGGCTTTATCGATCCTGTTGTAGTTAGTGCCAACGCTGGTACAATAACTTCCAGATCACGAATCGTAGCAGGTCGACTTCAGAAGACTGACGGTGAACAGATTTTCATGATGCCTTACAATCCAGGGTTAGTCTCCTTAACAGGATTTTGTTTTTATGATTTTCAATAATTTTTTGCCGTTTGAAATATCTAACCACGTCGGTGTTTTATTTTATCGAGTCGTTTGAAATTAGTAACCGCGTCGGTTTTTATTTTTCGTCGTTATAAATTTATAATGTCGTCGATTTCTACTTATTTCGTCGTGTGAAATAATATAATACGTCGTTTTTATAAATAATAGTCGTGCGAAATTTTATAATACGTCGTTTAAATAACTATCGTTTGCATAATAATTTTGTGCAGCCGTCATTGGGTCTTGCTGATTATGAGAGCAAAGAGGGAAACCGTTTACTTTCTGGATCCTCTGCCTGGACATCGTGTGGTTGATGAGGAGGCCAAAAACATCGTGAACAGTGCTATAAAAATTTATAATTCACACATTGGCAGGCAAGGTCGTAAAGCACCAATTTGGAAAACTCTGTTAGGCACATCAAAGCAACCCAGCAGTGTCGAATGCGGATATTATGTGATGCGCTTCATGAGGGACATCATCATGGATCCTTCCTTGGCGTTTGAGAAGACGGTAAGAAGAAATTACCTTCATATATTTCATGTTGTTTTTTGTATTATCAACGACGGTAGATTTAAAATTAGCGTCGTTGAATATATATACTACGTCGGTTATGAAAAATAGCGTCGTTTGTGATTGAATTTTTTTTTTTATAAACCCTAATATTCATTGTTATGGATTGCAGTTTGCCAAGGGAAAAGAGGAAGCGCCATACCCCCAAGAAGCCATTGATGAAGTCCGTAATGAATGGGCAGAGTTTGTTAGCCTTCATTTGGAATTATAGAAAACTTGATTTTTTTGTATAATATACAAATTTTGTCTGTAATATATAATGTACAAATTTTATCTATAATATACATCCTTTTTTCTCCCTAAAAATATGTTGAGGATTTATAAATTAAAAAAAACAAACAAACAAACAAATTTCGTAACCGACGTGTAATAATATTCCAACGACCTAATTAAGTCAAAAACCGTCGTTTGTTGTTGTTTCGATTTAAACAAAGACGACGTAAAAGGATGATTAGACGACGTTTATGTTTAGTGTAATACTTTTTAACGACGGTGATTGAGTCGTGGAATACGGATTTTACGTCATATATTAAAATATTCGCCATGGTTTCAAATTTAAACGACGTCATTTTTACAAGTGAGTCGTTTATTATTATTTACAACGTCTTGTATTTAATAACACCGACGTGGTTTTATGTTGTTATAATAATATTTTATTATTTTTATTTTCAAATATTCAAAATAAATTTAAAATAAATTCGAAAAATGCAACGTCAACTCCTATGAAGTCATTGATATATTTTCTTCCCCCAAAACCTTGAAAAAATTCATTTTGAATAATAAAATTTTAAAACGTCCAACCAAAACCAAATTGTTTTGATGTGTCATAAAATCACTTATACTTTTATGGTTTAGGGTTTAGAGTTTAGGGTTGTTATTTATTAGGGTTTATTTTTAAAGTATAATTTTTGGGGTTTAGGGTTTATGTTTGTTATATATTAGGAGGTAAAACCATGAACCCTTTTATAAAATTAATTTTTTAAAATATATAATTTAGTTTTAAGGGTTTAGGGTATTACTTTTTAACGACGGTTATTGAGTCGTGGAATACGGATTTTACGTCGTATATTAAAATATCTGCCATGGTTTCAAATTTAAACGACGTCATTTTTACAAGTGAGTCGTTTATTATTATTTACAACGTCTTGTATTTAATAACACCGACGTGGTTTTATGTTGTTATAATAATATTTTATTATTTTTATTTCCAAATATTCAAAATAAATTTAAAATAAATCCGAAAAATGAAGCGTCAAAATAGACGGCGTAACGTTCGCGTTTTCCGTCGTGGAATACTATATTTATGTCGGTTCTTGTAGAACTTTCGCCATGGTTTTTATGTCGACGTTTTAAAAAGCGTGCTTCCTAAAAATTTTCGCGCTACCTAAAATTTTTAGATTTGGCTTTTATTCTTATACTTCCAGCCCTGAACCCTAAAATTTTCAGATTTCGCGCAACATAACATTTCGCTCTCTCTCTTCTGCTCTAATTCAAAGTTGGGCTCTCCAAGCTCCGTCGAATCCATAATCTGTGAACTCGTCCAACCTGTAAGTACAAACCCTATCTTCCGCTTGTAAATTCATTGAATGATATTAGGTTGTTTTGTTAAAGGGTTTTAGGTATATGGTTTGCGATCTGTAAATTCATTGATGGATTTTCTGTTTAATGTTTTCTTAAACACTATCTGTTATGTTGAATTGGCAATGGATTTAATTTTGTCGGATCTTTTAATCACTCTATGTTATGTTGAATTGGGAATGGATTTATTGTTTTCATGCTTGGTTTCATATAGGGTTTTGTATATGTTGGTTTCATGCTTTGTATTTGTTGTGTTCTTAATAGGGTTTTGGGTTCTTGAAAATAAACTGAGCTACGACGCTTTTTAGGCATACGACGACGGTTTTTTCATAAACCGTCGTTTGTATTACCTAAACACGACAGTGTTTTTTAACTACCGTCATTTGTATTACGTATACACGACGGTTTGTTAACTACCGTCGTGTGTATTACTTACATTAGACGACGTTTGTTGAAAATCCGTCGTCTATATATGCCAAATACGTCTGTTTTTGTTTAAAAACCATCGTCTGTTACTTGCCATTAGATCTTTGTATTAAATCTGCTATAGTGATGGTCATTGCCTGTATTTTCACTTTATTATAGATAATAGGTTATAGTGTCGGAGATGGATAAGTCATGGATGCACTCAGATAGAAGATCGAAGGCATATGAGTTTGGGGTGGAAGCATTTTTGAACTTTTCTGTAGAAAATCTTCTAACTACAACACATATCCATTGTCCATGTGTTAAATGTGTTAATTTGAAGATGTTTGGGGTTGGAATTATAAGGGATCACTTATACTTTAATGGAGTTGACCAAAGCTATAAGAATTGGACATTTCACGGAGAACCTTGGGAAGCAACTACTAATGCTAGTAGAAATGTTGAAGAAGATGATGGCCATAGTAGGTACAGTTTCGTGTCTGAAGAAATTGATATGGATGATAATGATTTTGGTGATTTTGGATCCGATCCTTATGAGTTTGCCAATGTGATTGGGGATGGAGATCAACCAGTGTACCCTGGTTGTAGAAAGTACACGAAGTTATCGGCATTAGTGAAGTTGTATAATTTGAAGGCAAAACATGGGATGAGTGATGTTTGTTTTACAAAATTATTGATACTTCAAGGCGATTTGCTTCCAGAAGGAAATACAATACCGACCTCTATGTATGAGGCTAAAAAGACTTTGTGTGCATTGGGGCTGAGTTATGAGAAAATGCATGCATGCCCCAATGATTGCATCTTGTATAGGAAGGAGTATGAGGATTCAACTAATTGTCCTACTTGTGGTATCTCAAGGTGGAAGGAAGCAAAGATTCAATCTTGAAAGAGGGTGTGCCAGCGAAGGTGGTGTGGTATTTTCCTCCAATTCCAAGGTTTAAAAGGATGTTTCAATCACATGAGACAGCTAAGAGTTTGACTTGGCATGCTGCTAGAAAATCAATTGACGGTCAGATGTCTCATCCGGCGGATTCATCGTCTTGGAAACTTCTTGGTGATAAATGGCCTGAGTTTGGTAATGACCCGAGAAACTTGAGATTGGCTCTTTCATCTAATGGATTCAATCCCCACAGTTCTCTAAGTAGCAAATATAGTTGTTGGCCAGTTATCTTAGTTACATATAATCTCCCTCCATGGATGTGCATGAAACGAAAGTTCATGATGTTGACCTTATTGATTTCCGGTCCTAAACAACCCGGAAATGATATAGACGTCTACTTGGAGCCTTTGATTGATGATTTAAAATCTTTATGGGATGGGATTAGAGGAGTGTATGATGCACATAATGGAGAATACTTTACACTCAGAGCTGCATTAATGTGGACAATTAATGATTTCCCCGCTTATGGAAACTTATCTGGTTGTGTTGTTAAAGGATATAAAGCTTGTCCAATATGCGGCGATGATACACCTAGTCACAGGTTGAAAAATGGCCACAAAATTTGTTACATTGGGCATAGAAAATGGTTACCAATCAATCATCCATATAGGAGGCAACGTGCAGCTTTTAATGGGAAACCTGAATATGGCACACCTCCCGAGCCATTAACCGGAGAAGAAGTGCTGCATATGGTTGAAGATGGTGACAGAGTTTGTTGGAAGAAGAAATCAATATTCTTTGATCTCGAGTATTGGAAATACCTTCCTGTGAGGCATGCGTTAGATGTTATGCACATTGAGAAGAATGTTTGCGATAGTATCATTGGTACATTGCTGGAGATCCTTGGAAAAAATAAAGATGTGATTGCTGCTCGATTAGATTTATTGAACATAGGGGTCAAAACTGATTTGCAACCCGAGTATGGAGAAAGACGTACTCGTTTGCCTCCCGGGCCTTGGAATTTGTCGAGAGCAGAGAAGAGAGAGGTTTGCAATTCTTTCTGTGGTATGAAGGTCCCTGAAAGTTATTCTTCAAATATAAAAAATCTTGTATCTTTACAAGATTCAAGACTTCTGGGCCTTAAATCACATGATTGTCATACCTTAATGCAACAATTGCTCCCTGTGGCAATTCGTTTTGTTTTGGAGAAGCCTGCAAGGTATGCAATAACTCGTTTGTGCTTCTTCTTCAATGCTATATGTGCAAAGACTGTTGATGTTTCCAAGCTAGATAAGTTGGAAGAAGATGTAGTAGTTACTCTATGTTTGCTTGAGAAGTACTTTCCCCCTTCATTCTTTGATATCATGGTTCATCTAGTAGTACATCTTGTCAGAGAAGTTCGTCTATGTGGGCCAGTATATTTTAGGTGGATGTATCCGTTTGAAAGATATATGAAAGTGCTAAAGGGGTATGTTCAGAATCGTACTCGTCCCGAAGGTTGCATTGCTGAGCGGTATATAGCTGAAGAAGCTGTAGAGTTTTGTACCGAGCATTTTTCTGATGTTAGTACAGTTAAGTGCCTTCAGGCCAAAAGATGGGAGTTTCAAAGCCATTATCAGGTTGCACAGTGAGCGTAGTTGATCGGGACCTGTTGGATCAAGCACATCTATATGTCTTGGAGAATACGGAGGAAGTCCAACCGTATATCGAGTACGTATGAGTTTTATTCTTTAAGTTTCCATTTTAAATTATTTCTTATGTTTATCTTATATGTTTGGGACCGTAATGCTTGAATTTTTCGTGTCATGTAGGCAACATATGATCCACATCAAGACCGCTTATCCAAAATTTAGAAAAAGAACAAAGTGGCTACAGGATAAGCACAATAGCACTTTCATTCAATGGCTACGCTTCAAGGTATATGTTGTTGAATAACATATTTCTCTTTTAATTTTCTTCTTATTTCTATGTTAGATTGAATTAAGATATGATTAATTTGCAGGTTCAAAGTGAACTTGAGGAAGACAATCATGGCGTATCAGAAAATTTAAGGTGGCTAGCAGCTGGTCCAAACATGGCAGTGCCATTATATACGAGCTATCTTATTAAAGGTATTAAATTCAACATCAAGGCACAAGATGATGTGCGGACAACTCAAAATAGTGGAGTTTATTTAATTGCACATACCATGCAAGTTGCTAGTGCCAAGGATAAAAACCCAATTCTCTCAACTATGGGTTTTTATGGTGTCATTCAAGAAATTTGGGACCTTGACTACCAAAAGTTTACAATCCCAGTCTTTAGGTGTGATTGGATAGATAGTTCTGGTCTTGTAGTCGACGAACTTGGATTTACCTTTTGTAGATTTGAGTAAAATTGGACATAGGAATGACCAATTTGTTTTGGCTTCTCAAGTCAAACAAGTATTTTTTGTTGACGACCTGATGCATCGTGGTTGGCCGGTAGTGTTATCAATGCCTAATAAAGAATATAATGATGTTATTGGTGATGAAGTCTTAGGTGATGTGATAATTGAGTGTGAGCCATTTACTAGAGGGATGCCAAATGTTGACACATTTGATGAACTGGTGGGTGAATTAGGTGGTCAAAATATTAGAGATGGGTGTGAAGATATATGGATTGAATGATGCTTATGTAATTGGCAGTGTATGACATTAATTTTGTAATATATTGTAATGTGATTTCTTCACTTTCATTATACAAGTTTTGGCCACAAAATAATCAGTGCAAAAAATACAGGTTCCAGATTACAAACACGACGGTCTTGAAAAAAAAAGTAAAAAACCGACTTCTGTTCAAATAAAAAACGACGTAATTGTGAACAAGTTATTCAGCATATTTACCGACGTCTTAAAGCAACGTAACAATGAAGAACCACGACGCTATTGTGAAAAAGATATTCAGGATATCACGTCGGGGAATCATTAAGAACCGCCATGTAATTAAAAATATCACAACTCCAATCCCATAATACAGACGTCTAAAAGACGATATAATTAATCTGAACGTTAAAAAACACGACGTCATCATTAATTTACCACGTCGCGAGTTCTTTCATAAACGAAGAGGAACAGATGTAATTCCCGACTGTAATTCATTTTAAACGCTGTCTAATAAATATTAGACGACGTTATTTTGTAACAAGGCTCTCATCATAATCAACGCCGTCTATATGAAATGTAATACGGCTCTCATTTATTTATATCCAACGTTGTTTCTTCGTTCCACGTCGTCTATATAACCTCATGCGTCGTGAGTAATGACAATGTCATCTATTTCCACGTCATCATTCATAGAAATATCGAAGTGGAAAATATATTTCACGACGGGTTTTTTAAAAGTAGTGACGTAGTAAGTATAGATAACGTCGTCTTTACGTTTTTAAAGACGTCATATTTCTTCTTGTCGTGAAATTCTTTTTTAACGGCGCTATGTTTTAGATCTCGTCGTTGTATGTCTATTTTGCGGCCATGTTCTGTTAATATATGTCATATGTTGTATTTTTAACGATGATTGTTTGTTAGATTCCGTCGTCTATTCTCATCCTCGACTATTTATTAGCTCTTTAGAACGTCGGTTTTTTGTTTTTTTTGACGTTGATGTTATTAACAACGATTTATTACAGTCGTTGTTTGAATAGAAAAATATGACGTATAAATTCTGTAATACAGCTCTCATATATTTGAAACTGACGTTGTTTCATATGTCAACGTCATCTGTAGAAATACATACGTCGTAAAAAATGACACTGACAATTATTTCCACGTCATCTTTCATAAAAAAATCGAAGTAGAAAACTTATTTTACGACGGTTTTTTGTAACTAAGTGACGTAGTATATTTCAATAACATCGTCGTCTCATGTATTAAAGACGTCATATTTTTTATGGTCGTTAAAATTTTATTTAACGGCGTGGTGTTTTAGTTTTCGTCGTTGTATCACTATCTTGCGTCGTTGTTCTGTTAATATTTGTCATTTTTTTCCTTTTTAACGACGGTTTTTTTGTTTGATTTAGTCGTCTATTCTTATCATCGACTGATTTTTTAGATATTTTGCAGTACAAAGACGTCGGTTTTTATTTTTTTGATGACGTTGTTTGTTTTAACAACGACGGTGATTTCGCGTCGTGGTTTCTTAGGGAAAGATAACGGTGGATTCCACGACCATTGAGAAATCGAATACATGACGGTGAATTACCGTCGTCTTTTGCCTTTTTTGTAGTAGTGAATATTATATCACCCTAAATTTGAGGAGTAAGAAAAAAATTTAAGAAAATGTAAATAAAAGTGAAATAAACAGAAAATCGAGTAAAGAAAAACCACCAGAATTGAGTGTTGAGAACACTCAGAAGAAACTATAGCACACAACCTTGAATGAAAAGTTCTTATTCTCATTGATAACAAACTGCAGGCTTATAAAGCCTTTTACAAAGAGATAAAATCAAAATAACAGCCCACATTTGCAAATGTGGTAACAGACTAATAGGAATTTGTTAAAAACACAAACAACTAGTCCCTAAAGGATAGGACTTATTAACAAACTAATTAACTTAAAAGATCTGAATAATAAACCGTTAACTCTAACAGTCTTATCATTCCCTCCCTTAAACTGTATGCAGAATGCATTCAGTTTATATTAGGAACTTCACACACGCCCAGCAAACTACGAAGCTTCAAAAACACCTCCAACCTGAGCGGCTTCGTCATAATGTGAACTACCTGGTCTTGAGTATTACAGTGACTCAAATCAATCACACCATCTTTTACCAGGTCACGAAGAAAATGACACCTGATGTCAATGTGCTTGCTTATGCCATGAAGAATAGGATTCTTGGAGAGTTTTATAGTTGAACTGTTATCACACAGAATTGTAGTGCATTTCTCCTATACATAACCAAGCTTCTCTAAAACTCTTCTTAACCAAACACACTGACAAGCGCATGAGGCAGCAACGATGTACTCTGCTTCAGTGGTGGATAAGCTAACCACAGGCTGTTTTTTGGATGACCATGACACTGCCCCAGAACTAAACATGAACACACTCCCCGAAGTACTCTTGCGATCAACTACATCTCCAGCAAAAGCACTATCTGAATAGGTTGTGAGTTGCTTATAGCCTCCTTTCTTGTAGAAAATCCCCAGACCAGTCATTCCCTTCAAATATCTAAGCAATCTTTTCGCTGCCAACTAGTGTTGCTCTGTAGGACACGACATGAACCTGCTGATAAGACTCACACCATACATCAAATCAGGTCTAGTTGCAGTTAAGTACATAAGACTGCCAACCACCTGTTTAAACACACTTGCATCAACCTTAGCTCCCTTCTCGTCCTTTGACAATTTGCAACCTAGAACTATGGGGTTCTTCACCAAGTTGCTGTTGTTCATGCCAAATCTTTCTAAAACTTCATGAGAATACTTTCTTTGATTCACATAAATCCCATCAGAATTTTGTAGTACTTCAACCCCCAGAAAATATCTCATCTTTCCAGGTCAGACATGTCAAATTCTAACATCATCAACTTCTTAAACTCTTCACACATGCTCATGTCATTCCTAGTAAAGATTAAATCATCAACATAAAGATTGACAATTAAGAGCTTACCTCCTTCCTTCGACTTTGTGAATAGCGTGTGTTCACAATAACATTTTTTGAAGCCTTCTTTGGCAAAATTGGCCTCAATTTTGCTGTACCAAGCTCATGGAGCTTGTTTGAGGCCATACAACGCCTTATTCAGCTTATAAAACTTGTGTTCCTCGCCCTTCTTCTCATATCCCTGAGGCTATTGGACAAACACTTCCTCACTAAGCTCACCATGCAGAAATGCACTCTTCACATCAAGCTGAAAAATACTTCAACCTTGTTGAGCTGCTAGGGCAATTACCAAACGTATGGTATCTAGTCTTGCAACTGGGGCATAAACTTCTGTGTAATCAATCCCATATTGTTGTGCATATCCCTTTGCCACAAGTCTAGCCTTGCACTTGTCTATCTCACCACTTTCATTGAGTTTTGTTTTAAAAACCCATTTAACTCCAATGGTCTTTACTCCTGCAGGTAAGATAGTCAGATCCCATGTTTTATTACGTTCAATAGCCTCAATCTCTGTATTCATGGCGTCTCTCCATTTCTCTCTTCACGGCTTCCTCGAAAGTAATGGGATCAGCTTTTGTGAGAATCATCATGGCACTCACGTTTCTTCTAACAAGCCATCTCTGGTTTCATAATCTTGCATCCAAAATGGAACTCGTCTTGCCCTCCCTTCAACTGGACCCGAGGAATTCCTATCATGTGACTCACTGGAAGGTGAGCTGGTGCCACTTGAACCACTTGAACCAACTCCATTTGTGCCATTTGAGCCAACTTCTTCATTCTCGCTAACTTCTGTTCCAAGTTCCCCTTCATTCTCAGCTTCATCATCTTCTTCTTCACTATCACCCCACTCTAACATATCCAAAGCCATTTCTTCCCTGCTCATGTCCCAATTCCAGCCTTGTTCTCCTAAAAAATAACATCCCTAATAATTATCTTCTTAGAGATCGGATCAAACAATCTATAAGCTTTTGAATCATCGCTAACTCCCAATAAAACATACTGAATGCTTTTGTCATCTAACTTGATTCTTTTCTGGTCTGGCACGTGCACATGAGCCAAGCACCCAAAAACTCTAAAATACTATACTGTAGGCTTCATACCACTTCATGCTTCCTCTGGAGTTCTATTTTGCACAGCTAAAGTAGGGCACCTGTTGAGGACATGCACACACCATCTCACAGCTTCTGGCCAGAAAGCCTTTGGAACCTGCTTCTCAATGAGCATAAAACACACCAAATTCATCACAGTCCTATTCTTTCTCTCAGCAACTCCGTTTCGCTGAGGAGTATAGGCTGTGGTTAATTGCCTGGTTATGCCATTTGCCTTACAAAATTCCCCAAACTCGTTTGAGGTGAACTCACCACCTCTATCAGTCGTCAAACATTTAAGCTAGGCACCTGATTCCTTTTCAACACAAGCCTCGTAACTTTTAAACATGGTAAAAGCCTCTGATTTTTCATGCAAAAAATAAATCCAAGTTTTACGACTAAAGTCATCGATAAAACTCAAGAAATAACTCTTATTGCTGTTTGATACAGGCTTTATAGGGCCACATATATCGGCATGTACCAGCTCCAGCTTCCGTGACGCCCTCCATAAAATTCTTTTTGGAATGGATTCGCTGTGTTGCTTTCCAACCAAACACGTTGTGCATAACTTTGCAGGAGTTATAAGAGAAGGCAAACCACTGACCATCTGTTTGTATTGAAGGGTTCTCAACCCTTTGAAGCTTAAGTGTTCGAATCTGCAATGCCATAAATAACTCTCATCTTCTATCACAGCTTGAAAACAAGTAGTAGCTTTAGGCATCGTCGCTGCGAGCACAACAAACATCTTGTTCGCGCTCATCTCGGACTGAATGATTAGACATTTACTAGGATGAAACACTTTGCACTCCTCATGTTGAATCAGAATTGCCACACCTTTTTCTTGAACTTGCCCCACACTTAACAGGTTATTTTTCAACTCAGGGATGTAATAGACCTCAGAAATTACTTGAGTGATTCCATTCACTTGCATTCGAACGTTTCCTTTTCCCACAACCGCCATCCTTGAGTTGTTGCCTACTTTCACAGTTTGCCTAAATTGAACATCCAAATCCGAGAACCATTCTTTATTCCCACTCATATGATTACTACATCCTGAATCGAGGAACCAGATCTCTTCTCTCTTAACATGGTTAAGCTCTACATAGGAAATTAATAGCAGCTATTCTCCTTCATCTAGTTCTGCATAGTTGGTTCCTTTCTCCCAACTGGGACACTCGTACTAAAAGTGTCCTAATTTGTGACACTTAAAGCACTCGATAGTGGCCTTGTTGAACGGTTGTCTGCCACGACCTCTTCCTCTTCCTCTGAACGTCCCTTGACCTCTTCCTCTGCTAGTGTTGTCTTCATGAGTGACCTTGAGAGCCTGCTCCTCTCCTCGATGGCCATTCATTCTTTGTTCATGGACCAGCAAACTGCTCTGCAGCTCGTCAATGGTCAGTGTGTTCAAATCATTGGACTCTTCAATGGAGCAAACCACATAATCAAATTTTGAAGTCATGGACCTCAAAACTTTCTCATTGATGATGGTTTGGCTCACTGTCTCACCATGAGCCTTCATTTTGTTGGCTATAGTGAGAGTACGAGCAAAGAAATTATCAACAGTCTCTCCCTCCTTCATGTGGAGAGTCTTAAAGTCCCTCCGAAGTGCTTGCAACTGTGCCCTCTTCACCTTGGTAGAGCCTTGGTATTTCTGTTTCATGGAGTCCCAAATACTCTTTGATGTGTCTCTGTCGAGTATAGTCTCCATGATATTCCGATCTATAGCTTGAAAAAGGTAATTTTTACCTTTAAGTCCTTCAGCTTCTGCCCCTCGACCAATTTGCGTTGTGCTTCTACCTGTTATGTTTCCACCCCCGTAGAGATAGATTGTGTCACCACCACCGAAATCCCGTTCTCTACGAGATCCCAATATTCCTTGGAACGGAGAAAGTTCTCCATCAACATTGCCCAATGATCGTAATGTCCGTCAAATTTGGGAATGGCCGACTGCACAAAACCACTGCTATTGCTCTCCGCCATTCTGCTTGACTCCCTGACTCTGGACGAAAACTGCGGTTTCTTTCCACACACACTCACAATCAGGCCCCTGTGATGGAGTTCTGATACCAATTGTTGAGAACACTCAAAAGAAACTATAGCACAGAACCTTGAATGAAAAGTTCTTATTCTCATTGATAACAAACTGCAGGCTTATAAAGCCCTTTACAAAGAGATAAAATCAAAATAACATCCCACATTTGCAACACCCTAAAATGTGGTAACAGACTAATAGGAATTTGTTAAAAACACAAACAACTAGTCCCTAAAGGATAGGACTTAGTAACAGACTGATTAACTAAAAGATCTTAATAATAAACCGTTAACTCTAACAGTCTTATCATTGAGATCATCGGCATTCAATTGCATTTGCTCTTCCAAGGAGACCTTCGCAGCCTCCTGATCCTCCATATCGGGGATGGCGTCGTTGTTCTCATCCACGTCGTTCTTCTTGGGGTCGTTCTCATTACCCCCAAAACTAGCACGCCTCTTCTTCTCGAAAGCTATTTCGTCTTATCTTCTTTCATTTGCCTGTTCTGCGAGCCTTCGACTCTTCCTTTCTGCCTTCCTCTTTCTCTTGTGGGAGGTCTCATGTCGGGGGCCGGATAAAGCTGGAGCTCCAACCCATTTGAACTTTTTTTTCCCATGGTAACAAAGAGAGCATTGAGGAAAGAAACAGTGTGTTGCAGAAGCTCTGCTTTCGCTTTTGCTTTTATAATTAATGCAATACATTTCAAGTTGGGTGGACAAGATAATATTTTATTTTATTTGTATATTATTCACTAATTTTTTTATTATTATTCATATACGAATAATATTTTATTTGTATATTATTCATGTAAGTCTATTATATTAATATAGATAAAGTTTAATATGGCAATATGCAATCACCACATGTAAGTCTGGGCGCAGATTGGTTTTGAACAGTAGAGTGCTATTTCGTTAACCAAAGTGTTCGGTAGAACAATTTTTCTTCTATTAATCGTGCCAAAGGTTTCGATACAATCGGATTGATTAACCGTAAGTTTGATTTGGTACAACGGTAGTAATGTTTAACAAACCATCTAGTATTGACACGGACAAAAAAAAAAACCCCACTTAGTAAATAGTAGCCCATTTGTTTTAAAGGTTAGTTGCAAGTAATATGGAGATATGAACAAGTGTAGGCTCTAGAGAGATCTACAGAAGCTGTATATAATAGGATCTACAGAGATCTACCTCATTTCAATATGGTGGAAACAGAGGAAATATACTTACAATGATTTCAATTCTCTCTGCCTCTTATTCTTTCATCCTTTCCTCCTAGATTTTTCACACATATTCTTTTGTCATTATTAATTATTTACCCTTTTTTTATTTTGGTCAGGAGAGTCAGAACTATATTATCATTTTCCACACATTATTTCACCACAGCAACAGTTTGATAACATGGCATTGAGGAGTCCTTCTGTGGTGCATCGGGTGCACCGGTATAGCCCATCACGTGAGGTTTTTTTAAAAACAAGGGAAACCTGCTGACCTGGTCAACAGGTAAAAAATTTGACGCTCTGCTGATGTGAACAGGGGAACGACTTCACGTTCACGCTCACTCAACGTTCTTCTTCCTCAAACTGATAATCTTTTCTGCAACTTCAAACTTCAAACTGATAATCTTTTCTTCAACTCCTCCTGCAGAAAGTTTCTTCCTTCTCTCTGCAACCTCTCTCTCTTCTTTGTCATCATTGTCAAAAACCCCCTATTCTAGGGTTTGGATTTTGGGGAAAATTTTAGGGTTAGCATTTCAGGTTGATAATAGGAATTGGAAATCAGTTTTTCCAGTCACTGTATTGGCACTCCTCTCATCTACAATCGAGCCCTTCTGAAAGAATTTGGTAATAGTTCCTTGTGAAGGTAAGTCAACACTATGTTTTATTTTATTGTTAATTGAAATTCTGTGGTGATGACTTGGGGCAAGAGGGGAAGTAGGTTTCTCACATTGATGAGATGAAGTGGGTTTCTCATTCTGAAAGTGTTGTGAGGTGAAGTGGGTATCTTACATTCATGGTTGTAATGTTCATGCAATTGTATATCTATATATGCAATTACTAATCTCCTGTATGCAAATCCAAGTGACTTAATGCAATTACAGTATCTAGTTTTGTTTCCAAATTATGCAAGTGAGGTGATTTCGTGGTAGGTAGGTATGTTTGACTGTGTTTTTGAATATTTTGTTATGGGGAGTAAAGTGTTCCAAAGGTGTAATGTTAGGATTGGTTAAGATTTGGATTGGGATTTGAAAAGAGTAAGAATCCCGGCCCAATAGAGAAATGCATGGGTGGGTTGTGTGCATTATCTGTGCAATGTTATAATCTAGGGCTGATGCACTTGCAAGTAGTGTCCTGCAATTGCACATCAGTATATGCAATTACTAAGCAACTGTGTGCAAATCCAGGTCCCAATACTTTTTAAATTAAGCAATGTGATGTTGTGGTGTTTACGGGGTTTAGGGGATTTAGGGTGTATTAGGCTTTGGATTAGTATTCAAATTCTCGGCGCTAGGGACAATTGCATGACAGTGTTTTGTACTTGATTTGTGCAAGTTATGGAAGCTCAAAAAGGGGATCAGCAAAGGAAAGCGCAAGGCCGAGATGCATTTTTTAATTTCATGTAAGTTACACGTACATCTAAAAATTGGAAATGTGGTTGCTTAATATTATGATGGTTTTTTGATTAAAAATAAATGATGTACAGGAAAAAAGAAAGACTTGAAATGGGGAAAGGGACCAATGCAAAGTTGGATAGTAAGGTGAGAGATGGCTATTGATTTGGTCAGTTTATTATTTATTTTATTAAAAAGGCTCTTTTAATGAGAATTTTGTTTTTCAGTACAAGAAGAGAATGCTAACAAGTGGAGGAAATTGAACCCTAAAGAGAAGACAACATATGGTGCTGCCTTGGAAGGTTCGAGTGGGAAAGTAGAAGGTTTGAGTGGGCAAGTAAACGACCCAGTGAATGAGACGGGTTTTATCACTAGATGCAGCCCGGACCAATTCCATCGTATGGTGGAAAAATTGTCGAATGAGAAGCGGTTAGCAATTAAAGCTATTGGGTTCGGTAATATGGCATCATTGTCCTGCACTCGTTTACACCGCCAACTATGCCAATTTTTGATTCAAAGGTTCAATCATGATACGTCTTCTATAGAACTGCACGGCAATGTGTTTGGAATAGGTGCCGTTGAGTTTGGGCAGAACGTCAAGATTTTCTCAACGAAAGCAAACCCTTACGTTCATTTGAACAAACTCCCCGTTTGTTTGAAAACGTAAGTTGGTTTGGCCCATTTTTCAAACAAACGGAGTGTTTGTGCTAGTAAACGCAAGGGTTACGTTTGTGTGAAAATTAAGGGCTTCCGGGTCCTCATACCCCGGCACGGTTGGACATGAAAGGCTGTTTTATAGAAACATTTAGGGGTAAAATTGTCCATTCAGAATAAAATCCTTCAAAAATCATGGGTTCAACGTTTGAAAATTACAACAAATACTTCCCTCAAATAACCTTTTTTTTTGTTGCACAAAACATTTCATTGAGTTTTTTTTTAAAAAACTTCAAAAACATATTTTTCCTAATTAATGGACATTCGAAATTGTAACTATTTGTAAAAGTATCACTACTTTTACAAATTATATATAACAATTACATACTACTTGAAACAGTTACAAATATTGTCGAGCACTGGGGTTTAGAACCACAAAGCCCAAACCCAATATCATTTTACCCCTAAAGCCCAACCCAATTCAATTATAATCATCAAGCCGATTTGAAAAATTTGTTGAGGTTTTCATATGAAAAACATATTATACATGTTAGTATGTTTATATATATATATATATATTGTCAAGCACTGGCGTTTAGAACCACAAAGCCCAAACCCAATATCATTTTACCCCAAAAGCCCAACTCAATTCAATTGTAATCATCAAGCTGATTTGAAAAATATGTTGAGGTTTTCATATGAAAAAAATATTTTACACGTTATTATATATATTTATATATATATATGTATATTGTCGAGCACTAGGGTTTAGAACCACAAAGCCCAATCCCAATATCATTTTACCCCTAAAGCCCAACCCAATTCAATTGTAATCATCAAGCCGATTTGAAAAATTTGTTAAGGTTTTCATATGAAAAACATATTTTACATGTTATTATATATATTATCGAGCAACACATTGACACAAAAAGTGTGTTTAGTGGAGTTGGCTTCTAGTGCATATCCCTTGGTACAAGGCCTAGGTTAGAGTTTTAGTTATGTGAATATATTCGTAATTTTGTTCGCTTTTTATTATAAGAACAAAATTTTAAATAGTTTTAAAAAAGAAGCACATGAAAAATATAAGGGGAAAGATCCAATTAAATTAACAATAGTATATATCACACCCATACGCTTTTTCTTTAAAAAATAATAATAATAATTTCTTCGATTCAAAACAAAAAACAAAAACAAAAATTTATGTCTTTTTCTTTCTCGCGAACTCTTATTTTTTTCTTACTGAATGTACAAATATTTAAATTTATCAAATGAACGCAACATACACAACGAAAGCAACCTTTATGTTCGTGTGTAAAAATAGTGCGTTTGTTTGATAAAGTATATTACTTGGTCCAATTTCTCGGGAAATAGCAAACTTTACTCAATGAACGCACTCCTTGCGTTCGCTAGAAAAAATAGCTCGTTTGTTTGAAAAAGTAAGTTAGTGAGGTCTATTTTCCCGAGGAACGAGAAATTTTACTCAACGAACGAACTCCTTGCATTCGCATGAATAAATATCCCTTTTGTTTGAAAAAGTAAGTTAGTTGGATCCATTTTCCGGAGGAACAACCAATTTTACTTAACGAACGCAACCCCTGCGTTTGCCTGAACAAATTGCCCTTTTGTTAGAAAAAGTAAGTTAGTGGGGCCCATTGTTCAGGGGAACAGGTGACTTTACTCAACGAACGTAACCCCTCCGTTTACATGAACAAATAGCCCGTTTGTTTGAAAAAGTAAGTTAATTGGACCATTTTTCAGGGAAACGGGCAACTTTACTGAACGAACGCAACTCCTGCGTTTGTGTGAACAAATAGTTCATTTGTTTGAAAAAGTAAGTTAGTTGGGCCCATTTTTCCAGAAAACGGGCAACTTTACTCAATAAACGCAACCTAAACGTTTGCGTGAACAAATAGCTCGTTTGTTTGAAAAAGTAAGTTAGTTGGGTCCATTTTTCTGAGAACATGCAACTTTACTCAACGAACACAACCTCTGCGTTGGCATGAACAAATAGTCCGTTTGTTTGAAAAAGTAACTTAGTTCGGCCACTTTTCCGGGGAATGGGCAACTTTACTCAATGAACAAAACTCATTGCATTCGCGTGAACAAATAGTCCGTTTGTTTCAAAAAGTAAGTTAGTTGGTTCTATTTTTCCAAGGAACGGGTATGTTTACTCAATGAACGCAACATCTGCATTTGTGTGAACAAATAGCCTGTTTGTTTGAAAAAATAAGTTAGTTGGGCCCATTTTTCCGGGAAACGGGTAACTTTACTCAACGAATGCAACCTATGCGTTTACCTAACCAAATAGCTCGTTTGTTTGAAAAAGTAAGTTAGTTGGGCCTATTTTTCTTGGAGCAGGCAACTTTACTCAACGAACACAACCTCTGTGTTGGCGTGAATAAATAGTCCGTTCGTTTGAAAAAGTAAGTTACTTGGGTCCATTTTTCCAGAAAACGGGGAACTTTACTCAACCAACGCAACCTGTTGCGTTGGCGTGAATAAATAGTCCGTTTGTTTGAAAAAGTGAGTTAGTTATGCCCATTTTTCCAGAGAACGGGCAACCTTACTCAACAAACGCAACTCATGCATTAGCATGAATAAATAGTCTGTTTGTTTGAAAAAGTAAGTTAGTTATGCCCATTTTTCCAGAGAACGGGCAACTTTACTGAACGAACACAATCCATGCGTTTACGTGAATAAATAGTCCATTTGTTTGAAAAAGTAAGTTAGTTGGACCCATTTTTCCAAAGAACGAACAACTTTACTCAACGAACGCAACCCATGCATTTGCGTGAACAAATAGCCTGTTAGTTTGAAAAATTAAGTTAGTTGGGTCCAATTTCCCAAGGAATGTCCAACTTTTTTTCCATGATTTTGGTGAAGATAGATAAGTTAGAGTGTGAACGATAATATGCTCTAAATTTGGTTGGACATGAGAGATTGTTTTATAGAAACATTTAGGGGTAAAATTGTCCATTCGGAATAAACTCCTTCAAAAATTATTTATCTCAACATTTGAAAATTACAACAAATACTTCCCTCAAATAACCTTTTTTGTTGCAAAAAATATTTCCTTGAGTTTTAAAAAAAAAATTTCAAAAACATATTTTTCCTAATTTTACAAATTATATATAACAATTTCAAACTACTTGAAACAGTTACAAATATTAAAACCCAAGCTATAGTGTTTGTATAACCTAAATCCAATACGATTTTAAACATAAACCATACTTTGAACCCTAAAGCCCAAACCCAATTCAATGTTAACCATAAATCCCAACCCTAAATTTTAACTGTAAATCCTAAACCCTTGATTTTTAACCCTACAACCCAACCCCAATTCATACGATCCATAAAGCCAAAACCCAATTCATTTTTAACCGTAAAGCCCAACCCATTTCAATTTTAACTTTTAAGCATAAATGTAATAACCCAACTTAATTAATATTTAACTATTAAACTATTAAGAGGAAATGACATTTTTGTCCTTCGAATAATTGTGTGAAGGAAAATTTGACTTTTGACCGAGGAAAGAAGTATGTGTGGCTTGATCCCTCCGTAAGGGTACGTAGGCAGCCTACAGTCATAAGATGCATCCACAAATTGAACATCGTCAAAGTTTGTGTTAGTGTTTTTTAGGTCATTTTGGTCATTTATGACCCACACCCACCAGGTGTCAGTTTGAAACAGGGTTCGGCCCGGATTCCAAAGTGTAATTTAGGTCAGGTCGTTTCAATTGGTATCAGAGCATTAGGTTAACTTCCTATAGACACAGCATCACATGTGCATCCTTATTTTAAGAAATTGCTGGAAATTTCCTATGTTATTTTACCTCGTCGGCGTGGCTTGTATCCAAGAGGGTTTGAAAAATTTGTTGAGGTTTTCATATGAAAAACATATTATACATGTTATTATATATATATATATGTATATATATATATATATTGTCGAGCACTGGGGTTTATATAATAGACATTGCCATGTAGCACAAATGACTTTCCAAAAGATCCCGATTTTCGTAAAACACAATGTGATAAACCCTAATTTGAATAATAGACATAGGGTCATAATAAAGTATTTTCTTGGTTTTCTTTGTCTTTGCGCTATACATTAATTAGGTTTGAGTTTTTAAGCTATGTTTAGTTTGCACATAGCAGGTCGGCATTTGCATTGCACACGTGCAATTGCATAACGGTGATGCAATGCAAGAGTGACTGTGTGCAAATCCCTAATAAGGAAAATTGGATCTTTTTTTTTTTTTTTTTTTGGTAGAGGCATAAGTAGACTTATTTTTTGTACTATAAATCGAAGGGCGAAATGAACCGAAATGCAGAGCATGAGAAACGGTAAGGGGCAATAAGCCGAACATATTATATTACGAAACGACCAATTATTGAAATTACGTAGTAATAGACATTGTCATGTAGCACAAATGACTTTCCAAAAGATCCCGATGTTCGTAAAACACAATGTGATTAACCCTAATTTGAATCATAGACATAGGGTCATAATAAAGTATTTTCTTGGTTTTCTTTGTCTTTGCGCTATACATTAATTACATTTGCATTTTTAAGCTATGTTTAGTTTGCGCACAGCGGGTTGGCATTTGCATTGCACACATGCAATTGCATGACGATGATGCAATGCAAGAGTGCCTGTGCGCAAACCCCTAATAATGAAAATTGGATCAAATTTTATTGTACATGCAAAATTAGACCTATTTTTTCCTAGAAATCAAAGGGCGAAAGTAACCGAAATATAGAGCATCAAAAACGGTAAGGGGCAATATTCCGAACATGTTATATTACAAAATGACCAATTATACGAAATTACCTAGTCATAGAAATTGTCATATAGTGCGAATCACATTCCAAAATATCCCAAATTTCGTAAACCAAAATGTGATTAACCCTAATATTAAATAATACACATAGGGTCCTAATAAGATTTGGAACTTGCTTTTCTTTGTCTTTGCGCTATACATTAATTACGTTCGCATTTTGAAGCTACCTTTAGTTTGCACATAGCGGGTCGGCATTTGCATTGTAAACATGTAATTGCACGATGTTGATGCAATGCGAGAGTGGCTGTGCGCAAACCTCTAAAAAGGAAAAATGGATAATAAATTTTTTTACTGGCATAATTAGACCTATGGTTTGTACTATCATTTGAAGGGCGCAAACAATACAGTAAGAGTTTTGACAAAAAATAGAGGGGTTTACTACAAATTTTATGTTCACATATAAATGTACAAATCTCATATTTAGTATCGAGTTTTGAACCAGGAAGGGAAAAATTATTAGCCATAATAGATAGCTCTATCTATCGCCAGACACTATAGCTTCATATTTAGACATATAAGCATCACAAACAGAATGTCGTAAGTAGAGAAACGTTGTGAGAATAGAAAATTAAGGTATATAAGGAGATAAATGTCAATATGACATCCCATCCACGACAATATGAACCAGATAAAATCCAAATACCTAACAACAAATCCTAACTGAAGATAGAACCCCAAAGTCAATATGACATCCCATCTAAGAAAATACCAACCAAGGAGTAGATTGCACTAGAAGGATGCATAAAAAATAACAGAAAAACACACAAACACACACACATTGCTCCAACAGAACCCAGAAGCATCAATACCATATGAAACACTATCAACAATCATTTGCAAGAGACATTTGATAACTAAAACCCAGAAGCATCCAGTATTGGTCTTCCTACCCGAAGACCTGTGATAACTAAACAGTCATTTGCAGGAGACATTTTCATAACTAATTCATAACGGCAAAACATACAGATGGTAAGCTCATACCAACAATGCATTCAATATGAATTCTAGCAGACTAAATACCAAAGATTCAACATTCCTAAAACCTTTAGGGAAAACAGTTAACAAAATTGCATAAAGGAAGGAAGACCCAAATGATTTCAGAATAAGCAAGCGCGTGCACACACACAACCCAGAAAAACAGAATTCTTTAAATGTAAGCTATAAATATCCTCAAGAATAGATGATATTATCTAAAAGATGTATCCAGTAGCATACGAGGGCCAAAATCAGTAAGATAATTCATATCAAAGCACGTGATACGTGAAATTTTGCTTCATCCGAAACCATCATCAAATATCAATATGCTAGGGATGGCATTTCAAGGAAGAGACTTACCGGATTGAACTAAAGCCCCAACCTTTAATCAACAGCTTCTCAATGCCACCTTACTCTTGAAACCAATATGAACAGCTAACAATTCAAGTAATACCAAATCGTATGAATTGATGACCCTATGGTTATCTTAAAAAATACATGCAAACCTAGATGGAATCAAAAGCTAGCCATAAGATATTGTACCAAAACAAAACTACCCAAAAATGTAAACGCTGCCAATTTCATGTTAAATCCTGTGAGTAAATGAAAAAACATGAAAGCAGACCGAACCCATTGTAGGAATGAGTTCAATGGGTTGGATTCAGTCCCATATAAGCAGACCCACAATGGGATTTCAAGGTCAAAAGGAAAGTACAAACATAATCTGAAACAGAAAAACCAAACAATTCTTTACCTGGTCAATAGAGAGAAGATAGCAAACTTCAAACTCAGAAAGCTAGAAACGGGGAGGGGGGAGGGGGGGGGGGGGGGGGACAGTGCGTTTGTTCGAGGAAATGACTGCACAAATCCAGCTCGAGAGGTTTTCGATTTGGGCAACCAGAGAGGAGAGCGTGCGTCTTCATCCTCAAACCTGCCTTTCTCTTTCCTCACATGCCACTCACGTGTTGAATAACAAAGGCTCAGCAGGTCATTAAGTCATTGAATCTCAGCCATCCCTTTTTAACATGGAATCTCAGCCGTTGGATTATGGGCTGTACCGGTACAGCCGATGCACCACAGAATTTTCGTGGCATTGAGACTTGAGAAATTATCATTTTTAATTAGCACATTGGTAAAAGTAGCTATAGGCAAGCTCTGCCCATTTTCAGACAAAACGACTTAATAAGATTATGTTCTAAATGCTTCATTTAGGCACTTTACTTATCTGTTTTCAAATATCATGATTGTCATAGTCTCAAGCATTTGTACATTATCTGTTCATCCTGAAAACAATAAAACCTGACACAACAGTTTAAATAGTAGCCATTAATACATTGCTTGCTTTTCCTCATCATTAACTGAATTGAACAACTTATGGTTATGAACATGTACAACAATTGTGCATCTCTTTACTTTTGGAAATGGTGGAAAACTATATAACCAAAATGTAATAAGAGAATAGCTCTCCTCCTACCTTATAGATGAAAAATAAAACATTACCTTGCACTCAAATTGAAACTTGTTGAATGCCATCATCAAAGTGTTGAAGAAAAATGTGAACCTCCCAACATAATTTCACCACCACTAATTAATTAATGAGGTTTTATTATTTTAGGTTTGACCCATTTGAGATGTAGCATCTCTTAATTACAATCCCTTACTTCAAGGGAACACCCTTTGATTCCATCATAAAGAAATAGAACGTGTGTCTTTGGTTTTGCGGCTGCCCCTAAGTCGAACCTCAGGGTGCCTACGTATTCCTTGCGGGATTCAAGCCACTTGTAGTTCAAAGAATTGCAATGAATAAATGACTCATTGCAAAAGAGGGAATTTGAATGAATTTGATTGAAAAGAAAAAAAATGTTTTAGTGAATTTAGCTGAATGAATCGGGGATTCGATTTTGATGTGTGTTTGGGGTGAATTTGGTTAATAATAAATGAGGGATTCAAATTTGGTTGCAGTTGCGTCTATTGGGATGCTAGACTTCTTACGTACCCTTGATTGGATCAAACCAACGTAGTTCAGAATTGATTTGTGTGGAGATAGATATTTGATTTGTGGGAATTTGGTTGATATAACCAGTGATTCAAATTTGGTTGCGGTTGCGTCTATTGGGATGCTAGACTACCTACGTACCCTTGATGGGATCAAACTGGCGTAGTTCTAAAAAGATTTAATTTGCGTGGTTTTGTACCACTTGGGCTTCAATTTGATGATTTGAGAATTAGTGGGCACTTTTAGAATTTAAGCCCGTTAATCCATATTGATGCTCCTTTGGTATCTTTTGAAATTTAGCTTGATCCTTGGGGCATGACCAATCATTTATTTGGATTGGAGTCAGCGTCACAGCATGGTTGAGTCCGTTAGCACTCCTTTCTAAATAGCTTCTTTGCCACAGTGATTGATTCCCATATTTCTTGTTCGGATTTTGTGGGCATGTTTGATAGCCATCTTGCATTTGAGAATTGAGGCAGATAGACTCGAATGCCATACGCACTTCATTGAGCATCCTTGATCGTCAGTTGATTTAGTTTTTGTGAACCTTTGCTGACACTCTTTGCCACTTCCCAAATGTCATTGACAATGGAATTTTAATTCTGCCATGGTGACTAATCTTGCAAACCTGAGAGTGAATTGTCCATCTTTGCCATCATGGCTTTCTAAGTTCAATCAGAAACTTGAAGGCTTAATAAAGAACACCGCCAAGTCCAAGACTG
This sequence comes from Prunus salicina, assembly GCA_020226455.1. Taxonomy (NCBI): domain Eukaryota; kingdom Viridiplantae; phylum Streptophyta; class Magnoliopsida; order Rosales; family Rosaceae; genus Prunus; species Prunus salicina. Next base: position 4,005,141 of record CM035345.1, on the reverse strand, counting down.
TAAAACAGGAGCTTAGCTCTTATAAAACCTATAGGGGGGGTGAAGTAGGCTTTATGATAAAAGCTCCCCAAATTAAAATTATTACTTAGTGACAAATGACATTAAACACAAATATTGCTTGTGGTGATTAACTAACCAAGGTAAATGCAATAATGTAAATGACACAGTATTTGTTAACCCAGAAACCCATAAGGGAAAAACTGGGGGACCAAGCCAGGAAAAGATTCAATCCACTCAATTGTAAAGTACAAGAAATATAGGGATGTTAGCTCAACTACACACAATAGGCAGCTAACTTCTAACCTTCTAGCAAAGCAAAATATTAGCTCATCTACACACAATAGGCAGCTAACTATCTAACCTTCTAGCAAAGCACCATTTCTTCACTTCACAGCAACGGATTCTTTTCTCGACCTTGCAACAGCACCAAGCATAAGTTGCTCCCGATATGATGTTATGAAGTGAGTTGTGGTTTCATAAAATTCATATATCTCAATCATACAAATGATTGAACTAGATAAAAGAAACCGTGTACAGTTATGAATTAAAACCAAAAGATGTTTGAACTTTGAAACAAGGTTTTAATCATAAATAAAATAATGAAAAAAAAGCAGTCATTTAATCAAAGTGAGAATAAACTTGGAGTAAGCTTTATGTGTATGCAATCATACTCATAACTCTCAAGAATTCAAGATGACTGAAATAAGTTTTTGAATGTTCTAAAAACTGATATGATGATCTTTCAAAAACATAAACATGGAAGCATAGCAAAGGCTAAGTTTAAAATGTGATGCCAAATGCTCAATGATGCTTACCTCTTCATCAAAACTAAGTTCGGTATTTATAGAGAAATGAAGAGTAAGTTTCAATAAAGAGGAGTTCAATAACAAAAAACCAGGTTCAGTCAGGAACCTATTTTCAAGAGGAATATTTTCAGCTTTTGAAAAAACAATAGTTTCAATCAAGTGGAACTATTTTGAAACTATTCATTCCATGATGAATAATAGTTTCAAGAAGCATATGTCTGAAAAAAGATAATGAAGATGCAGAGGATAATTCTTTTTTAAACATTTTCAGAAATCAAGTGCAGAGAAGATATTTCTAATAAACTATTAGTTGATTTCTGTGATGGATGGATTAAAACAAATATAGAATGGATTGATACAGAATGAAACTGAAAACGATTTTAAAGTTGTATCAATCCTAGTGAATGTATGCAAAAATGTTCTTACCTGTTCTTCACCAAAGAGATATTTGGAAACCAGCGACCACTTAATCTAACCCAGTGGCGGAGCCACCTAAGGACCAGGGTGGGCCCAGGCCCTCTCTCATTTTTTTAATTTTCCCATATTTTTACTTATATGTTTCTTGGAGTAAAATCTCTTTTTTTTTTCTTCTCCTTCTCTTCCTCTTTTGATTAATTTAAGCTTTGTGAATTCTCCTTTCCCCCATTTTACATGTCTAAGTAGGGTATCTTAATATTAGGATTTATGAATATTTTTTGTATTTCTTCTCTCTGTTGAAGTATAAATTAATAAATTTTGAGTCTTTAATGGTGTAGATGATGAGATTAATATTCAACCATCTTAAAATATGAAATTCAGGACAATTATGATTGTAATAAATAGATAAATTATTAATCAGTGTGAAACGATATTATTAACTTATTAACCCATTTAGCGCTTGAGGACTCCTATTCGAATTATTTTTAAATTTTTTGTGAAAGGCCCCCTCTAATGTAAAATCCTGGCTCTGCCACTGATCTAACCCAGAGACTATCTCAAATGTCTAAGGAGATTACAATGGTTTTGTTCCATAAAAAGAGAAGAGCAAAACAAAGCAATAATTACAATCCTTACAAAGACCTTGTTTTGTTTTTATGGTGAGGCTTTGTTCATGCCTTTGATTTAGGAACAACTGCTAATTAACCACCATTTGCTTGCCGCGAGGAGAGAACAATTATTGATAATTTTATTGGTCGAAGTTTGAAACTAAGTGTCCCCAGTTTTGACAACCTGCTAATTGTTGATTGCCCCTTTCCACAGATTCATTTGGGATGTGTTCATTCCATAAGACTTGACCATTTGGTTTGCCATCTGATGTGGACCAAATCTCCTTGGTTTTTTTTCAAATCGTCATGATACTTGAAAACTATTTAAAGATATTTGGTAAATAGGCCAATCCTGCAGCAAAGTGACGAGCACCATTGTTTCCTTGCTGCTGGCAGCAAGAGTAATTTGAGCGAGTTGGACCCTTCAAGCTTTGGTTTGAGAATTTGGTCTTTGCACAAATTGTTCACCAATTGGAATTTTTAATGGACAATCCCATTGGGCTTGAGACTTCTAATGAACGAGTCCATTGTATTTGAGGCCGTCGAGTCTTGGAATCTCAGCTTGAAACTATCTCATGTTGAGAGAGAGATGCACAACAGCTTTTAACTGGTCCCAATTAATTTTGAATTGGATTATTGTCTTCATGGTAGACATCTGCTTGCTAGGCCAACTTGAGACTTGTGGCTTTGTTGGTCTCATATTTAATTGACATCGCACAGCCTGGTGACAAAAACAAGTATGTGTTTACCGCAAACACATGTCAAATAATTTGATTAGAACACCCAAGCAAATTACTTAAACCAACTGCTTTCTCTTTGCTAGATTGGAACTCCCAAACCATTAAAGAAACAAACTCGTCCAAATAGGATTAGAGAATTCATGCTTCTTAATACTTTTGCATATGGCATTGGAGATTTGCTTTGTGGGTTAAAGACTCGAGCGTGGAGGAGCTCCAGAGATGCTTTGTTTCATATGCAAAAAAATTCCTTAATTGGTGGTGAGTCAAAATGGCGCTCATCTCCTTGAATTGAAGGTACCAGTTTTGTTTTTTTTTTTTTTTGTTGAGACTTTAGCTTGCTTTGCTTCAGAAACCCTTTTTTGTTTGGTTTGCTTCTATAGCGTCATAGACCCAGAAATTGATTTCACAAAAATTTATTTCTAACATGAAGAAGAGCAAAGCTTTCTTCATTGTTCTCTTTTTTCGGTGGCAGAGTCCTTAAATTTTGATTCAAGGCTTTGCTTTTGATTCAAAACCAAAAGTCATCACGTGGTGGGCCTTCTTGGATTTTCAGCCAACAACATTGGCTTGTAAAATCCCATCCTGATGGTGTTGAGGTGAGTCCTTGATTTCAAGGACATGTTAGCTTGCCACATGCTATGAGAAGAATAAGTCCTCTTGCTTTGTTTCTTTGCTTTTTTGGACTTTCATGTGATGACTTCCACCACATCCCTCTTCTATTTTTTTTTCTTCTATTTTCCTCCTTCACAAGGAGGGGCTTTGTTTTCTTTGATGTGCAAGACATCAATTTCCAACCACGATGATGTGCTTTGTCGTGAGCTTCAAACAGAGGCTTGCAATTACCCTTTGAGTAATTACATGAATTCCTCTTTTGCTCTAGACTACGTGATGGAATCACCACATCATTGTCCATTCTTTCTTTCCTTTTTGTTTACAGCCAAGTTAGACTTGGAGTTGTGACTTTCCCTTGTGATGTGTTTGAGATGGTTTCCACCATCATATGAGATCAATCCTTCCTTATAATTTTGGGTGCTTTACACATCGCAATGACATGTTTTGGATGCTTTAAGCATCACCAAGACTTGTTTTGGATGCTTTAAACATCACCAAGAGAGAGGCCTTGCAGTGGATTTGTGATGGTTTGCTTTGTACTTTTTGTTGTTGTTGTTGTTGTTGCTTTCTCTGCGTTGCGTGACTCCTCTCCTCCTGCGGCTGTCCCCCTTTTTTTTTCAGGTCTCTTAACTCCCTTTTATAGGCCCTTAATTTTGACGAGTTTGAGATTAAATGAATAATCACCCCTTGGCCTTAGTGTTTGACACAAACACTTTAGCCGAAATAACCTGTAGGCAAAGAATTGTAATTCCATTTGAACACGTCCTCCATAGTCGGAATATTGGTGTTATCTTATTTTATAGGAATTTCAATGTGTGTAGCCATCTTCTTCTTCTTATTTTATTTTATTTTTTTTCCGTTTCAACACAAAGCATGCGCAGTTTTTTCTGCAACCGCAAGGATAGATAGTCTTAGTTAATTTGAGAGCAAATTAAACAATAATTAAAATTTAAAAGAAACAGTAGGTCAAAAGAAAAGGTGACTTACTTTGATGTATTTTGAGTATTGAGCATGTATTCGTTATCAGAAGCTACCACTTCCTGATTCTTCGTCGTCATCCGAGCTACCAGTTGGGCCAGTCTCGTCATACATGTATGCATGTAATTTTGGCTTTGGGAGTTTCAGTACTCGGCTGAATTCTTCCAAATCACTCTCATACACCAAATGGGCTCCTTATTTCTTTATAATGTAGCTTGCTTGTAGTGTTTTGCAAGATTCGTTTGAACAATAATGCCCTTCAAATGAAAACCAATGACTGCTTGAGGCATCCCTCATATGATCGCGAGGCAAATAAAAAACCCAAAGGTGTGGTGAAAGAAGATTGTTTACACAATAATCAACTGAGCATATCCAGCCTCAAAACGACTGGCACCAAGGCAGACACACCTTCTCCACTGCCGAAGGAAAATACTCTTCCGAGGTGCCAGACACCTGCCGAAGCTCTCGACTGTCGAAGCTCTCAACTGCTGAACCTAATCTCCAAGACACATGTCACCAGCACAGCGACTTGCACAAAGTCCCACATCAAAACTTTGTGCAAACCACCCACTTTCACTTCCCTATAAATAGGGAACAGTACCCAAGTAAAAAGGGTAACTACTCTCTTACTTTTACTGTTACTCTGCCAAAGTTACTACTCTTAGCTAACTTAAGCATCGGAGAGCCTTCGGCTGGCACCACACCGGTGTCCGAAGCTTAACGACTGCTTCTCCTATTTTGTCTTCTGCAGGCTCTTCTCTTACCGAAGGTCCTCACCTTCTCCACTGCTGAAGACAACCCCCTTCTCTCTAAGTTGACCCTCTCTAAAAAAGAGCATCAACAAAGATGTTCCAAATATTCGGAATCTACAAAAACAACACATAAAGCAATCCCAAGCTAGTCGCTACATGGTTGTGGAGGCAGAGGCAGCTCCACAGTTACTGAATCTCCCACACTTCGATTATCCAACCACTCTGGAATTTCACTTCCAGGGCATACAATAAACTTACCCTTAGCTACGGGGACCAAAAGTTATGGATAGATTCCCTATCCATGTTAATTATATTGGTTGAAGTAGCTATATGCAGGCTTAGTTAATTATCACAACATGAAGTTAAAGAAAATCTCAACTTGGGTTAAGCAGAATAAGATACCTCCCACCCAATTTACTAACCATTTCAGCAAAAACCATCCAGCAATGCACAGTGCACACACTCAGGTTCATCAACATGAAGGCCTCTTCCAATGCTAATGAGAACACCCTTCGGACCCAACACATCAATGACTTCAAAATCGACAATGTCGTTGGTCTCCTCAGAAGTGATCAAAGTTCACACAGCAACCAACTCCACGGAACTTGGATAGTATTCCCAGTACTTCAACTCTGGCTTGCCAATTCTTTTCCCGAGAACTGAAACGAAATTAAGAAAGGAAAATCATTATAAAAGATACAACATAAGAAATTAGCAATGAAAATTAGCTGATTTTGCCTAACCCCATTAGGCTATGTCCAGCACCTTTCAAAATCTAATTATGTTAATTGCTCCACTTCTGCTAATTTTGTTGTAAAGCAATTAGCAAAGATGCAAATTTACACGTCTGCTGCAAAATCCAAAAGCAGCTATAATCGTAAAGCAGCAATGAGCAAGCAAAATAATGCAGCAAATTTCCTTCACTCACATTCCTTTAGAAACTCTTAACGAAAACGGCTGATTCAATAGCAGGCCTACACTTGTCCATATCTCCATATTCCTTGTAACTAACCTTAGCTCTAGAGAAATCTACAGAGGCTGTATATAATAGGACACAGGGTAAACCGTCGTTTTTGCCCCCTGAACTATGTCATAATTGTCAATTTGGTTCTTAATTTATTTTTTTGATAAATTAAGGATACAAACTATATAAAAATTGCCAATCTCCCCTTACCGTCAATTTTCTAAATTCCATCCAACTTTCCATCCATAATAAGGGCAAATTCGTAATTTTAAGGAAAATTTAAATTATACACTATTAAAATATTAAATAATTATTTAAAAAATAAAAAATTAGAAGAAGAGAAAATAAAAAACCCCATCCACATCGACGACGTCAATGCTCGCTCTGTCGACATGGCACCTCCTCTCTGTCTCTTCCTCTTCCATTTATCTTTCTCTTTCCTCACCTCCTCTCTCCACCTCCCTCGTATTTCTCTCTTCGTCCTGGAGTTGACTTGGATCTGGCTGTCGACGACGACTTCGAGTGGAGGTGGCACGCTGTCATTGCAACCCCAGTAAATTGGACTGAATAAAAAAGGGCTTGCTCAACTTACTGCCAGCATTCCTAGGCATTTGTACCTCCTCCTCTTTCTTCTTCCCAGTTGGCTGAAGGAAGTTGAGGTTCCACCCCAAAACCAATTGGCAATGGGGGGAGTAGTCCAACTCCTTATAAGCCCTTGCTAGGTTTCTTAACTTTCCAATGTGGGACTCTTTATTTTCACATTCTCACACGCCCCCGCACGTGTGACAAATTTTCAAGCTTAACACGTGGACAATACATATTGGGTGACGTGGAGCACGTGTGGCCGTTGGGCTTTCACACGTGGGCTAACCCGCTTTGATACCATGAAGGAAGTTGAGGTTCCACCCCAAAACCAATTGGCAATGGGGGGAGTAGCCTAACTCCTTATAAGCCCTTGCTAGGTTTCTTAACTTTCTAATGTGGGACTCTTTACCTTCACATTCTCACATTGGCTTCCCCATTGATATTTCAAGAATATGCAGCCAAAGAAGAAGAGCCCAAAACCAGGGAGAAAGAAAAAAATATATCCCTGAAAATTGAAGCTTAAAGTTTTAATCAAAATACACTTCAGAAGAAAGCAATAGTGAAAGAAAAATGAAGAACTCAGAACTGATATCTTAAATCCAGAAATTGAATCCAAAAAACAAAGGAAAGGAAACAAAATCCACTCCTTTTAGCGCGGGTACTGTTCTCAAAGCTCCAAGGCAAGAATTGATGGACATTGATCAGAATTTGGTTGAATTAGAATGATTGTGCTATGGAATTGTTGAACCCAACAGTGGAGAAAACTCCACATATCTGCAAGACCCAAAAAATACCAGCAGTAATTTTACTAATTAATTAATTAATTTTATGAAATTTTAGTTAATGGAATTAGTGTTGGCCTTACGATTGATTCCTTCCAGTGTGAAGGAGATTAAGAGATGATATGAGGAGAGAGATGGAGAAAGAGAAACAGAGGAAGAGAGAGAGGGGGTAGGTGAGGGGTGAGAGAGGGAGGGGGTTGTTTGAGTTCAGAGTGCTGGAAAAACAACAATTAGTGACTAATAAAAATAGTTACATATCAATAATATATAAATACCAACAAAGTTAACTTTATAACAAACTATAATTTGAAATACAACAAACAATAAATAAATAAACTGATTTAAATAGAGTAAATAATAAATAAATATCCATTTTTTATAATTAAATATTAAATATTATTTACATAATATTCAATGCCCAAATCGAATTTAAAGGCCAATTGGCTTTCACTCCAACTTCCATTTACTATGTATGGGACTACCACATTCTTTCTACCAATGTGAGCCAAAAATTCCTTGAATTTCATTCAAACTTCCAATAAAGAGTACGGTGGTTGACGGGGAGGTTTGGGCGGTGGCCATGAAGGGTGGCTTGATATGTAGGGGGAAAGGTCAGTTGCTTGGTTTTTAATTTATTTCATGTCTCTTTTTTCCATTTGGAACTTTTTTAAATAATTTTTTCTTTTCCGGGTGCAGCACTTTTTTTTTTAAAACGGAAAATTAGATGGAGTTCGAAAGTCTAACATAAAGGGGGAGATTGGCTATTTTTATACATTTCCTATCCTTAATTTATCCAAAAAAAAAAAAAGATCGAGGAGTAAATTAACAATTATGACATAGTTCAAGGAGCAAAACGACAATTTACCCTAGAAAATACTATACTCATTTCAATATAGTTGAAACAGAGGTGTTTCACCTGTTTTGTTTTGGTTCCTGTGATGGTAGGGTAAAAATCCCCATTGACCTGGAAACCACTTGTGGTCAACAGGTCAACTTTCTTTTGTGTGCAAGCATGTCACTGTTAGCAGTTAAAAAAACCCTAACATACTTAGAAAACGTAATAACTTGCACTCCAAGTTACTAACTTGATCAAACGATTGTGAATATCTCTCAAGTAAGTTCTTTTCTTGCCTCAGACTGGTGAGGACTTCATAATTTATCACAGTAAAAACAACTGGTAGTTATGGCCAAAATAAGAGCTGGAAAATAAGTTGAACTATTTGAAATAAAACTGCCTATCAAGCAATATTAAAACAAATGAAAACTGCCAAGTCTGGAAAGACAGAACATTGGACTTTGACTTCTGCCTGTTTTGGCCGACAGGGGTGGATTGGATATGTCTATACTGGAATTGCACGTCAGTATCTTCAACTGATGAGATTCAACTGAAAATTGATACCAATGTCGAAATTGGCAGAGCTTTAATCTGTTTTGGCCATAGAGAGGCTTAATAGATGGGCAGAATTGATGTTTCTTTAGCCTGGATTGGACTAAAAGTGGCTAGATTGATGATTGCTGGCCTGGAGTTGCACCACAGTACCTGTTTCGCTTGATTATGAATCAACCAAGAACTATTCTGGCATTTCTGAGTGCTTGGAATGTCCCTGTAAATTTGTTGTGGTTTTCATGTTGTGAAAAAACCCAATTTCTGCTTAATTTGGCTTGAGCTGATTTGTAACGACAGAAAGCTGAACTATGTTTGATTCTTCTGAGCTAGATCGTATTTGCAACGAGAGAAATCTCGTTTTCTTTCGCTGGGGAGCTGCTTTCCCTAGGCTGGACTGGAGTCAGAAACCTGAGTTTCACCTGTTTTGCTAAAAGATGAATGGCTTTTGGAAGCTAGATAGCTTGATTGCTTCTGAGTTTGAAGGCTTTTGAGATCATGTGATCTTTGAGTTTTGTTAGTTTTGACTCTGACTTTTTCTTTTGAGTGATTGGTTTTTTTGTTTTTTTGTTTAAGAGATGTTGATTGTCTATCTTTGTGAACTCTCATCCTCCTGTATTTGTAGGAATTTCAAAAGTGCTTTGCTCCTTTATAAACTGGGAGTTACTACAAAAATTATTAACTATTGCGTACCACCTTGGTCGAGCTAATGTCGTAGTGGATGCTCTAAGCAAAAAGTCTATTTGAAGCTTAGCTCATCTCCGAATGGCTTACCTTCCATTATTGATGGAGTTAAGAAAAGATAGGGTGGAATTGGGAATAGGTCAAGAAGGAGGGTAACTTGCAAGTTTCCATGTGAGACCTATACTTGTTGAACGGGTGATTGAAGCCCAACTGGAGGACCTTATACTTTGTATGATAAGACTAGAAGTAGAGAACGATACACGGATGGATTACGGGAACTCGTTTGTGTGTACCCAGGAATGAGGCTATGAAAAGGGAAATCTTGGATGAGGCTCACTGTTCAGTTTATACTATGCATCCAGACGGTACCAAGATGTATCATGCACTTCGAGAGCATTATTCGTGGCCTCGTATGAAAGAGGACATAGCTAAGTATGTGAACATATGCTTAATTTGCCAACAAGTGAAGGCGGAGCAACAAAAACCAACTGCATTTATGCAACCCCTTCCAATTCCTGAATGCAAGTGGGAACATATTACAATGGATTTTGTTTTCAAGCTTCCTCACACCCTGAAGGGTCATGATGGAATTTAGGTGATAGTTGACCGACTCACTAAATCTGCTCACTTCTTACCCATCAAAGAAATGTATTCATTGGTTAAACTTGTCAAACTCTTTGTGGATGAGATAGTGAGGTTGCATGGAGCGCATGTGTCCATTGTATCAAATAAAGATGCTTGGTTTTCTTCACGTTTTTGGAAAAGCTTACAAGAAGCTTTGGGTTCTAAGTTAAAATGAGATTAGGATACTCACCTTTCTTTAATGGAGTTTGCCCACAATAACAATTATCATTCGAGCATCGAAATGGCTCCTTATAAGCCATATCCAGGATCGGCTTCGTCATAGTGCAATATTGTCTGTTTTGGGCCCCATGCCCTCACGGTTTTGTTTCTGGGTACTCACGAGCAACTTCCCAGTGGGTCACCTATCCTGAGATTGCTCTAGCCCAAACTCGCTTAATTTCGAAGTTCCCATGACTCTGAAGCCATTGAGCTCCCAAAAAGCCTTATGCTAGATGAAGGCGGGCATGTACATATGAGGCACATCACTCCCGCTCCGTTGGTTGATGTGGGATGTTATAATCCACCTCCCTTAGGGGTTCGACGTCCTCATTGGCACACTCGCACCACATGGCAGAGTGGCTCTGATACCAAATTGTCACATCTCATGATCGGCTCCTCCGTAGCACGATATTCTCCGCTTTTGCCCCTCCTCTCTACCCTCACGGTTTTGTTTCTAGGAACTCATGAGCAACTTCCCAGTGGGTCACCCATCCTTAGATTGCTCTAACCCTAACTCGCTTAACTTCGGAGTTCCCATGACTCTGAAGTCAATGAGCTCCCAAAAGGCCTCGTGCTAAATGGAGGCGGACATGTACATATAAAGCACATCACCCCATCTCTTTTGGTTGATGTGGGATATTGCAATTAATCCACCCCCCTTAGGAGCTCGACATCCTCATCGTCACACTCGCACCACACAGTAGAGTGGCTCTGATACCAAATTGTCACACCCCGGATCGGCTCTGCCGTAGGACGATATTGTCCGTTTTGGGCCCTATTCCCTCACAGTTTTGTTTATGGAAACTCACGAGCAACTTCCCAGTGGGTTACTCATCCATGGATTACTTTAGCCCAAACTCGTTTAACTTCGGAGTTCCCATGACTCTGAAGCCAATGAGCTCCCAAAAAGCCTTGTGCTAGATGGAAACGGGCATGTATATATAAGGCACATCACTCATTCTCCGTTGATCGATGTAGGATATTACATTATGAGGCTTTGTACAGAAGACAGTGTAGGACTCCTATATGTTGGTGAGAGAAAACTGGAGAAACTGGATTTTATAGAAGAGACAATAGACAAGGTAACGGTAATCAGATAGAAACTTAAAACGGCACAAGATCGACAAAAAAAGTTATGCTGATAACCGGTTCAAGGATCTTGAATTTACAGTCAGTGATTGGGTGTTCTTGAAATTATCTCCGTGGAAAGGTGTTATGAGGTTCGGGAAACGTGGGAAGTTGAGTCCTCGTTATATTGGACCTTATGAAATTGTTGAACACATTGGACCCTTGGCTTATAGACTTGTCTTAACTGAGAGGTTAATGTACTATAAGTTTTGTAACCTCGAGGTTGGTATAATGTAAATATTTATTTTGAAAGTGTTTTGTTTTAATTCCCGAGATCGATAAAACTCTAATCCAACCTATTTTAACTAATATAAGGGTTTAACGTGTTTCGTGAATACTTGGGAATATGACGCTCTGGTGATTAGGTATTGTATTATCATAATTCTTGAGGCACTTGCAGTTGTAACGTGACCGGAATTTCGGGGCGTGACATGTAAAATCACCTTTACTATTTTTCTACCACCTCAATTTGTCAAAATTACTTGAACAAAATTTCCAATGTTTTTTCTCATACTTACAATAATTTAAAATAACCTCAAAAAGTAGTTTAATTTAATTTCAAAAATTCCAAACTCCTTCATTTAACACCAATATTTGAGTTTATACACTTTAACTTTCTACAATTACACCAAATTAAAAATAATTAAAAATTTGTGTAGGATTGACTCTCTGTCCTATCTTGGGGTTGTCCTCGTATATTTTTATTCCCTACCTATTTGGGCTCTTTTGAGTCTCATTTTTCTGTTTATTCCTCCTGTTTGGTTCAAGGTTTAGGAGCTTGAGAATGGGTATGAAATTGCATTTCCATGTTTGGTAAGTGCATCTTTGGGAATGCAATACCTGACTCATGACTATGAACTTCCCATATACGGGGAAATTTTATACCCTTGCCTCACCTTGGGAATTCTTTTCCTCCAACATGAGAAATCATTTAATGTAGTGTTTTTGGATAAACTTACTCTTGTTATACTTTTCAAATACCACTTTTGATCTTCAAAAAAAACTTTTTGTATTTCTTTTTCTTTTTGGACTAATCAAAAGTATTGTTGCTAAACAACTCTTCATGCTTAATACTACACAAACCAAACATGGGAATGGTAAAAATGACCTTTCTTGGTCGTCATTGTTGGAAACAATCAGTAACTTGTATAATATAACATAATATATATAAGGCTTTTAAATGAATCAATATATAACAGCAGAAAATTACAGATACAAGAGTTTGTATTAACCAGAAATACTAACTTGTAGAGATGATAGAGGCTATAGCACATTTGCTATGTCTTTAGAGAGTATTTTGCTCCCACTCCTGTGCTTGTGGTTTTGCAGATGATTGTCCACCAGGATACAACCATCAAAACCAAAATTCTAGCACTTGAATTTTGGTATCTGGAGAACTACAATATGGGTACTCTCAATGGTTTTCAGTGTTGTGTGAGATGTATTGGGTTTCAAAGTTGGTTTTGTTCTCTATACGTTTGGCTATTTAAATAAGCCTAAGACACCCCTTGGACATATTTGTTCAAACATATATGTCTGAACTTTGAATTTCGAACTAACTGAAGTTATTCGAAGTTCAAAAACTTAAATATATAAAAATATATATTTAATTTAAATAAGGCCAACAAGTCCAAAGCCCACTTCAGAAAAACCCAATTGTGTTTATTATAGTGAAAGATCCCTACTCTTATAAAGAGTGTAGGAAATTCTTTTCCCACTCAAACTCTAACACTCATTTCTCAACGTTCCCAAACATGGGAATGAACATCCTCCATTCCTATTTCATGAGATTAGACATGAGAATTTCATTATCAGGAAATTCAATCCACGAGCCAATAAAGAAAATATAGTGAAGCAGTCTTTGCTCATTAGCCATACATGTGGCATGCCGAACCAAGGGGTATTTTATATTTATGTACCATGTGGCTGGTGTATCATCTAATACACATGGAATATGTGGAAATATTTTATTTTTAAGTCCTATGTGTAAGTTTTGCATTCTAAAGCAAACTCTAAAGATGGTCTCCTAATCACTTAAGGATAACTAGTCCAATGTCAATTAGGATTACATGGATCGATTTATTTTAAGGCTTGATATATATATATATATATATATGACTTTTCAGATAAATACAAGTGCTTAAGATTTCCTATATTTAATGGATTGAGATACCTAATCCTTTTGGCTAAGGGAGTTTAAGTAATCCATGATGAGGAGGATACTTAAACTATGCCTATAAAAGGGAGGTCCCTATGCTATCGGCTAACACTCTCATATTATTTCTACCCCATCAAGAAGAGATTCAAGAGCCGGATAGCATAGAGAAAACTGCCCTACTGCGATACTGCGAATCTGTCCAAGAACCAGCCAAGAACCTACTGCAGATTTTCAGTTTCTTCCAAAGCAAGAAATCCAATTCCTTGCTACAGTAATTATCACCATGTCTGATCAAGGTATGTTTTGGTGTTTTGAGCATATAAACCTATTAAAGTTTACATTTGGTATCAGAGCTTAGGTTATATGTTCTTGACCTAATTACAAGATAAAATTCGCATTAAAAAGAATATGTTTTATATTGTCATTATAAGCATGTAAGTTTTGATTGCATATCTTAATTGCTAAGGTATGAGTTAAGCATAAAGTTCTCTGCTTAAATCATGCTTGAAAGACTGATATTGATCAAAGTTTGGGGAGGATCTTGAATCGATTAAGTGAGCCACAGCAACTAAATCGATACAAGAAATTCTTCATTCAAAGTTCCTGATCAAGATTGCATTATATTCAATCTCTCTTGTACAAATCTCTGTCCACAGATGTGAATTGTGCAAGAAGGATTGATTATAATGGAACGGATTAGAAAAACAAATTGTATGAGCAAACGATGAATGTTTCTCCATCCACAGATGTGGAATCATTCGTTGTTTCAAGACTGCTTCTACAGATTTGTTGTTCTAAGACCATGGAACATGTTTGATTTGTGATCTACAGATGCAAATCAATAATGTTTAATTAAAGTTATTGGGGATTTGTATTTATGTTTTTCTTGAAATTACAGTCAATACTACAAGCTACAACTCCATCGAAATCTTGACCGGTTCAAACTATCTAAAGTGGAAAGAAGAGCTGGAAATCTCACTAGGGCTAATGGACTATGATATAGCTCTAAAATGGGATGCACTTAAGGAACCTGCTGCAGATGCAATTGCAGATGTCAAAAGGAAATTGTTAAGCTCATAATTTCATACATTTACATGCCCAATTTACTTAATTATTTTGCTTAAGTTCTTGGAATTCTGAGTTATTTGTCTCTCTTTGTGTGTTTTGTAGGCCCATAGATCAAAAGAGCATAATTCATGCAATTCAAGCATGTTAAGGCCTGATTTGGATGAATGGAAGAAGAGCTTAATGACAAACTCAATTTGGGCCACAACCCCTTGCCAGTCCAGTTTCGTAGGTCACATTGTAAGATTTGTTTCAGCCAACTACGCAGCTCGGATGAGGTCGACTCCTTCATGAAAGTTGTTCCAATGGGTGTCTATTATAACATATCCAAATTGCAGCCCAATTGGTTATGTTTGGAGCCCTCAGCACGTCAAACACAGAACCAGGCTCAGGATTGCAGTTTCCTCTTTGAAGCCTTGGATCCTCTTTTGAGCATTGGATCCTCTTTTGAGCTTTGGATACTCTTTTGGACCTGACATATGGAGCAAATTAAGGAAGCATTTCAGCTAAAGAAGTCAAAAGGAGCAAAACATGGCATAATTAAAGGAAAACATATTTGCACAAATTAAGGAGCCTTGTTTTCCATGATTTATGGTAGGTTGTCTACACCAACCAAGGGGAGGACGAATTTGAAGGCTATAAATAGAGAGTTTCAGCTCATTCAAAGGGCATCTTTCATTCCATCATTTTTACTTTCATTGTACACAAAGAGAGGGAAAGTTGAGAGTCACAAAGGGAGAGAAGAGAGAAGGTAGCAGCTGGGAGGCTTTGGCCTCTTGGCAGCCATGGAGATGAATCTTTTCTATCTCTAGCATGCTGTCCTTATCTTCTTCTCCTCCCTTTGTCTTTTATTTCCTTCTTGTATTTCCTTTCCTTTACTTTGTTTTTCTGTTGGGAACTACCTTGCTTACATGAATATTCTGGGTTTATAAGTTGAAGATTTGAGTTTCAAGTTTGATTCATGATTCATGTTCTTATTCATTATGCTTATCAGTTATTATGCTTGTTTGGATGATTGATCAACATTAGAACTTGTATATTAACTATATTGGTTTGAATCAAGAGTAGACACTATGCTTTGATTTGAATTGAACTATGAATATGAAGAGTATGTATGGAACACAAGGTTAGAACCAGACACCATGGCCTAATCATACTTTAGCTAGAATCAATCTTTGAATCCAAATTAGACTTGTCACTTGATGATCGGTGCATAATTACATATCATTTTGTACCCTTCTAACTTATGACTTGGTTATGTTTTTGAGTTAAACTTGTGCTTTTAATAAGTTTTGTGTTTGTTTCAGTATAATAAGCTTGAGACTCATTTAATGCATTTTGGAGACAAATTAGCCCAAAACGGTGTCTGCAGATCATTCAATTTCACGGATTAACCTGTACTTGCTCAAGAAGAACCAGATAATGAGCTATACATCATTGGAAAGATACGGAAGTCTAGTTTCCGTAGCATTTTACGGTTCATGATTCTGAGTATTCTAGAGGAAGTTATCAATAATTTAGTAGCTCAAGGTCAAAATTCGGCAGCATCTGCATTACTGGGCCACAAATGACATTTGAAGGTCTTTCCGATTTTTCCTTGAGTTGGGCTGCATATGCTTGGAAAGATAAGACAAAGGGCTTGAAGATCCACATTTTTCCAGATTTTTTCGGAGCAAGTACCAAGCCCAAAACCTGCCCACAAGCTGACTGCAATGCAATGTCATTGGATCCTCTTTTGAGCATTGGATCCTCTTTTGAGCATTGGATCATCTTTTGAGCTTTGGATCCTCTTTTGAGCCTTGGATCTTCTTTTGAGCCTTACATGTTGAGCAATTAAGAGAGCCTTGGATCCTCTCAAACACTAAGTTTAAAGAAAGAAAAATTGTTTTCAAATGTAATGGTGTGTTAGATGAAATTGATGAAGTGAGTGGAAAGCAATATTTAATTTAGATTTTCAACTTCCTTAGGCCTATAAATAGTGAGGTTTCCCAAGCTTGTAAACACACCCCAAGGGGGGGAGCTCTCAAACATTTCTCTAGAGCTCCCCTCCCTTCTCTCCCTCAAATTCTCTTAGTTTTCCTTTCTAGTTCTCAATTTGTGTAATAAAATCATTTTGCTAAATGTTTCTGAGTTCTTCTTAACTTTTCATTGTAATGTAAATTCTTTTCTTTAGCAATTCAAGTTTGAGTAGTTTCCAAGTTTCAATTATGGTTTTTGTTCTTATTCATTATGCTTATAAGTTAATATGCTAGTTTGAATGATTGATCACCATTAAAGCTTGCATGTTAGCTATCTTGGTTTGAATTAAGAGTAGACACCATGCTTTAATTCGAATTGAACTATGAATAGGAAGAGTATGTATGGACATTCGACAACAGGGATTAGATACATGCTTGGTTGTTTAAAATGTTCTTCTATGCTTAATGGGTTCCTAATGCTTAATTTAGGTTAGACAACAAATGATCAAGTTAGGGAATTAGGAACACAAGGTTAGGACCAGACACCATGGCTTAATCATACTTTAGCTAGAATCAATCCGTTAATCTAAATTGAACTTGGGAACTTATTCGCTTGAGTTAATTTCTTTTCTTTCTTTCTTGTTTGATTTATTTTCTCCTTTCTTTTTCATTTCTGTTTTGTACAGGGAATCGAATTAAATCAATCTATCATCAATCCTCGTGGGATCGACCTCGCACTTACATATGCTAAACTACCAACGGCTCGTGCACTTGCGAGTATCACAAGTTGAGGATGCAGCTGAATCGACGCAACAAGTTTTTGGCTCCGTTGCCGGGGATTGGCAACATAGTTTGGTTCTATTTCTTTTCCCTACTTGTTTTATTTTTATTTTTTTTCTCCTTTTCATGTCTTCCTAGGCACTTTCATGTTTTAAAATTAATGATGTTAATTGACAAGTTGTGTTTGTAGTCCAACGGAACAGGACAATTGCCTAACAAGCAAGAGAACTGGGTTTAAGTCCCGGCTTACACAACACCAAAAAAAAAAAAAAAATACTTTGAAGCATGGAATTAGATGTGTGTTGTGTGTTTTTTTCTTTTCATTTTAGTTTTTATGTCCTAATCCTTTTAATTCTCTTTCAAGTTTTTGTTTGTGTTTGCTTTAGCAATTTAGATAGCTAAATAAAAAAGGAGAGAAAATGCAACTCCAATCATGATGAGAAGTGTGGAGTAGTAAGAGAAGTCGCGACCTCCAAATACATCTATGCTCGACCTAATTGCTTCAAGGGGGAGCATTCTAATCCTTTCTCTTAATTTATTTTCTTATTATTTTTAAAGTTTATGTTTCTTTTTATACAAAATTTATAAATAATAAAAAAAAAAAAAAAAGATTTTTCATATGAGTTGACTTATGGTAACTCCAATGAGCATCTCTGTTAATACAGTGTCTAGGAGTTCTATAGGCGACACCTTCGGTGTCTAAGAAGTTTGGGTTTTAAGCGGGACCATTGTGACCTCTCCAAACTTCCCGGATCCCCTGGCTGTGTTTTCTGAGGTTCTTAATTGGTAATCCATGAGTCACTCGTATATTCGTGTGTTTTATTCAAAAATAAATAAATATATATATATATAATAATAATAATTTAAAAAATTAAAAAATTAAAAAAATATAATATAATATATAAAAAAAACCTTCTCTTTCTTTTTCTTATTATTTGAAATTTATTTATTTATTATTTATTTATTACTTATTTTTTATTTCTTTTTATATTAGTGTTTTTTTTATATTTAAATACTATTTTTTGTAAATGTTTATTAGTGGCTGGATTTTAACTTATTGTGGACTGCCAAACACTGAAACACTACCCACATTAACCCTAAAATTAACTCTCCATCTCTTAATCTATCGAGCCGCCCTCTAACCCCTGAACATCTCAACTTCCTCTTCCTCCCGAACCAAACCTTCTCTAATTTTTTGTTTATTGTAGATCATGTCAATGGAGAAACTCCAGGAGGCCGTCGGTGGAAAGCTCAAGAAGGAGGAGTCCGAATTGAGCATGGTGAAGGTGCCTAGCCCAATGATTTTGTTGAGCTCACTGCCAGCTATCCCACCAGAAGATCCTAAGGGAAAGGACACCATTATGCAACGGGTGTTTGAGGTGATTGAGGTGCTCGTGGTTGTGTTTGCCATGGATCCCTCAGAAGTTACCTTAGATGCCTTTCTGTTTCATAGAGGTAGGGTGATAGAGAAAATTGAAGACATGATTCCAAATTGGGATCTGGATTGTGGATTAGAAGAGATGCAACTTGCGGGGCTGGCATATTGTCTAGATACTTGGAGGGTATATCTGCTAGATAGGAGGTTTGTGGCAAGAACTGTTGTGTTGAGCAGTCATATGTATTGTACAGGTAACATCTGAGTTGAGTTTTATATTTACTTAAGTGTGCTTAACGAGTTTGACTTCCAGTTAGGGTATATGACCACAAGGCTCCGAGACTTCGTGGAGCAGATGGATGAGTTGATGATAGATGGAGCCATATATGATTCGTCTGTTTTAGACCCTTCGGAAAGTGAGTCAGAAGAAGAGTCATGGGTGAGCTCAGCCATCGATAGCATTTTGAGAAATGCTATGTTTGAAGGATGAACCATGCAGTGCCAGGTTACCCTTAACCCCTGTTTTCTGTTTTCTTATATGCTTTCACATTGGGGACAATGTCCAATTCAGGTCTGGGGGTATTAATGGAGGTTTTCAAGTTTTGTTCACTTGTATTTCATTTTTTTTTTCTTTTTTTTTTGTTAATTTGTGTTGTCAATTTTAAAATTTTGTTTATTTGATTTGTGTTTTCAATTTTTGTTCATTTGTGTTTCCAATTTTCGTTCAATTGTCACTAATGTTTTATTTTTTCATACAACCAATGCTATGGAGCTGCCATTGAGATTTTCATATCAAACATTTTACACTTCACAAAGCTTTTGCTCTTAGAATTCTGGTGGCTAAAGTACCATGCTCAGATTCTTGAAGGAGAATAGTGGAGACTACCATTGTGAGCTATTTCGAGCCTAATTGCCTTCTTGAGAGGGTTTAAAGTGTTTCTATTCCTCATCTCTACTTATTTTCTTCAATTCACTCTAAATGATCTCATTGTTCCATTTTGATTGAATACAAAGGATGATTCTCTTTGCAGATATCAGGTGCATGCTTTCACTCATGAATGAACTCATTGAAGTGATGCTAGGCTATGTATGTATAACCATTCTTTATGCTTTCTTTTCACCCTACCCATTTGTGTGTTCCCATCAGCTCTGTTGCAGCCAAACACTTCAAGCCATTTTCTTCTATCACCCTTATAATTTCCCTAACTTTGTATCTCAATCTGAGATATTTAAACCTATTATAGCCATACCCTATAGCTTAGAAATATACCAAGGTCTGCCAAGATAAAGTTTGAGCAAGGAAGGTGCTGCCCCATGCCTAAATGTAAATTGTTGTGAATCTGTGCAATAAAGTTAAAGAAGAAGTAGATCAAGTCAAAAAAAAAAAAAAAAAAAAAAAAAAAGAAAGATAAAGAGAAAGTGTTTCGATTTGATCTAACTGTGAAATATAAGGTCTATGCCAGATGATGCTATGAAGTTGCAGCCATACCATTCTAAATCAATGATAACTTGCAGATCAACGAAGAATGCAACCTTGGTATGTTCTTAAGTTAATCGTGTTCCTTCCAATTCTTCCATTTCCCCTAACCTTAGCCTTTCATTACAACCTTGTGAAAGACCTAGCTGATCTTTGAGGATGTATTCATGGGTGCTGGTATGTATGAGTGTATCTGTATTCTTAGTATTTGATTCCCTTCTTGAGATCTAACCAAATATTGTGCTTCTATTTCATATACTCATTATGCTTGTTTGAGAGAATAAAGCCATAGGTTCTGAGTGATTGAGTGCTATATGTGAGAATTAGAGTTGAAGCATGTTCTTTCTTCAAGATTTGAGTATGTGTACTTTGAAGCCGTGTGCCTTTGAGCTATAGCTTCCACTTTACACACTTATTGATCATCTATCTTGGCAATTCTATGGTGTTGGAGGTATGATTAAAATTTTTTTTTTTAGTTGTTTTCAAAGTTAGTTTTCTAACCTTTTGTTTTGTAGAGTCAGAAGCGTTTGTGGGTATCGTTTCTGTTAAACCCTCAGGAGACACAACTCCTCCTACTAGGGATGCCTAGAGGTTTAAGGGCTTGTTGCATGCGCTCAATGCAATCGAGTTACCTACGAAAGTGGTGTTCTCGTTTTGTTTTTATCTTTGTTTTCCTTTTGTTTTACTCGAGGACTAGTAAAATCTAGGTTTGGGGGTATTTGATCGGTGCATAATTACATATCATTTTGTACCCTTCTAACTTATGACTTGGTTATGTTTTTGAGTTAAACTTGTGCTTTTAATAAGTTTTGTGTTTGTTTCAGTATAATAAGCTTGAGACTCATTTAATGCATTTTGGAGACAAATTAGCCCAAAACGGTGTCTGCAGATCATTCAATTTCACGGATTAACCTGTACTTGCTCAAGAAGAACCAGATAATGAGCTATACATCATTGGAAAGATACGGAAGTCTAGTTTCCGTAGCATTTTACGGTTCATGATTCTGAGTATTCTAGAGGAAGTTATCAATAATTTAGTAGCTCAAGGTCAAAATTCAGCAGCATCTGCGTTACTGGGCCACAAATGACATTTGAAGGTCTTTCCGATTTTTCCTTGAGTTGGGCTGCATATGCTTGGAAAGATAAGACAAAGGGCTTGAAGATCCATATTTTTTCAGATTTGTTCGGAGCAAATACCAAGCCCAAAACCTGCCCACAAGCTGACTGCAATGCAATGTCATTGGATCCTCTTTTGAGCATTGGATCCTCTTTTGAGCATTGGATCATCTTTTGAGCTTTGGATCCTCTTTTGAGCCTTGGATCTTCTTTTGAGCCTTACATGTTGAGCAATTAAGAGAGCCTTGGATCCTCTCAAACACTAAGTTTAAAGAAAGAAAAATTGTTTTCAAATGTAATGGTGTGTTAGATGAAATTGATGAAGTGAGTGGAAAGCAATATTTAATTTAGATTTTCAACTTCCTTAGGCCTATAAATAGTGAGGTTTCCCAAGCTTGTAAACACACCCCAAGGGGGGGAGCTCTCAAACATTTCTCTAGAGCTCCCCTCCCTTCTCTCCCTCAAATTCTCTTAGTTTTCCTTTCTAGTTATCAATTTGTGTAATAAAATCATTTTGCTAAATGTTTCTGAGTTCTTCTTAACTTTTCATTGTAATGTAAATTCTTTTCTTTAGCAATTCAAGTTTGAGTAGTTTCCAAGTTTCAATTATGGTTTTTGTTCTTATTCATTATGCTTATAAGTTAATATGCTAGTTTGAATGATTGATCACCATTAAGGCTTGCATGTTAGCTATATTGGTTTGAATTAAGAGTAGACACCATGCTTTAATTCGAATTGAACTATGAATAGGAAGAGTATGTATGGACATTCGACAACAGGGATTAGATACATGCTTGGTTGTTTAAAATGTTCTTCTATGCTTAATGGGTTCCTAATGCTTAATTTAGGTTAGACAACAAATGATCAAGTTAGGGAATTAGGAACACAAGGTTAGGACCAGACACCATGGCTTAATCATACTTTAGCTAGAATCAATCCGTTAATCTAAATTGAACTTGGGAACTTATTCGCTTGAGTTAATTTCTTTTCTTTCTTTCTTGTTTGATTTATTTTCTCCTTTCTTTTTCATTTCTGTTTTATACAGGGAATCGAATTAAATCAATCTATCATCAATCCTCGTGGGATCGACCTCGCACTTACATATGCTAAACTACCAACGGCTCGTGCACTTGCGAGTATCACAAGTTGAGGATGCAGCTGAATCTATTTTGGTGCAGCTGAATCGACGCAACACTTGACACCTTATAACCCGGAATTGAACTAATCTCCCAATCTGTTTTCCAGCTTACAAAAATAACCTTTGTTACATTTGCTTACTTTGTTTTTGTTTGAAGTTTCATTTGCCTCATTTGTTCAATTATTTCTCTGTTTACCAGCACTCTAAGTAATTCAACTTAGAACCAAGTTACCATTCTCCGTGGGATCGACCTCGTATTTACATAAGCTATATTATAAACGGTTCGTGCACTTGCGAGAATTAAAGTTGCTGTTTTCAATAACTCCTTTTAGTTGTTAAGAAAAAAAGCTCAACAGAAATATGAAAGATGGGAAAAAGCCAATAGGATGGCTACACTGATTATGCTGAAAACCATGACACCTTCTTTAAGAGGAAGTATTCCAAGGTCAGATTGTGCCAAAGATTTTCTTGTTTCAATTGGTCAGAAATTTAAAGAATCTGAGAAAGGAGAGAAAGGTGTCTTGCTGAACAAATTGACTGAGATGAAGTATGATGGCCGAGGTTGTGTAAGAGCTCACATAATGAACATGGCGGACATTGCGAACAAGCTAAAGGGATTAAACATGACTATAGATGATGATATGATGGTGCATTTCGCATTGAATTCACTGCCAAAAGAATTCAAAACTCTCAAGAGTTCTTATGTGGCTCAAAAGGAAAGCTGGACATTGAATGATCTCATAACAATAAGTGTTCAAGAAGAAAATAATATCATCATGGAAAGGGGTCAAAAGACTGTGAATATGGTACAAGATTATCGTGTCAAACAATCCAAAGAAAAGAAGGGAAATTTTGCAGAAAAGAAAGATAAGGAAAATACCAAGATGAAAGAGGGAAAGCCAACTGGATTGAAATGCTATTTCTGCAGGAAATTTGGACACATGAAAAGGAACTGCACAAGGTACCAGAGGTGGTTAGAAAAGCAGAAAAACAAAGGCAAAAATGAAGGTAAGATTGAAAACGTTTTGGTCTGTTTTGAATCAAATTTGATTGATGTTTCAACTGATACTTGGTGGTTAGACAGTGGTGCTTCAATACATGTTGCTAATTCTTTGCAGGGGTTCATAACCAAGAGGCCGCCAAACAAGGATGAGGTGAAGGTGTTCGAAGGGAATGGAGTCAAAGTACAAGTGGAGTTCATTGGAGCAGTTAGGATTCAATTAGATTCTGGTTTTGTTTTGGATTTGGTAGATGTAGTATATGTTCCTTCTATGACAAGGAACCTTATTTCAGTTGCTAGGCTTGTAAAATCAAAGCTCACTTTGAGTTTTGATGAATTTGGTATTTCAATTTTCAATAATAAAGAGTTAGTTGGAAATGGAATTCTCGTTGGCAATATGTTTCAGTTAAATTGCAAGGCTCCTCAAATGGTTATGAACATTACAAGCACAAAACGTAAGAATCAAACTTCTGCAAAAATTTGGCACAAAAGACTCGGGCATATTTCAAAAGAAAGACTGAACACCCTATGCAAAGAATCTGTGTTAGCACCACTTGATTTTAATGAGTTAGATGAAAACTGTGTTGAATGCATAAAAGGAAAACTAACCACCTTAAGGAAGAAAGGAGCAATAAGAAGTGAAAACTTGTTGGAATTAATTCACACTGATATTTGTGGTCCTTTTCCAAATCCAACACATGAAGGATACAAGTATTTTATCACCTTCACAGAGGATCACTCGAGATATGGACATATCTATTTAATAAAAGAAAAATCAGAAGCCTTAGATATGTTCAAAATCTATAAAGCCGAGGTGGAAAAACAGTTGGAACTTAAGATTGAAGTGGTAAAGTCAGACCGAGGTAGAGAATATTATGGAAAATTTGATGAAGCTGGAATAAATCCAGGTCCCTTTGCGAGATATCTCCAGGAAGAAGGTATAATAGCTCAGTATACCAATCCAGGTACACCTCAGCAGAATGGAGTTTCTGAGAGAAGGAATAGGACTTTAAAAGACATGGTAAGAAGCATGATGTGCTGTACCAATCTTCCTATTTTCCTGTGGGGAGAAGCCTTGAAGACTGCAAATTATATCTTAAATAGAGTTCCAACAAAAAGCGTTGACAAAATCCCTTTCGAAATCTGGAATAAAAGGAAACCAAGTTTAAACCACTTAAAGGTTTGGGGTTGCAAAGCAGAGGCTAAACTCTACAACCCTGTGGACTAGACTCAAGAACTGTGAGCTGTTTTTTTATCGGCTATCCTGAAGGATCCAAAGGGTATAGGTTCTACTGTCCAAAGAATACTACAAGATTTGTTGAAACTCAAAGAGCTGTTTTCATGGAAAACGAATCTGATGAAATAGTGGATAGAGTTTTGGATTTTGATGAAGAATCAATGGAGATCGACAACTGATCGGTGCATAATTACATATCTTTTTGTACCATTCTAACTTATGATTTGGTTATGTTTTTGAGTTAAACTTGTGCTTTTAATAAGTTTTGTGTTTGTTTCAGTGTAATAAGCTTGAGACTCAATAAATGTATTTTGGAGACAAATTAGCTCAAAACAGCGTCTGCAGATCATTCAATTTCACGGATTAACCTGTACTTGCTTAAGAAGAACCAGATAATGAGCCATACATCATTAGAAAGACACGGAAGTCTAGTTTCCGTAGCATTTTACGGTTCATGATTCTGAGTCTTCTAGAGGAAGTTATACATAATTTAGTAGCTCAAGGTCAAAATTCGGCAGCATCTGCGTTATTGGGCCACAAATGACATTTGAAGGTCTTTCCGATTTTTCCTTGAGTTGGGCTGCATATGCTTGGAAAGATAAGACAAAGGGCTTGAAGATCCATATTTTTCTAGATTTTTTCGGAGCAAATACCAAGCCCAAAACCTGCCCACAATCTGACTGCAATGTCATGCATGATGTATTGTTGATTGTGGGAAGGTTAGGTGAAGCATATTCAATTCTTATAATTGAAGTGGGAGCTGCAACACTAAGTTTAAAAAAAGAAAAATTGTTTTCAAATGTAATGGTGTGTTAGGTGAAGTTGGTGAAGTGAGTGTGGTAGGTAGAATCAATACTTAATTCAAATTTTCAACTTCCCTTAGGCCTATAAATAGTGAGGTTTCCCAAGCTTGTAAACACACCCCAAGGGGGGGAGCTCTCAAACAGTTCTCTAGAGCTCCCCTCCCTTCTCTCCCTCAAATTCTCTTAGTTTGCTTTCTAGTTCTCAATTGTTGTAATAAAATCCTTTTGGTAAATGTTTCTGAGTTCTTCTTAACTTTCCATTTTAATGTAAATTCTTTTCTTTAGCAATTCAAGTTTGAGTAGTTTCCAAGTTTCAATTATGGTTTTTGTTCTTATTCATTATGCTTATAAGTTAATATGCTAGTTTGAATGATTGATCACCATTAAGGCTTGCATGTTAGCTATATTGGTTTGAATTAAGAGTAGACACCATGCTTTAATTCGAATTGAACTATGAATAGGAAGAGTATGTATGGACATTCGACAACAGGGATTAGATACATGCTTGGTTGTTTAAAATGTTCTTCTATGCTTAATGGGTTCCTAATGCTTAATTTAGGTTAGACAACAAATGATCAAGTTAGGGAATTAGGAACACAAGGTTAGGACCAGACACCATGGCTTAATCATACTTTAGCTAGAATCAATCCGTTAATCTAAATTGAACTTGGGAACTTATTCACTTGAGTTAATTTCTTTTCTTTCTTTCTTGTTTGATTTATTTTCTTTCTTTTTTTTCATTTCTGTTTTGTACAGGGAATTGAATTAAATCAATCTATCATCAATCCTCGTGGGATCGACCTCGCACTTACATATGCTAAAATACCAACGGCTCGTGCACTTGCGAGTATTACAAGTTGAGGATGCAGCTGAATCTATTTTGGTGCAGCTGAATCGACGCAACAAGTTTTTGGCGCCGTTGCCGGGGATTGGCAACATAGTTTGGTTCTATTTCTTTTCCCTACTTGTTTTATTTTATTTTATTTTATTTTTCTCCTTTTCATGTCTTCCTAGGCACTTTTATGTTTTAAAATTAATGATGTTAATTGACAAGTTGTGTTTGTAATCCAACGGAACAGGACAATTGCCTAATAAGCAAGAGAACTAGGTTTAAGTCCCGGCTTATACAACATCAAAAAAAAAAAAAAATTACTTTGAAGCATGGAATTAGATGTGTGTTGTTTTTTTTTTCTTTTCATTTTAGTTTTTATGTCCTAATCCTTTTAATTCTCTTTCAAGTTTTTGTTTGTGTTTGTTTTAGCAAATTTAGATAGCTAAATAAAAAAGGAGAGAAAATACAACTCCAATCATGATGAGAAGTGTGGAGTAGTAGGAGAAGTCACGACCTCCAAATACATCTATGCTCGACCTAATTGCTTCAAGGGGGAGCATTCTAATCTTTTCTCTTAATTTGTTTTCTTATTATTTTAAGTTTATGTTTCTTTTTATACAAAATTTTAAATTAAAAAAAAAAAAGATTTTTCATATGAGTTGACTTATGGTAACTCCAATGAGCATCTCTATTAATACAGTGTCTAGGAGTTCTATAGGCGACACCTTCGGTATCTAAGAAGTTTGGGTTTTAAGTGGGAGCATTGTGACCTCTCCAAACTTCCCGGATACCCTGGCTGTGTTTTCTGAGGTTCTTAATTGGTAATCCATGAGTCACTTGTATATTCGTGTGTTTTATTCAAAAATATATATATATATAATAATAATTTAAAAAATTAAAAAATTAAAAAAATATAATATAATATAATAAAAAAAACCTTCTCTTTCTTTTTCTTATTATTTGAAATTTATTTATTTTTTATTTATTTATTATTTATTTTTTTTTATATTAGTGTTTTTTTTTATATTTAAATACTAATTTTTGTAAATGTTTATTAGTGGCTGGATTTTAAGTTATTGTGGACTGCCCAACACTGAAACAATACCCACATTAACCCTAAAATTAACTCTCTATCTTTCATTGATCTAGCCGCCCGCTAACCCCTGAACATCTCAGCTTCCTCTTCCTCCCGAACCAAACCCTCTCCAAATTGTTGTTTATGGTAGATCTTGTTAATGGAGAAACTCCAGGAGGCCGTCGGTGGAAAGCTCAAGGAGGAGGAGTCCGAATTGAGCATGGTGAAGGTGCCTAGCCCAATGGTTTTATTGAGCTCACTGCCAGCTATCCCACCAAAGATCCTTTGGGAAAGGATACCATTGTGCAACGGGTGTTTGAGGTGATTGAGGTGCTCGTGGTTGTGTTTGCCATGGATCCCTCAGAAGTTACCATAGATGCCTTTCTGTTTCATAGAGGTAGGGTGATAGAGGAAATTGAATACATGATTCCAAATTGGGATCTGGATTGTGGATTAGAAGAGATGCAACTTGCGGCGCTGGCACATTGTCTAGATACTTGGAGGGTATATCTGCTAGATAGGAGGTTTGTGGCAAGAACTGTTGTGTTGAGCAGTCATATGTATTGTACAGGTAACATCCGAGTTGAGTTTGATATTTACTTAAGTGTGCTTAACGAGTTTGACTTCCAGTTAGGGTATATGACCACAAGGCTCCGAGACTTCGTGGAGCAGATGGATGAGTTGATGATAGATGGAGCCCTATATGATTAGTCTGTTTCAGACCCTTCGGAAAGTGAGTCAGAAGAAGAGCCATGGGTGAGCTCAGCCATCGATAGCATTTTGAGAAATGCTATGTTTGAAGGATGAACCATGCAGTGCCAGGTTACCCTTAACCCCTGTTTTCTGTTTTCTTATATGCTTTCACATTGTGGACAATGTCCAATTCAGGTCTGGGGGTATTAATGGAGGTTTTCAATTTTTTTTATTTTTTTTTCATTTGTGTTTTCAATTTTCAATTTTTGTTATTTGATTTGTGTTTTCAATTTTTGTTCACTTGTATTTCAATTTTTAGAATGTCATACAACCAATGCTATGGAGCTGCCATTGAGATTTTCATATCAAACATTTTACACTTCACAAAGCTTTTGCTCTTAGAATTCTGGTGGCTAAAGTACCATGCTCAGATTCTTGAAGGAGAATAGTGGAGACTACCCTAGTGAGCTATTTCGAGCCTAATTGCCTTCTTGAGAGGGTTTAAAGTGTTTCTATTCCTCATCTCTACTTATTTTCTTCAATTCACTCTAAATGATCTCATTGTTCCATTTTGATTGAATACTAAGGATGATTCTCTTTGCAGATATCAGGTGCATGCTTTCACTCATGAATGAACTCATTGAAGTGATGCTAGGCTATGTGTGTATAACCATTCTTTGTGCTTTTTTTTCACCCTACCCATTTGTGTGTTCCATCAGCTCTGTTGCAGCCAAACACTTCAAGCCATTTTCTTCTATCACCCTTATAATTCCCCTAACTTTGTATCTCCATCTGAGATATTTAAATCTATTATAGCCATACCCTATAGCTTAGAAATATACCAAGGTATGCCAAGATAAAGTTTGAGCAAGGAATGTGCTGCCCCATGCCTAAATGTAAATTGTTGTGAATCTGTGCAATAAAGTTAAAGAAGAAGTAGATTAAGTCAAAAAAAAAAAAAAAAAGAGAAAGTGTTTCGATTTGATCTAACTGTGAAATATAAGGTCTATGCCAGATGATGCTATGAAGTTGCAGCCATACCATTCTAAATCAATGATACCTTGCAGATCAACGAAGAATGCAACCTTGGTATGTTCTTAAGTTAATTGTGTTCCTTCCAATTCTTCCACTTCCCTTAACCTTAGCCTTTCTTTACAACCTTGTGAAAGACCTAGCTGATCTTTGAGAATGTATTCATGGGTGCTGGTATGTATGAGTGTATCTATATTCTTAGTATTTAATTCCCTTCTTGAGATCTAACCAAATATTGTGCTTCTATTTCATATACTCATTATGCTTGTTTGAGAGAATAAAGCCATAGGTTCTGAGTGATTGAGTGCTATATGTGAGAATTAGAGTTGAAGCATGTTCTTTCTTCAAGATTTGAGTATGTTTACTTTGAAGCCGTGTGCCTTTGAGCTATAGCTTTCACTTTACACAGTTATTGATCATCTATCTTGGCAACTCTATGGTGTTGGAGGTATGACTAAAGTTTTCTTTCATTTTCATTATTTGTTTTCAAAGTTAGTTTTCTAACCTTTTGTTTTGTACAGTCAGTAAAGCGCTTGTGGGTATCGTTTCTGTTAAACCCTCAGGAGACACAACTCCTCCTACTAGGGATGCCTAGAGGTTTAAAGGCTTGTTGCATGCGCTCAATGCAATCGAGTTACCTACGAAAGTGGTCTAATAAACTTCTCGTTTTGTTTTTATCTTTATTTTCCTTTTGTTTTACTCGAGGACTAGTAAAATCTAGGTTTGGGGTATTTGATCGGTGCATAATTACATATCTTTTTGTACCCTTCTAACTTATGATTTGGTTATATTTTTGAGTTAAACTTGTGCTTTTAACAAGTTTTGTGTTTGTTTCAGTGTAATAAGCTTGAGACTCATTAAATGTATTTTGGAGATAAATTAGCTCAAAACAGTGTCTGCAGATCATTCAATTTCACGGATTAACCTGTACTTGCTTAAGAAGAACCAGATAATGAGCCATACATCATTAGAAAGATACGGAAGTCTAGTTTCCGTAGCATTTTACGGTTCATGATTCTGAGTCTTCTAGAGGAAGTTATACATAATTTAGTAGCTCAAGGTCAAAATTCGGCAGCATCTGCGTTATTGGGCCACAAATGACATTTGAAGGTCTTTCCGATTTTTCCTTGAGGTGGGCTACATATGCTTGGAAAGATAAGACAAAGGGCTTGAAGATCCATATTTTTCTAGATTTTTTCGGAGCAAATACCAAGCCCAAAACCTGCCCACAATCTGACTGCAATGTCATGCATGATGTATTGTTGATTGTGGAAGGTTAGGTGAAGCATATTCAATTCTTATAATTAAAGTGGGAGCTACAACACTAAGTTTAAAGAAAGAAAAATTATTTTCAAATGTAATGGTGTGTTAGGTGAAGTTGGTGAAGTGAGTGTGGTAGGTAGAATCAATACTTAATTCAAATTTTCAACTTCCCTTAGGCCTATAAATAGTGAGGTTTCCCAAGCTTGTAAACACACCCCAAGGGGGGAGCTCTCAAACAGTTCTCTAGAGCTCCCCTCCCTTCTCTCCCTCAAATTCTCTTAGTTTTGCTTTCTAGTTCTCAATTGTTGTAATAAAATCATTTTGCTAAATGTTTCTGAGTTCTTCTTAACTTTCCATTTTAATGTAAATTCTTTTCTTTAGCAATTCAAGTTTGAGTAGTTTCCAAGTTTCAATTATGGTTTTTGTTCTTATTCATTATGCATATAAGTTAATATGCTAGTTTGAATGATTGATCACCATTAAGGCTTGCATGTTAGCTATATTGGTTTGAATTAAGAGTAGACACCATGCTTTAATTCGAATTGAACTATGAATAGGAAGAGTATGTATGGACATTCGACAACAGGGATTAGATACATGCTTGGTTGTTTAAAATTTTCTTCTATGCTTAATGGGTTCCTAATGCTTAATTTAGGTTAGACAACAAATGATCAAGTTAAGGAATTAGGAACACAAGGTTAGGACCAGACACCATGGCTTAATCATACTTTAGCTAGAATCAATCCGTTAATCTAAATTGAACTTGGGAACTTATTCGCTTAAGTTGATTTCTTTTCTTTCTTTCTTGTTTGATTTATTTTCTTTCTTTTTTTTCATTTCTGTTTTGTACAGGGAATTGAATTAAATCAATCTATCATCAATCCTCGTGGGATCGACCTCGCACTTACAAATGCTAAACTACCAACGGCTCGTGCACTTGCGAGTATCACAAGTTGAGGATGCAGCTGAATCTATTTTGGTGCAGCTGAATCGACGCAACAACAACAATGTTGGATCTGAGACAAGTAAAGGCGTTGTTATAATACCCGCAATTGAGACAAACTGTGAAAACCTTGACAATATGGAAGAAGACACGGATCAGGCACAGGACACAGTTGAAGCACAAATTATGAATCCACCTGTGCAAGACAATAACGACATTCCAGACACAGTTCAAGCAGAAATTTTGAATCTGCCTGTACAAAATGATATTGATGTTCAAGGCACAGACCAAAATATGCAGGATATGGAGTTGAGAAGGTCAAAAAGAGCAAGAAGATCTGCATTGCCGGATTTCTATGTATATCTACAAGAATCTGAACATGACATGCTTGGGAAGGATGATCCTGAGAATTTCAAGCAAGCTATAATGGGTGAAGACAATGAAAGGTGGTTGGCTGCAATGAAATCTGAGTTAGAGTCAATGAGAAAGAATGGTGTTTGGGAATTAAAAGTTTTACCTCAAGGATGTAAACCTATAGGCTGCAAATGGGTTTATAAGACTAAAAGGGACTCGAAAGGGGCAATTGACAGGTACAAAGCAAGGCTGGTTGCAAAGGGGTACACACAACAAGAGAGCATTGATTATACAGAAACCTTCTCACCAGTGTCCACTAAAGACTCATTCAGAGTAATCATGGCGTTGGTTGCACATTTTGACCTGCATCTTTATCAGATGGACGTCAAAACTGCATTCCTAAATGGACATTTGAAGGAAGAAATTTACATGCAGTAGCCTGAGGGGTTTGTTCAAAGGGGACAGGAAAACATGGTATGCAAATTGAACAAATCGCTATATGGTTTAAAACAAGCTTCAAGACAGTGGTACATAAGATTTGATGAAGTTATTAAGACATATGGTTTCACAGAAAATGTCCTAGATTCATGCATATACGTCAAGATCAGTGGGAGGCACTATGTTCTACTTGTACTCTATGTGGATGACATTCTCCTAGCAAGCACTAATCTCACGATGTTGCATGATGTCAAGGTCTTCCTATCTAAACATTTTGAAATGATTGATTTGGGAGAGGCTTCTTATGTTCTCGGAATAGAAATTAGCCAAGATAGGAAAAAAGGCTTGTTAGGACTCTACATTGAGAAAATACTCAAAAGGTTCAATATGATGGACTGTGCAGGGGGTGATGTGCCTATTAACAAAGGTGATAAATTCAGTCGTGAACAAGCGCCAAAGACAGATCAAGAGAAGTTAAAGATGGCAGATAAGCCTTATGCTTCGTTGGTTGGCAGCCTTATGTATGCTCAAGTTTGCACAAGGCCTGATCTAGCTTTTCCTTTAAGTGTGTTAGGGAGGTTTCAATCAAATCCAGGACAGGCTCATTGGGTAGCAGGAAGAAAATCATGAGATACTTGCAGAGGACAAAGGATTTTAAGATAGTTTACAAAAGAAATGAGAGCTTAGAATTGGTTGGCTATGCAGATACTGACTTTGCAGGGTGTGTAGATGACTTAAAGTCTACTTCTGGTTTTGTTTTTCTTTTTGGAGGAGCTGCGGTTTCTTGGAAAAGTGTTAAGCAGCCTACTGTGACTACCTCAACTATGCAGGCAGAGTTCATAGCTTGTTATGAAGCAATTTGTCAGGCTATTTGGCTAAAGAATTTTCTAACTAGCCTAAAAGTTTTGGGAACAATTGAGAAGCCTATTCAGATTTGGAATGATAATAATTCAGCTATATTGTTTGCAAAAGGGAACAAAAGGTCAATTGGAGGGAAGCCTCTATCGCTAAAGTTCTTATCAGTGAAAGAAAAGATTAGTGAAGGAATCATTGCCATGGATCATATTAATACAGAGTTTAATCTAGCAGATCCATTCAATAAAGGGCTACCAAATAATGTTTTCAAGAGGCATGTAACTAGTATGGGACTGTTATCTGGTTTTGATGCATAAAAACAGTGGGAGCAAAGGGAGAAAAGGGACGTAGCGGGAATTTGCATTTTTGTCGTTCGAGCTCCGATTGAGACGCATGATACCTTTTTGAAAAGGTAATGAAGCCAGGAATCATACTCAATGCTTTGCATTGACTTATGATGGTTTTTAGCCATCCGAGGTCGTTTAGCCTTCCAAAAACGCATTTAAAGAGTTGAAAGTATTGATTTTAGTATTGTTTTGCTTACTTTGTTTGAACAATGTGTTTTGCATAAACTGTTTTGTTGGTTGAATGTAATTTACAGTGAATTGTTTAATGCTAGCTTAAGGTTAACTGTTAAAGTATTGCATTCATAATAGTGATGTCTTTTACCTAGAGTAAAAGAAAGGATCTTGAACAATCCTATAAGTTGGACTAAGAGAATGATCATAGCAGTTATGTCATTTTGGTTAGCTGTGATTGTTCTATCATTTCAATCTTGATGATAGCCCTATGTGACATTGGATTTGATAATTGTAGTTGTAAAGACTTCATGGAATTTTCTTTGCTCAGTCTTGATAACTCATTATCATTTTTGATCAGTGCATAATTACATATCTTTTTGTACCCTTCTAACTTATGATTTGGTTATGTTTTTGAATTAAACTTGTGCTTTTAATAAAGTTTGTGTATGTTTCAGTGTAATAAGGATGAGACTCATTACATGCATTTTGAAGACAAGTTAGCTCAAAACAGTGTCTGCAGATCAGTCACATTCACGGATTAACCTGTACTTGCTCAAGAAGAACCAGATAATGAGCCATACATCATTGGAAAGATACGGAAGTCTAGTTTCCGTAGCATTTTACGGTTCATGATTTGGAGTCTTCTAGAGGAAGTTATCCATGATTTAGCAGCTCAAGGTCAAAATTCGGCAGCATCTGCGTTACTGGGCCAAAAATGACATTTGAAGGTCTTTCCTATTTTTCCTTGAATTGGGCTGCATATGCTTGGAAAGATAAGACAAAGGGCTTGAAGATCCATATTTTTCCAGAATTTTTTGGAGTGAATAACAAGCCCAAAATCAGCCCACAAGCTGACTATGTCATGCATGACTATCTAGTGGGATTTGTTGGTGAAGTGCACTAGCCAAAAGAATGAGTTTCTAATTACAATGGGATTTGTTGGTGAAGTGCACTAGCCAAAAGAATGAGTTTCTAATTACAATGGGATTTGTTGGTGAAATGCACTAGCCAAAAGAATGAGTTTCTAATTACAAGTGCTATTGGCATAAACCATATTCAATTCAAATATTCCCCTTCCATTCTCCCTATAAATAGCACTCCAATTCTAAACACAAATCATTCAACAATCCATCACTTCACTTCATCCATTACTCATACACATTCAAATAGAGAGAGAGAGAGAGAGAGAGAGAGAGAGAGAGAGAGAGCTAGTTGCAAAAGAAGCAAAGCTTGGAGCTGTCTTGGGAATTCCTTGCTGCCATCATCTAGTTCTTTTCTTCTCTTTATCCTATCTTATGTATTTCCATTCTATATTGTTTTTCAATGATTAAATATGAGTAACTGAATTTCTTCTTAGTTAGAGGTGAATTCGAAGCCATGGACATATGTTTTATATGAATTGATCACTTCCAGTTATGATTTCGTAAAGTATGAATGTGATTTACTTTTCTGTTTTATTCAAGACTTATTCTTGCATGTTTATTAAGGATGCATACTTAGTTTGGATGCAGGGATTTGATGCTAGAATATAAGGGAATTTCACCTAATCGTTATGAACTTATATTCACAAGTAGTAAAAGTCACTAGTCATGATTGTGTTAAGTAAATTCCTGGCAGGAGTATCATGCTTTTCATAGTTACAATTGTTTTGTCAAAGCTTATGATTTTCATAGAACTTAATGATCTTTGATATGTATCTCTATCATGCTATTCATA
The DNA here is from genome assembly GCA_020226455.1 of Prunus salicina. Taxonomy (NCBI): domain Eukaryota; kingdom Viridiplantae; phylum Streptophyta; class Magnoliopsida; order Rosales; family Rosaceae; genus Prunus; species Prunus salicina. The sequence goes on along the minus strand of CM035345.1, from coordinate 3,970,029 downwards.
TAGGGAACTTGATAAGAATAATTTGATTGAGTCGCTGAGTCCAATTCAATGAACTTAGGAAAATCTGAGAGTTAATTAGTGCAGTTCACAATTAATTTGGGGTTTTGACATTCGTACTTTATAGAAAGAGTAACTGGAGATCGATTTGTATGCATATGTTCCATGTGTGGAGAAGAATCCTCTAGCTATCCCTTAATCCATATTTCATTCACAACTTAGTTATTTGCTGTTATTAATTTTACTTTGGTCTAAATCATCCAACTCCCCCCAATCATTGTTCCCTCAACTTAATTTCCAGTTTAATGAGTTTAATTTGTGTTAATTTAATTTGTGTTGATTAGCATCCCTCCTAATCCCCGGAATAGAACGATCCCTACTTACTCGTACTACGATTGCATATAGGGTTTAATTTGTGCGTAAGTTATTTCTCACTCCAATTTTCACTGTTGACAAATGGCTTGATGAGGAAACAAAATCGAACTGTATTCCACATAGGCCTTACAGTAATTGACATTGTTCTTTAGTGATTATTTGACCAAGTGGGAGAATGTAAGTTTTGCATTCTAAAGCAAACTCTAAAGATGGTCTCCTAATCACTTAAGGATAACTAGTCCAATGTCAATTAGGATTACATGGATCGATTTATTTTAAGGCTTGATATATATATATATGACTTTTCAGATAAATACAAGTGCTTAAGATTTCCTATATTTAATGGATTGAGATACCTAATCCTTTTGGCTAAGGGAGTTTAAGTAATCCATGATGAGGAGGATACTTAAACTATGCCTATAAAAGGGAGGTCCCTATGCTATCGGCTAACACTCTCATATTATTTCTACCCCATCAAAAAAGATTCAAGAGCCGGATAGCATAGAGAAAACTGCCCTACTGCGATACTGCGAATCTGTCCAAGAACCAGCCAAGAACCTACTGCAGATTTTCAGTTTCTTCCAAAGCAAGAAATCCAATTCCTTGCTACGGTAATTATCACCATGTCTGATCAAGGTATGTTTTGGTGTTTTGAGCATATAAACCTATTAAAGTTTACACTACGCATATTGGATAATATTTCCACATGTTCCATGTGTATTGGATGGTACACCAACCACATAGTGTAACCAGAATATGCAAAAATTACACTGCTATATGTACAGAGAGTATAAAGGGAGAATTTTTTTCAGGTTTGTGAATATGATATTGTTGGGGTTGATTTTAAATTTTCAGAAGTTTTGAGAAGGTTTTAAGGCAGTTGGCAACTAAGAAGGGGAAAGAAAAGATGATGGGTTCACGGGCCAAAGTTGTGTCTAGTCAACGGACGGATGGAGATGAATGGCCTTCGTGGGGTCCACTGGCAACTGGTTGTGGGCTTGCGAAGGACCCTCCCTGACCACACAATAGAGTTCACGGGTGCTACAACCAGTCGCATAAAAAAAAATATAACACAAATCCAGACAAGTTTTTTTAATAAATAAAATAAAATCAACTCATGTTATTATTATCTTATAATAAAAAGACAGCCCCACCAAACCAAACGTAAAATGAAAACACAAAAAAGTGGAAGACAAATCAAAATCATTTTGAATGAGAACCACGGAGAATTTTAATCCACCCAAAAAGATGGAATAAGATCTCTCGGGCTCTCTCGTCCACATAAAAGATTCATTCCCCGTCACTTTTTCTTTACGTTATTTTCTTGCATGGATAATGGATTGTGTGTGTATATATGCCATGAAATAAAAGAAAACTACAAGACATATATTTTCTTCTATACGAATGTTATTATAGACAAGGAGAAAAGTAAAGAGAGTAGTAGAATACATGGCGTTAATATAGTATTAACATCCGAACATAGGTGAATTTATGTATAGAAATTTGCAAAAGCCTTCTAACATCGTGGATTCACGAACATGCAAAGATATTTTCTAAGAAATGTGATTAGTCCAAAATAAAGCATGTTTAAACTCTTACGAATAACCAATATGAACCAACTCACCAATTTTTCATTCGAGTCCTTTATTATAAAACCTACAGCTTCTTTCTAGTACGTATTTCGTATTTCGGACTGAACAATCAAAATTCAATTTTAAGAACTGAAATTAATATATAATGTATGCCTTTTTTTTATAAAAAAAAAAAAAAAAAGAAAAAAAAGATCATTGCACTTATATATTGAAGGCTTAAAAGCGCACTAGATTCTTTGGTTATCTAGTATTTATATATGTCAAAGTAAATTGTGTGGTGAAAATGCGATCGTGATTCACATGCAAGCGAAAAGTTTAGGGAGCAAAAGCCCCATGAGAGTCTGAAACTCGAAGATAATCGATGTGAAAATAGAAAGAAAATGCCAAAAACATGTCCAAGAGTTGGTTTGTTTTTATTTTTAAGCAGTAGTACGTACGGTTAGTATATATGATTTGATTTCAGCCATGGGGGGGGGTTGGGGGAGGGGTGGGTGATTAGGGGGAGGGGGGTGGGGGGGGTGGGAAATATAATTGGAGGGCCACTCATCACTCTGGTTTATGTCTTGCTCAAGTCCCTAGCTAGCCTCTTACCCTACCCAATCCTACTCCCACTCCACGTATAATTCCAAATTTCTGCCGTGTCATCACCCATAAAATTATTAATTAATCATATATACTAGAGTTTAAACTCTTAAACAACAAAACCAAAAAGTATATAATAATCATCTTATTATTTAAAATGTATGTATTAATTATGTATAACATTACGTAGACTAGTTATTCTCTCATCTAGACGTCTGCATGGTAATAACGTACGGACGTCCGTATAGAAGAAGATCTGTATATAAAATATATATCTATTTACTTAACATTATTTATATAACTATTGAATACTTAAGTATTTTATATACTTGTATTTTCTACTTCGGTGCCCTTTAACTTTACAGTTCTAGCTCCATCCTTGATTGGGACTCAACATTTTATCCAACAAATGGTATATTTGAAGAGAAGATTAACAAATAATTAAACTTTGTCTAGATATATGTACATGTTTGTTTTTCATAATAATAAGTTACCAGGCTGTAAAGTGTGGAGACAGCACTAGGCCATGGTCCAAAGTAGAACCGATATAAAGTAGTCTCTATAATCACAACTGTACAAATTGGATGACATATGCAGACCAAAACAAACTTTTCGTATGGGTAGATATTATTGAGATTTCAAGTTATCTAATCGCAAGAGAGTAGAAATAAAAACAAAAGTGTACAACGAGAAACCAACAGATGCCGCTTAGCAAGCCACGTGAACTATATATTATATATATGCAATTTTCCAAGACAAAAATGGAAAACAGAAATAGAAAGTAGATAAATATGCACGTGAATTATTTATATAAACAAAATGTACGTATATTGCAGATTGAAGAAGCACTTGAGGCCAAATGGAAAAAAGAAAAAGAAAAAGAAAATTCTGGACATTAAATATAATTAGGAAAAGGAAAAAAAAAACAGAAAGCAGTAGAAGTCCTTATTTAGCTTGCAATATATTGAGCTTGAGAGAGAGAGAGAGAGAGAGAGAGAGAGAGAGAGAGTGGAAAGCTAGCAGAGAAAAAAACAGCAGAAACTGAGAGCTTGTTGCATATTTCAATGAAGAAACAAGGCAGTGAGATAGAGGCAGTAGGCATCAGCTACAAGATTCACACACACAACAACAACAACAACAGATCAGATCAGAAGAACCCTTTTAAGATCTTGAGCCAGAATCAACGCCAACCGCTTGATCATCAGAAGCAAGCAAAAGTAGCAGTGGCAGTGGAAGATGATGATCATGATATTCTGGTTGCAGGATCGGAGGGAGGAGGACGAGGAGGAGTTGGACAAGTGCTAAAGGATGTGACCTTGCGAGCAAGGCCATGGGAAATCCTAGCCATTGTGGGTCCAAGCGGAGCTGGAAAATCATCTCTCCTCGAGATTCTCGCAGGCAAAATCACACCACAAACCGGTTCAATGTTTGTGAACCAAAAGCCAGTGGACAAAGCTCAGTTCAAGAAGGTTTCTGGGTACGTGACACAAAAGGACACCTTATTTCCTTTGCTCACGGTGGAAGAAACCCTAATGTTTAGCGCCAAGCTAAGGCTGAGAGTCCCTCCAGCTCAGCTCAGCTCCCGGGTGAAGGCCCTAATCCAAGAACTGGGCCTCAGTCAAGTGGCCCGGGCTCGAGTCGGAGACGACAGGGTTCGGGGGATTTCCGGTGGAGAGAGGAGGCGGGTTTCGATCGGAGTGGACGTGATCCATGATCCGGAAGTGCTCATCCTGGATGAGCCAACTTCCGGACTGGACAGCACCTCTGCGCTTCAGATCATTGATATGCTGAAGAGTATGGCTGAAACCCGGGGCAGAACAGTAATTTTGAGTATTCATCAGCCCGGGTTCAGAATTGTAAAGCTGTTCAATTCAATTGTGTTGCTGGCTAAGGGCTCGGTGCTCCACCATGGCACTGTGGATCAGCTGGGCCTGAATTTAAGACTCATGGGATTGGAGCTTCCTCTCCATGTCAACCTCGTTGAGTTCGCCATGGACTCCATCGAAACCATTGAAAAACATCATCAACAACAACATCGTCAACATCATAACACAGCGGAAGGAGAAGGCGAAGGCGAAGGCGAGACGAGTCCTAGTGGTAAGTTGACCCTGCAACAGCTCTTTCAGGAGTCTAACAAGGAACAATCTTCCAATAAGGTAAATAATCTCCACCACGAAGAAATGGTGATCAACAATAAACCCAACCAAGATTCTCCCGATTTCGCGAATTCAAGATTGCAAGAAACCATCATTTTGACTCACAGATTCTCCAAAAACATCTTCCGGACAAAGGAGCTGTTTGCCTGCCGCACCATTCAAATGCTCGTCTCTGGTTTAGTTTTGGGCTCCATCTTTTATGACCTCAAACATGATTTAACGGGAGCAGAGGAAAGGGTAGGTCTTTTCGCATTCATCTTAACATTCTTGCTTTCATGCACCACAGAAGCACTGCCAATCTTTCTGCAAGAGAGGGAAATTCTGATGAAGGAGACTTCTTGCGGGAGCTACAGAGTCTCCTCCTACGCCATTGCCAATGGCTTGGTTTATTTGCCATTTCTGCTTATCCTGGCCATCCTATTCACCGTGCCTTTGTACTGGCTTGTTGGGCTCAACCCCAACTTCATGGCCTTCTTTCATTTCCTTCTTTTGATATGGTTGATATTATACACTGCGAATTCAGTGGTGGTGTGTTTCAGCGCACTCGTGCCAAATTTCATCGTGGGAAACTCCGTCATCGCGGGCGTCATGGGATCGTTCTTTCTCTTCTCTGGCTACTTCATATCAAAGCATGGGATTCCAAGCTACTGGATTTTCATGCATTACATATCGCTGTTTAAGTATCCGTTCGAAGGGTTTCTGGTCAACGAGTTCTCTAACTCTGATAAGTGCTTGGAGTATTTCTTTGGGAAATGCATGGTCACAGGGGAGGACGTTCTGAGAGATGCAGGCTATGAAGAAGAAAGTAGGTGGAGGAATGTGGTGGTCATGCTGTGCTTCATCTTGGTTTACAGGTTTATGTCTTATGTCATTCTGAGATGCAGATGCTCCCAAAGGGGGCTCAAACCAGCTTTTCTTCTTTAAACAATTATATTTATTTCAGTATTATATATATCTCTCTCTCTCTGTGATCACGAGTGTAATAGAAGATGGTTCACATGTCTTGGAATTTAGTACTTGAGAGCATCCCGATAACAAATATCAGATTCATAAGAAACAAAATATACAAATATTTCCTTCAACAAATTATTGTATATAACACAGACATATATATATATATATGTTTTGTTTTATATTTCCTACAACTCTATCATAAGAGTTTACAAAACGAGGGAGACGTCCATTTTTAGGACCTAGGGCCTTTTAGATCTAAGTCCAAAATGTTTGGTTGTCCAGGTCTCTCTTTTTTTTATTCAAGTTCTTGGCTTTCATTCTTCAGTTTTTATACCAATTTTACCCTTTTAAACTAAAAATGTAAAAAAAATGTAAAAAGATTTTTTCTATTTAAACCTCACACTTCTCTTAGTTCACCCCAATACTTAAATCATTAAGCTGTAAGTTTTATTATTGTGCAAAAAGACCAAAAAGGTCATCCAACTTAATACTTAACCCTAGTACATGTACATCTATACACACACCCCACAACTCTTCAAATTAAGTTTAAAAAAAATACAAACTCTTCTACACCCTATGCCAAATTACTTTTCTCTTTTAAAGATGTAGAACATTGACGAGCCTACCTCTTTGAAATCTGTAATGATCTTATTCTCTTCCCTTTGTTGATTGCTTTTTTTTTTTTTTTTTGATACTCTTAGCTGTTGATTGCTTGATTGTTTTGATTTTTGATTTAAAATTTATACTGGATGTTTTGGTAAAACTATTCTCTTTCTCTAGAAAGTATGGGGTAACTTGAATTTTTCTTCATATTATATTAATTGACATGCATGTTCAAAAGGCACGAAACCAAAAGATTCATGGGAATATTGTTAAGTTGGGTTTTTATTATCCTGCTGAGAAGAGGGAGTGAAGCCCAAGCTTTGATAATGGTCCTACAATTTGCTGGGTGCGTCGTATATCAAAAGACAAGTACTTCTACTTTGACTATGAGCAATGGATTGCTTTGTCATATCATATAAGTTTTCCAACCTGAAATTAATTTGGTATCTTTCCTTGTTTTAGCTGTATTTTGATATTGATGCAGCTGTGTTTTTTTTTTTTTTTTGGGTACAGTACATTACATTTGATATTGATACAGCTAGTTAGTAATTTCTTCTACAACTGTGTTTATGGCAATAGAGACACGGGTTAATATTGCCTTAAAACAAAAGTGAATCCGCACCCCAACAATACAAAATTGGGGTATAGAGTTTACCATGTATTTTACCATCCCCACTAACAGTCATTTACCATGTATTTTGAACTCTATATTCGGGTGCCTATCATTGATAATTGCACATTACTTGGTTCAAAACTGTAGTCAATGCCACCATCAGTGAGGTCAACAAGGACCTGTGGGATTGGCTTCTCGTGGTCCTTTGGGTTCACAAATTCAGTAACTCCAAAGTTTTTTGCTGCAAATGAAAAAATGCAAGAGTGTAAACTTTAAAATGCATAAAAACCTTCCTAAATGAATTCAAGAGAAGACATTACTAACATAAATAAGCTGAAGATCCTTTGATAGGCATTGTTCTGTGTTTTATGATAAGTTAAATAAACGGAAGAAAATGAGTCCCTGATGCAGGAAATAAAAGTATAATACTAACAAAAGGCAAATTACAAGTACTTCGAAATTATTTGGATGAATCTGAAATATATCATGATACACAATGTCTTTGAGGACTGTGAATGTGACCTATTCTGACTACCCATTTCCACTGGAATTAGTTTCCTAATACCCTTCATTCCTTATTCCCTCAAAACTAGAAGTTAACTTTTCCTTCCCCCATCAGGTGACAACAACTTTGTTCCAAAGCATGGATAACCAGAGGCGAAAACAATCAATTATAAAACACTCTTTACTATGGTAAGGTTTTGATATGGTAGAACCTAATATGTACCTGTATCAAACTTTTTGCTATCAATATCAATGCTAATTATTCGTGATGCACCAGCTGTTTTCAAAGTAGTAAATGGAATATGATGGAGAATAGAGTTTACCTGTATCAAACTTTTTGCTATCAATATCAATGCCAATTATTCGTGATGCACCAGCTGCCACAACGAACCAATGCACTGAAAAACTCAAGGAAGAATAGGAGGCAACAACAATTTATATCAGTTTAGGGTTTAAATAGAAAATCTCTTTTATTTCTTATTTTTTCAGTTTGGGGTGTATTTAAGGGTAGTTTGGGAAGATAGTGGGGTTTACTTAGAAATTGTGAAAATTTAAATTAAAAGTTGGGGTGAACTTAGAACATGGGGTAAACTAAGAGAAGTGTGGGGTTTAACTAGAAAATCTCATGTAAAAAAAAGTGATTTCAGGCGTCTTTTCCTCATTCAAATTTCCAAATTTTTTATTTCCATGACAAAACACCTGCAACAATAAAAAGAAATCATCAATAAACAATCTATCTATGTATGTGGTAAAAACTCATTTAACAAATACACAATTTTTTCTTGAACTTGTAACCTAACCCAAAGGTAATAAAAACAAGAATGTGTTAAATAGGTACAATGCATAAGACAAAATGATGAAGACGTGAATTTACGTAGACATATAAACTTGCCTATCCTTACCTGATAGGCAAATTAAGAGCATCTATAATCATGCTCTCTATTTTTTTAATTCAATATGATTGGTCCATCTCTATAAAATATGTATATCTATATATATAAAGCAAAAGGCAGAGAATGGTAAAACATTCAAAATACCAGAAAATGCCATTAGTTAATGCAAACATTAAGAATTAAAATTATTAATTAAATGAGGATAATATGGTAAATTCATACTGTTTGGGCCTAAATTGGCACACCCAGCCCAACATCAAGGAACCCAAAAAAACCAAAAGGGCCAAAACCAAGACTGATCAAAGTGGCAAGAAAACTTGGGCTCCAAAACACCAGCCCTTAGTTTGGAAAAAGGGCCCGGCATAAATTAAAACAACAAAAGGCCCAAGTCTTTTTTCAAAGAGAGAGGAGCCCACCACTAGCACAGATCAAATTAAAATATCACAAGATTTGATTAAAGCCTATTTTGCAAGAACCCACGTGACCACCAGAAATGGAAAAGTCAACAATTACAACTATCACAGAGTTGATTGAGAATTTAAAAGGACAGTGGCTGGCAAACTAGGAAGAGACATCTTTGAAACTCTGCCATCCAAAGATCAAAATCCCTCTTATATATTCAAAGATATTGTTTTCACTCCAAAGAGGCACCATCTTTTCAAAGGGATACGCAGGCTATGTTTTCAGAAAGGAGATAAGTAGGAAAACAGGGATTTGTTCAAACGGAAGAAATCAAACTAAACATCACGGTTGAAAACTCACAAGGGGCAGTTAAATTGGGAAAAGGAATTAGGTTTTCTTTTAAAAACAGGGAAGTGATCTCAAAGATTGATTGATAAAAGCCTATCTGACAGAATTAAATTAGAATCATTCCCTCTCTTGTATATCTTTATAGATCTTTGAAGAGACTTACCGCCCATTATTTAAAAGAAGAAAGAAACCCTACTCCAAAGCATTTCTTATAAAAACAAGAAGGAGTGAACAGGGCAAAGGACAATCAATCTTACACTCAATTCATCAATCAAACAAACAACAAGAAATCAACCAAAAAGCTCACTCAAACTCCAAGAGAAGCCAGCTTTAGATCAAAATCCCCAAAGTTCAGACTTAGAAAATAAGTCATTTAAAACGAGATCTCTCTCGTTACAAATTTGGTTCAGCAAAAGCCAAGACAGGTAGAGTTTGAGTTTTTCCCAAACATGAAAACCTCAACAAATTTCACAGTGCAGTCCTTAGCACACTGAGTCCTCAAGAACAACCACTTCTTCCCCTTTAGACTGAAGAAGCCGCAGTTTTGTCCACTCGAAAGCCTCACAAAGCTTGAAGCAGATCAAAAGCTCTGCCAAAATTGAACTTTGGTATCGATTTACAGCTGAAACTTAGCAGTTGAAGTTGTTGACAGTTCAGTCCAGCCCAGACATATCCAGTCCAGCTCGGATCAGAGCCCTCTATCCAGGCATAAATGGAGTTCCAATTGTCTTTTAATCTTTCTAGCGTTGATATGTATGTTTATAGTTCTGTAAAGGGCAATTTTGCCTAAAACAGTCCAATTTCTATCAACTATTCTGGCTAGAACAACCATTTTTATACTGAGATAAATTATGAAAGTCCTCACCAGCCTGAGGCATGAAAAGAACTTACTTGGGAGATATTCCTCACCCAAATTCACAATCGTTTGTTTTAGAAATCAGTAACTTGGGGTGAAAGTTATCTATTCTAGAAGAAGTCTGCTAGAGTCTTCATTGCTAGCAGTGGCACGCTCATACACCAAAGAAAGTTGACTCGTTGACTAGTCAATGGTTTCCAAGGCAGTGGGGAACTTTGCCCTTCCATCTCAGGAGTAAAACACAAAACAGGGTGAACACATGCTTTTTCATATTAAAAAATAATAAAAATAAAAATAAAAATAAAAATAAAAATCAGATAATGGATCCTATTTTTATGGAGCACAACTACCCATTATCTTTTTTTAAATCTAAAATAAATTTAAAATTTTCTTAAAAAATGCCTCTCGCAAGCACGGAAGCACATGCGGAGAGGCTAGTATATATATAAAGAGATAGTTAGCATTAATTAAAAGTTTGAATTATGCATAAAACAAAGAAGCATTAAATTATAAGGAGCTACTATGAGTCATTTTTCTCTCCTCAGATTTAGGAGCTCCTAGAGGTCTCTCTATTTAGGAGGTGGATAGGGAGCATAGTTTGAGTTGTATTTTTCCAATTCCTAGTTAAAATTTGTCTAATAAGTTGATTTAGGGAGCCCATTGTGGATGCTCTAATATACAAAACACAAAAATCAACATAATTACTCATGTCACTACATAGAATTCTGGTACATTAAGCACAAAATTTGCTAGACAAGTCATAAAATGTGTTACTTATAACTTACGTAGATAAAAGGACAAAGGCTTATAAAGCGTCATACCCATACCTTAGATACATAAATAGGCAAAATAAGAGAAGAAAGAAATGCACCATGCGAGAGACCCACATACTAAAGCCAAATACCCAAAATACAAATCACAAATCACCGTACCTTTGCAACTTATATGAAGAGGTAAAAACCACCATGAAAGGGACCCTCACCATCTTCTATGCAAAGAACATTTATATGCATATTGGTCACCGAGTTTAAAGCTCAACTTTTTATTTGAGCATAAGCATGCAATGGCATTTCTCACATATGCGATTAATGACTTCTTTAACATTGGAAGTTGGGAACAGGAATTGGTAAACCTAATACAATTGGTCTAGAAGTATGTAATTCTTTTGTCTTCCTCTAATTGCTTTTCTGTTTCCATGGTATCTATTGTTGGTTCGTCATTTTTGTTTAATTAAGAAAAAAAAATTTATAATATGTGGTGATGGGCTTGCTTAATCAAGCAAGAACACATAAAAGTCAATATCAATCACAATAAATATGGAATTTCGTAATTATTGTCACATAAATCAGTCTATTACCTTATTTATGTCCCTAAATTAAAATCATAATAAAATATTGTATTTATATAGTCATACAAATCAATTTCATACCCATAATGGGAACAACAAAATCATTTTAAAATGAAAAAAATATATGTCTACGTCACAGAAAGTCTAAAAAAGAAATAAAATCCTATGTAGCACAAAAGTGTTAAAGGACTTGTATCAACAACAACAAATGTGTGGACTAAACCCAACTCTTGGTTGGATTTTTGAATTTATATCAAATTTTCTATAAATTTCTTCCTCTGAAAAAGTTCAATGGAACAAAATTCTAGATAAATGAAAAGGAATATCCGGACACTAAAAGCAATATATTCAAGAATAAGAACCTCATATTTCTAATTTTGTGTTAACATAAATTTGTAAGCAATTATACAGTGATACGGTACTACCATGTGGCAGTGCCAGGTTGTAGTACGGACGAATAGGATAATGACATCTGCACGGTTGTTAATAGAGAGAGCACTTTCATCTAGTACGAATGTTAACGTCGTTAATAGGGAATTCCCTCCCTCTTCTTTTTTGTTTCTTCGAAGAAAAGAAAAGATAAACCCTGGTGTAATTGGAATCTGCATCACTTTTTAGAGAAAAACAACACCTTTTTAGCCAGAAAACTATGGATAGTGGTAGATCAAAATCAACTATCCTTATTTTATGCTTCTCCTCTTTTTCTTATGATCTTTGTTTATTTTGTTTCCCGATTTTTGCAGGTCTTTTCTTCTTCTTTTTTTTTTTTCCAATTTTTTCCTTGTTAGTTCCTCAATTTTGTTTTGGACGAAGACTTATGCGAGATCTCATCCCTAGGCTACAACTCCTCTTCTCCAAGTTTGAAAAGTAAGGCTACCTTCCATTTTGTAAGATTTTCTCACCAGTTTTCCAACTAGAAATTTGAACCCACAAACACCCATTGAAACCAACAACCACCCATTGTTTCTTTTTCTTTTTAAATATATTTTGGTTTCTTCAAAAAAAATTCGAATATGAATTGTTCACCCCATTTTGCGTTTACTCCTGTGACGGAAGGGCAAAGTTCCCCACTGCCTTGAGAACCATAGACTGGTCAACAAGTCGGCTTTCTTTGGTGTGCGAGCATGCCACTGCTAGCAATGAAAACTCTAGCAGACTTATCTTAGAAAGGATAACTGCGCCCCAAGTTACTTGATTTCTAAACAAACGATTGCGAATTTGGGTTAGGAATATCTCCCAAGTAAGTTCTTTTCTATGCCTCAGACTGGTGAGGACTTTCACAATTTATCTCAGTATAAAAACGGCTGTTCTGGCCAGAATAATCGATAGAAACTGGAGTGTTTTAGGCAGAACTGTCTTTTACATAGCTATAAATAGACATACAAATGCTGGAAAGGGAAAGGGACAGCTGGAACTCCATTTCTGCCTGGATGGAAGATTTTGATCCGGGCTAGACTGGGGATATTTGGACTGGACTGAACTGTCAACAGCTTCAGCTGCAAATCGATACCAAAGTTTGAGTTTGGCAGAGCTTTAATCTACTTCAAGCCTTGGAAGGCCTTTTGAGGGGGCAGAACTGCAATTTCTCCAGTCTGAACGGGCAGAAGTGGCTGGATCTGAGGATTACTGAGCTGGAACCGCACTGTAGCACCTGTTCTGCTTGATCAGGGCTCTTCTTGAATTTGTTGAGGTTTTCATATTTGTGAAAATTCGAACTCTGCTTGTTTTGGCTTTTGCTGAACCAAATTTGTAACGAGAGAGATCTCGTTTTGAATGACTTATTCTCTAAGTCTGAACCTTGGGATTTCTTATTTATAGCTGGTATTCCTATGGCTTGAGTGAGCTACTGGTTGCTCCAGTTTGGAGATTCTCAGTGATCAAGTGACCATTTTGAGTCTTTTGCCCTTGGCTGTTTTGATTGATTTTTTTTTTTATTGGTTGATTGTGTGTCCTTTAATCTGTTCACCCTCTCTTACATTTATAGGAAATGTTTTTCTGGAGTAGGGTGATTTCTTTTAATAATGGGCGGCAAAAAACCACCTTTTGACAAGACTTACTTTTTAAATGCAAAGAAAGAGTTTTATAAATTTCTGGCAGGTAAGTTTTCAGTCGCCAGTTTTTTTAAGATCACTCTTCTGTTTTCTTTGGAAGAGAGCCTAACCCCTTTTTTCATTTCCAACCATCCTTTGTGAGAGCTAAAATGGTCAGTCTGATCTTCAGTTTCGAACAACTCCCTGCTTTCCTGCTTTGTCTCTCTCTGAATTTCTTGAAGCCTGCTTATTCTTTTGGGAAAAACCACTCTCTCTGAATGGAACAAAATATCTCTGAATATTCTCATAGAAAGAAGGTTTAGATGTTTTTAGATATTTCAGAGGTGTTGTTTCCAACTTTGTCAGCTACCAACTCTTCTTAATCAACTCTGAGATAGTTGATTTTGTTGACTTTTCTAAGTCTGAAAAGTTTCACGTGGGTTCCATGTGGGTTTGGTTTCTTCAAATTGATGCTGGGCCTATCCTGTTTTTTTTTTAAAACCAAAAGGGTGATTTTTCATCAAGGCCCATTTTTCGTTTTCTGGTTTGATCAGTTTTGGGCTGGGCTTTTCTGGTTTTTGGGTTTCTTCTTTGTTGGGCTGGGTGTGTCAATTTAGGCCCAAACATGAATCTTACTGCAATTTTTTGTTTTATATGTTTGGCATAGTTTGCTTCACTTTTGGGGTTTTGGTTTTATTTCTATTTTTATATGGAATGTCTTATAGAACTAATATTATATTGTTGGATCATAATAAGTTTTTATGAAGATCAAAAAATATATATAACTAAAAATAGTTGAGATGCATTGCTTAATTGGAGCTGTGTTTTTTATTTTTTATTTGTGGCAATCACAACAAAATACTTCTACTCCAAGCCATGGTACCAGGACAGAAAGTGTTTTGGACACAACTAAACTATTCACAAATGATGAGGTACATAAACTATTATTATGATGTTATAACTTATGAGTGGTTGATAATCTTTTACAACTACCATATATGCTTTTATATAGATATTGAATAGTCGAGATGCATTGCTTAATTGGAGTCTTGGGCAAGGACGAAAAGTGTGGCATAGTAGTTGTCGTTAAAAGGTTTGATGGAGCTGGTAAAAATATAATGAGGAGAGCTAAAGTTACTTTAGGTTGTGAGAGAGGTGGGCATTATATTAAGAAGCCTACTGTAGATTTAAATGACGAACAACCAATGAATTCTGATGCAAATGTAAGTATTGATCACCGGAAAAAAAGTGTCCTAAAAGCACTGGTACAAAGAAGTGTGGTTGCCTATTTCAGCTGACCTGGAGATGAGTGGAAAGTTGAGGTTGTACGTGGAGTTCATAACCATCATTATGCTGAGTATCTTGAAGGGCATTCATATGCAGGGCGGTTAAGCAAGGAAGAAAACAACTTGCTGGTGGATATGTCTAAAAGCTTGGTGAGGCCAAAAGATATATTATACACCATTAAACGACGAGATGGCGAAAATGTAACAACAATGAGGACAATCTACAATGCTAGACACAAAAGCAGAGTGGTTGAGATGCAACTATTGCTATGCAGACTATCTGATCACAAGTATATTCATTGGCATAGGACTAATGACACCAATTGTGTGACCGATCTTTTTCGGGCTCACCCTGATAGTGTAAACCTATTGCATGCGTTTCCTCATGTACTAGTAATGGATTACACATATAAGACAAACAGGTTTCGATATCCATTATTACAAATTGTAGGGGTGACATCGACGAAACTAACATTCTCAGTTGCATTTGCTTATATTTCTTCTAAAAAGGAAGACAACTATGCGTGGGTTTTGAATAGATTGAAGAGCATCATGAATACAAATTGTCTTCCAGGTGTGATTGTCACTGATATGGAAATAGGACTTATGAATGCCATTCGCAATGTGTTGTCTAGTGCCCGACATTTATTATGTAGATGGCATATCAACAGGTATGTGATGAAGGCTTGCAACGGTATACTTAAAAATTGTGAAAAATGGGAACAGTTTATAGTGTTATGGAATATGCTGGTCTTAGAAAAGCATGAGGTTGATTATGAAAGAAATCTACATGAGATGGATAGGATCTTTGAAGGAAAGTATAGTAAGGCGTTTGATTATGTGAATGTCAATTGGTTAAAAGAGTATAAGGATAGGTTTGTGGCTGTATAGATAGATACTTGCATGCATTTTGGCAACACCACGTCAAATAGGTACGTCGACTATTTAATGATAACCCATATCATCTATATATTTCTTTAGTTATTCCTAGCTTATACTAAATATCTTGTTTCAATATTTATAAATAGGGCAGAAAGTGCACATTCAAAACTGAAACGACAACTTGGCACAAGCCAATGTAACTTCGAAACATCATGGGCCAAGATTCATGCCATGTTATTATTGCAACACACTGAGATAAAGGTTTCATTTTAGAGGAGTCAATCATTTGTCCAACATGAATTCAATAAGGTGAGCCTACTTAAAGACTTGATAGGGTATGTATCTATTGTTTCCTTAGAGGAAATTTTATGTGAGTCAAAGATGATAAAATATGTCGAGGCTGATCCCACTGCATACGGTTGCGTTATTAAATGCAGCCACGGGTTACCATGTGCTCATGAGATGGCTGAGTTAAGTCTAGCATTCTGACTTATTCCTCTTCATTGTGTTCATCCTCACTGGAGGAAATTAGATATGTTCATTTTGCTCGAATTAATACAACTTAGATTCTCCTGAAGATGCAAAGATTGATGTATTTGTCAACTGGTTTAAAAGTAATGATGTTGACACCAAGAGACACATCGGTATGAAGTCACATGAGATTATGGATCCAAAATCTTCAACACTTAGAGAACCATAAGTTAAGATCAAGACAAAAGCTCATTCGAGTAATTTTGACAAGTCTACTCGTAGATTGCCTTCAGCCTTTGAGCTTGTCGAATCCGGTTGTAATAGGAATTCTTGACTGTCCGACGATAAGTACTTCATATTACAATTATACTTGTTGTTCCTTATGTTTCTGTACTTTATAGGTGAACCATGATACTCAATCATTAGCACTCACAATTGTAAATGTTGAAACTACACTACCTAAGAAACGGCCACCAAAACTACTAATATGTACTTATATTATTTTGATTAACGCATCAAAATTTCAAAAGATCAACTTATACTTTTTTTTTGTATTCAGGTGCATAAGCAACAAATTGTCAATCTCGAAGACTTGACACAACAATATAATGACAAACTTCCAGCTGCTATAAGGCCATTTATTATGGGGGCCAAAGATGTAAAATATGATGGCAATTATGGCTTTAGAGCCATTGTTGGGTTGTTAGGTTACGGGAAGAATTCTTGGCGTAAGGTAAGGAGGGAGTTACTAAATAAGTTGAAAAATGATGAATTTCTTTATGAATTCATCTTTCAAAGTGTTGAAAGTAAGCATGAGGTTGAATACCGCTTGGATTATTTTGATGATCTCCCTCTAAAAGATAGGTGGATGCTCATACCATAAATGGGTTACGTTATTGCAAATTGTTACAATGTGGTCTTGATACATTTTTTAAACACCATATCTCTTATGTTTCTACTAACGAAATGTCATCCTTCACCTGAATATCAACGTCAGGAAATTGCCATCAGATTGCTTGAAAAACACTTTATGCATGCATTATTATAAAATTTTTCTATTTATAGCTGGGAGTTTTACCTCATGAAATTTGTTTGTTGTTTTAACCATACATTTGACGACTCTATTTTATTTTGACAGCTACACTTGCAATCACACCATCCTATGCCACCTGTTATCAATTGTTGGCTCGATATTTCCAACATCCAAGCATTTGATTGGTATAGTCCATATCGAGATCGCATTGACAGTTGGAAAGAGCTTATCAGTTCATTTGATCTGCATCTTGATGTATATTGATCCATTACTATTAGATGTTTGTCAGAATAGTTTTATTTTCATCCGACCTGAGGTTCGAACCCTATGACACCTTGCAATGTGCGAGAAAACCCCTCCCCTTCTAACTTTGTGCACTTTTGACTATGCTTTTGCATATAATTCTCTTATACACTTGCCATTAATAATTTGACAGTGCTAGTCAATAAAACTAGAAAAGTAATCCTTAGAGTTTGACTCATCTTACTGTACAAGCAATCAATCATACAAAAAGCATGCCTGCCTTTGTAACATCCCGACCCAATTTAATCATTGTAATCAATTTATTTAATTGTGAAGTTACAATTTTGCCCTTAGGGTAGGGTCACTTTTGTTTCGAAAGGATTTTGGGGAATTGAGTGGCCACATTACGTAGAGATCACTCTCAAGAGTTCGTAGACACATAGTGGGCTCAATTCGGAGTTAAAACGAAGAAGTTATGGTCTACGGAAGTGCAATGGCACAATCATAAATTTTTTACGAAGTCCTAATTTAAAACCATATCAGATTCATCAACAACACTATTTGCTCCTCTTTGAATCAGCTGGCTACTACAGTAATCGCATTGCTACAGTAACTTTCATCTTCTCCGGCGGATTTCGTCACCTTTCGGCCATCAATTTCGATGAAATCACCTCCAAATTTCTCCTATCTTCCTCCTCTACCTAGCCCAATAGTTTTCTCTGATCGATTTTGCACCGTTTAATGACTAGAACGAGGAGAAATATCGTAGTTTTCCGTCGTCGTTTTTGGCAACAATTTCCTTAACGTCCTCTAGCTATTTTGGTAGGTGGTTTGGGTTGATTTGGGAGTTTTGAATCGATTCTAAATCCTAGGTTTTGAGCCGACTGTTGAGGTGTTTTCCGCTAGCTTCGGCCACTTTTTGGCCGAGGTTCAAGACCAAAAGTGACTCCCCTAGTTGTGGTGGTTCTGTAGGTATAGGTTTTGGCTGGTGATTTGGAGTTTTCCTATCGTTGAAAATTACGCAAGACACCCACGCGATGCTGGTGAGTGTGGGGGCACGTGGGACCCATTGTAGCGGCTCTTAAGGTTCCAAAATAATCCCCATGTCATCCTGAGTACGACGGTATGCTCAAATTAGCGATAGGTTATTGTTCGACTATCGAACGAAACTTCACATATTAGGCGATATCTAGGTTCAATAGATTCGGACTGTTCGATTGGTCTCATTTTCAAATATGTCGTTCCTCGTATTTCTAGGAACGTGTAGGAACTTGTGGATTGAGAGTCGAAGTCCTAGATACTCCAAATCAATGATCTTGGGTTAGGTGAATCGGAAACAATCCGATCGAGAGCGATTCGACCCCTCGATCGAGTCCAAACCTTCGGGACTTGGGTAGTAGACTTTGTTGGACCTATAGGAACCTTCGGATCAAAAATCGGAGGTAATGGGCCTTGCTGGCCTAATTGATCAATTTCCACAATCGAGGTCAAATCGACAATTGAATCGTGACGAAATTTCTAATTTGAGTTTAACTTATCATTATGGGCCAATAGGATTTATCTGATAACATTGGCTTTTATGCTTTTGAATTTATTAAATATTTACTAACGATGTATTTGTCAATTTTATTACCAAGTAAGATGTTCTTACATACTATTTTTCAGTTATGGCTTGGGATGATTTTAAATGTATATGTATGTTTAAAATTGATGGCTAGTTTGATAAGTGTGAACTGTTTAACAAATGAATAAAAGAAAGGTTTATTAACGGTTTAGGACGAGGGATTACAGTAATGGGTTATTAAGAATTGGTTTGTTTGTTATTTTATTCTCTAGTTTGGCATTTGATTATTTGTTGTACTGCTTTTATGAAAGTGACGAATTATGTACATCCGTTTCTTTATTCTTTGAATTATGTATACCAGATTTCTAAACGGTCTACTATGCATATTCAGATTTTAGTTTGAGAACGTTTTGAAGGATTATACATGGTTAAATAACGTTTTGAAGGATTATACATGGTTGAATCAAGTTAATGAGTTTTCGGATTGGTTTCGGTGTTTATGGTGTGACATGAGGATTTTAGAGAATATATAGTCAATATTATGATGGTTATTACTATTATTATTACTATTATTGTCTTTATCATTATTATGTATAAAGGTTTGCACGTTGAGTGGGAAGTGGGGATATATATATATATATATATAATATCGGGATATGGGTTTGAATTGTACCATCATATGTACCTTCCCTGGTTCAATATGGATGATAACCACATGTTCGTTGAGGTATTTTCCAACGTGTGAGATGTTGATTACCTGGGCACCCTTTGGCGGGGTGGGCCGTAGGCCTTGACCTGCATTCCAAGCGCGTAAGACTTATTTCAGCTGCACGTGTATTGAGGATTCTACTGTGCATGTCTGAGGAGCAATATTCCCCCGATTGGACTGCTCATTCCCTAGCCACATGAGTATTAAGAATTCTGCCATGTGGTCTAGTAAAACAATCCCTGTGTTGAATTTTTTCCCTCAGTACATGATGTGCACTATTATATGTACCTCATCTGATATTGATACTTGATATATTAGACACACGGTAACTCTTCGGAGGTGTGTCGGGATACCGGGCACCCTTAACTGGGTGTGCTGAAGGCCTTGACCAGTAGTCTGAGTACGTAGGAGGGATATTCAACCACACATGTATTGATGATTCTACCGTGCATGTCTAGGGAGCAATAGTCCCCCAGTTGGATTGCTCATTCCTTAGCCACATGATTATTGAGGATTTTGCCATGTGGTCTAGTTAAAATGATCCCCGTGTTGGATTGTTTTCCCCTGGTGCATGATGATGGTGTGGGTGAGTTTTTTGTGATATAAAATGGATTATTTAGATACTAAATATTTTTATTATTTTTATAAATGTCTTACGTATTCATCTCAATTATTATATTTATTAAGTAAGAGAATAATGTTTATTGATTTATTGAAAATCTGGTTGTGGGTTGAGTTTTTATTATATAAATTTATGATCGGGTGTTTTGGGATTTGGGATAGTGGTTTTGAGTTCCAACTACATGAGCGTTTGAGGATTCCGTCTTGCGTGTCTAGGGATTTAGTTTCAGTCGCACGGGTGATAAGGTCATAATTTCACACATTTGCATGCCTTCTTTGCTTAGTAATTTTATTTAGCTTATCTTTATTTTGAGTCTCTTACCTATGTTTGTGTGTTTTGTAGGTTAAGACAACAAGAGATCACATTTGATGCAATCCATGCTTGACAAGGGCTGATTGGGATAAGAGGAATATGAGCTTAAGGACAAACCCAATTTGGGCCACACTCCTTGTCAGTCCAATTTCGTGGGTCATCTTGCAAGCCTCATTTCAGCAACCTACACTACTTGGATGAGGTGACATTCTTCACAGAAGTTGTTCCAATGGGTGTCTAGTATCACATATCCAAATTTCGGCCCAATTGAAGACATCTAGAGTCCTTACCTCATCAAACACTGAACCATGCTCAGAATTGCATTGGATCCTCTTTTGAGCTTTGAATCATCTTTTGAGCATTGGATCCTCTTTTGAGCTTTGGATCCTTTTTTGAGCTTTGAATCATCTTTTGAGCATTGGATCCTTTTTTGAGCCTTGCATGTTGAGCAATTAAGAGAGAGCTACACCAGCCAAAGGGGAGGACGGAATTTCTCTCTATAAATAGAGAGATAGGCAGACACACACATGGACTTGATCGATTACTCTCAAACACACATTCAGATTCACCACAAAGAGAGAAGAGAGCTGAAGCTGTCCTGGGAATTCCTTGCTGCCATCATCTAGTTCTTCTCCTCTCTTTATCCTATCTATGTATTTCTTATTTTCTGTACTCATAGTTATGTCTAACTAATCCATTTAGTTAGGGCTTAGGATGAAGCCCTAGTCATGAATATTCAATGTTATGGATGATTTTGTAGTTAATTGATTTCCTTGCTTTCATTATCAAGTTGTTAATCTCCAGTTTATTATGTGCTTGATGTATGTTTTCTTGGAGTAGCTAACTAAGATTTTATGCATCTAGCACAGGTTGGGAAGGGGTTTAGATTCACCAATTCTACTCTCCTTTCACAAGCAACATATGAATGGCCTAAAAATCATTCAAGGGGTTAATAACCATAGGTTGACTAGGACAGATACATGTTCTAGGACTTGTGTGATTATCATATTCTCAAGAGCTTAATGACTCTTGTATGCTTTATTCTAAGTAGATACCATGTTTAGGTTGCATATTAGAGATCACGTGTTGTGTAGATACCATGCATAATCACACGCCTTAGGAGAATCATGCATCCTGCACCTAGATACCATAGGCTTGTATGCGATAATCTATTGTTGATGAAGCTTGAGTCAATTTCTATGCATTCATAACTTGGATAGGAAAACTAGTGGTAGATTCCAAGGCTCTAACACCTCTCAATCTTTGTTTCACAACTTGTTGATTGCTGCCAGTATTTACTTTTGAGCACTTTCATTTCACGTTCTTCTTTTCATTTCAACAACAAAACCCCCCATTTCGAGTGCGTGTGTGGTGCTAGGATTCTGTCCTAGACCTTGAGTAATTAGCAAGAGGCATTGTTGAATTCGACCTTGCCTTTAGCTAGTTAGTCAGTTACTTTGTTTTATGTTTTTCTAGCATTCTAAGTAATTTAATTTGAACCAAGTTACCATTCTCCGTGGGATCGACCTCGTATTTACATAAGCTATACTATAAACGGTTCATGCACTTGCGAGAATTAAAGTTGCTGTTTTTAATAACTCATTTTAGTTGTTAAGAATATGCTCAACAACGGGCATCGAGGATTCCGTCATGTGTATCTGGGAAAGGTGTCTATGTAAAGATAAAGGTATAATGGGAACAACTGTGGGATTTTTCTTGGGCATGTGCATGGTGAGTGCTCTGTGGAGATATGACCTTTGTTATCATGCTTGGACAATGTTGTTTTGCAATCTACGCCTTGGATATGGTAAGATTGCGGGAAGAAATGATTTTGGAAAAGTAATTTGAGTTTCAGAGTAAATGGTTAGTTTTAAAAGAGTTATGCATAGTACATGTGAGTCTTTACAGGGAAATAGTTTTGAGTTATCAATCATAGGAAGAAAGGAATTTATAAAATATTTAGTTTTATGCCTTGTGGAAATTGAAGTTGAGAGTGAATCTAAATTTCATTGTTGGTTTTACTCGGACAATATATGTATGTTTTGAAATGTGATCCTTTTTATTCGGAAGAACTACGTGTGGCTTGATCCCTTTGTAAGAGTACGTAGGCAACTTGGGTTAACTTAGGTGCAATCGCAAATTGATTTATTTGAGTTTTGTTTGATTTGTTCTAGTACGTTGTTTTAAAGGATTATTTATGATTCCGGGGGCCCATTTTGTAATATCTATGTGCTACTGCATTATGTGTGCTGGCACTTGGGTACTTTAACTGTGCTTTTATTGCATGTGTAAAATTTTGGGAATGTCCGTTTTTCAGGGAAGACTCTGCTGAAATTTTGGTAGAAATCTTGACCATTTTATGCTTTTAAGGCGGGAAAAAGTGTTTAAGTTAGAAAGTGGGCCCGGTATCCTTTCGGTGTCGGAAAGGAAGCATGATTTGGCACGACTTCCAAGGGAAGTTCATGCATGCCTATCAAATTAATTCCCAATGGTCACGTTAAATACAAATTATTAATATTATAATTTAATTAATTAAAACTAGCATCTCCCTCTATAAATAGAGACCAACCACACCCCAAAAATAAACCATTGCCTGAGTAATTGGGAGATCATAATCATGATTTCAAAATCATAATCATCCTTCTACATTTTCAGCTATTGTTAACTTTCGTTTTTATGAGCATGCTTCACCACTTTTGCCTCTTCACCATTGTCTCATGACCATGTATGATTATTTTGTCTTTTTATACAATAATAAAACTTAAGAACTTAATGATTTAAGTATTGGAGTGAACAAAAAAAAATATGGGGTTTAAATAGAAAAATTCTTTTATTTTTTCTATTATGTGTGTATTTAGGGGTAGTTTGGGAAGATAATTGGATTTTCTAATACATAGGGTGAAAAAAGAGAAGTGCGAGTTTAAATAAAAAAACTCAAAGAATAGAGAAAAACGCAATTGTAAGGAGAGTAAAAAGAGAATAAATGATGAGTGTGAAAACCACCTCTCTTTCAAAATGGTCTTACGTTAATGGAATGACACCTGTAGTTGGGGAGTTAAAAATAATTTTACTCAAAAGTTTACCCCAAAAGAAACTCCGACATCCGTCCCAGCCGCTCGCTCCATCCTCAGCCGCCCAGACCTCACCATCAGCCAGTGCCCACTGCTGCAGCTGCTGGCTCTGTAAGTTCTTCTTTATTCTTCTAATCTTCTTCTTCTTTAATTCTTCAGTTTTACTATTCTTCTTCTTTTAATTTAACTTGTGTTACTGTTTCTTTCTAAGTTAGGGATTTAGAATTTGAGGGATTTAGGGTTTATGACATTACAGACTTTTGTGGTGGAAATACATAGGAAGAAAATTTGCTTCTATGGGTTGTGCTTATATTCAATAGCAAGGAACGGGAAGCGGATATGATTTTCCAAGTTTTTGTAGTTGAATGACTGCTATTTCTCTGTATTTTGTAAACTGTAATAGCTTCTGAAACGTGAAAACTACAGAGACTAGTATAGCTGTACATGAATAAATTCTCAGTGCAAAAGGTCATTTATTCATTGATGTGTTTTTGCTAATAAAATAGTGGTCACCAAAAAATAAAAGAACCCCATGGGTGAATCCATGTATACCATGTATAAATTAATGAAAACATAATAGTTGAATGAAAACTGCCTAGTTGGAGTTTACTCCCGAATGATTCTCAACAACCGAGCTAAGATAAGATAAATTGAGTATGAAATAATTGAGATATTGATAATGTGACATTAGCAATTTAATTATTATTTTTTTTTATAAATGTAATTTCAGTTCTGGAAAGCACGAGAATTTGGAATTGGAAAGCAAGTTCCACTCTGTTGAAATTTTGACTGAGGAAAATTTGCTTAAAAGTTCCCGCCCCATTTTTCAGTCCGTATCTGTTCAGACTCTCAGATCTATGTTGTGATTTTCAGGTATGACCACTCTCTCTCTTACCCTCTGACATGAGAGAATCAAAATACGATTATTTTTTTTACAAAAGATTGGATATTATGATGTCTATTTTTATATTGGATTGGTGTTTCCATAAATGTTTCCTTTATTGTTTTGTTCTGGAAGCTGCAGCTTTTCTTTTGTTTTCTCTTGTGGATTCCTTATCCACTTGCTTGTTTCTTTGTTTCTCTCTTTTGAAATTATAAAGTTTCTATTAAAAAAAAAATCTTATGTGATTTTCTCTGCAATTTCTTGAATTGTGAAAAAAATTTAAATACATTTTCTTAGTAATCATATTAACCTCATTGGTACAATTCCATGGTTAGTATATATGATTATAGTTTCAGATTAGATTAAGGATGAATTAATTTGTAGGTTCAGATTTCTAAATGTGGAGCTTGTCCTGTGCCCATTAAGTGATCGTCATAGTTAATTGGGATAATCAAGATAATCACCCTTTCTGTACCCTTTCTGTATCCTATAAAATTAATTAATGTTAGCATGTGTACACATTCTTTAGTTGGAGTCATGTCTTTTGAATTGCACATCTTGGGATTTGGAACTCTTTTTTTGGATCTTGATATGTTTTCCATGTTTACTTGGTCAAACACCCCTATCATATTGTTTCATCCATAATTGCCAACTCTCCAATCAGAAGCCCCAAACACCCCCATTTCCGTCTCCCCTTAGTGTACTTTCTCCCTACTTGAGCTCCATTCCTTCTTGAGGCGTTCCCCCAAGGGTTTAAGTTTGAGTGAAGAGGCCAGAATTCATCACAAATCATACTGAAAGTTTCTTAAAATTCCAAAAGAAGATGGAAGGATTAGAACAATTGAAGACACAAGCAGGACGATTGAAGAAATTGGCAGGGCATTGGTCATCTCAAGCCCTTGAATACATTCATCAGGTTCCATCTGAACAGATTTATGCTGCTGTCACCATCTTGCTGTTTACCTCATTTTTACTCTTACTGGGTATGCTCTTTTATCTTTCACTTTCTCAAAAAATTCTACTATGATAATATTTATTGATATCTTTTGTGTTGTAGTTTGGTTGTTTAAACGCCCAAAAGCTAATACCATACTGCTGACTGGGCTTAGCGGGAGTGGAAAGACTGTTCTTTTCTATCAAGTAAGCATTGACATTATTGGATTTTGTTTTCCTTAAACATTGTTATTAGACTCAATGTGTAGTGGACTCAACTAATGTCATGCTTCTTAGTGCATGATATGTAATGCAAACAAATTACATCTCGACCATATGACTCTGGTTATTTTCATTATGCCAATTAAGAACTTCAAAATTATGCAAGCTTTCTACTAATTAATTTTGCAGTGTTTTCAAAGGCGTGCATGAGGCTCACCTTGAGGCTCAGACATCCATCTGTGCTACAAAATGCTGCAAAGACTTATGCCTTTCTATTGTAGCATACTTCTCACTGTTTTTTTGCAAAAGTGGAAGAGACCCTTTTTTTAAAGTGTTCCCAGCCCAGACGACATCTTTGGCTGGGGTATTTGGAAAAGGGAATAAACCATCCAAATAAGAGGCAGAAGCCTGTTCCACCTGAAATATTACCCTTCGACTGACCATGTGCTTGAATGACAATATGTATTATGATTTTTTACGTTAATTCGAGGCCTGAAAGGCTTACGTGCCTCAAGGCTTAATTCTTGTCTGACGAGGCATAAGTGCCTTGTCATACCTTCACTTCTGAAAACACTGGTTTTGCAATAAGAATCTCAGGTTTCGTCTTATTGCTCAACTTTGTTAGACAATATCATGTTATTTTGAATATTGAGTTTGTCCTTTGTTTATGTTGTATCCTTTTCCTTTTCATAAAATTTGAAACTCTGTCATTCTTTGTGATAAGATACTGTTTAGTACTTGGGAAATAAAATTTGGTTAAAAATTCTAAATGCCTTGTATTAAGTATGTCCTTTTTTCCCCGTTTTCAGTTTCTTTGATGATCTATTTATGCCATAGCAGTGTTGATCCAACTTTTGTGGCATGATTTTATGCACGTGCCAGCTGCGGGATGGCTCTTCTCATCATGGTACTGTGACATCAATGGAACCAAATGAGGGAACTTTTGTGCTCCATTCTGAAAAATTGAAGGTACATTTCAGCTTCTCGTGCTCATATGCGAATAAACCATGTTTTAATATATTTTGCTTGTAATGAGTGCAGATCTAACTTATCTATTTGCCTTCAATGTGCAGAAGACATTAGCCACAAACATATTCTTCCCTTTCTTTCTACTATTGTTTTTGTTGATTGCCCATCTGGAACTTGATTGCGCTCACCCTTCTTTTGGTTGTCCCTGACAGAATGGAAAGGAAAATCCTGTTCATCTTATTGATGTTCCTGGGCATTCTCGGCTTAGGGCCAAACTAGATGATGTCCTGCCTCAAGCAGCTGGTATAGTATTTGTGGTTGATGCTTTGGAGTTCTTACCAAATTGCCGTGCTGCTTCAGAGTAAGATTTCTTTTTTCAGTATAAAGCTACATATATGATATTTATTTTAAAATGACTATTCTGCTTGCCAATCTTACATCCATTTTACCACTTGGTGGTAAAGGGTGCCGGCCCTATTGGTCCAAGGCAATAGAGTGTGTAAAATTGCTAGTAACGAATGGGACCCTAAATATGGGGTTTAAGAATATAGATGCATGCTTTGCATGCAACATAAGATTTTCACTTATATAATGGCTGACCTATGGCACTTTATTTGCAACAGGTACCTGTATGATATTTTGACTAAGGTGAGTGTGGTGAAGAAAATTCCAGTTCTTATTCTCTGCAACAAGACAGACAAAGTGACAGCGCATAGCAAGGAATTTATTCGAAAACAATTGGAGAAAGAAATGTAAGATTTGAGTTTTGTTTACTGTGGGTGTCTTTTATCCGATTGATTATAATGTTCTACTCCAAGCCTTTCAGTGGTTGTGTATGGGATTATATTAATTGTTCCTTATATTCACTCGAAAATTATATCCTGTATCTTTGTTCTTTATTTTTATTTGTATAAGAAATATCCTTTATTTTCGTTATTTCCATAAATATAGTTCTTACAGTCAACAGTTTTGCTGTGATTTTGTATTTTTCATCCATGATGCATTCAAGACAAAATTTTCAATTTATTCAATTTTGATTTGTTTTTCCTTGTTTCTTTAATTGTTCATTTGTCAAGAGTGCTCTGTGATATAAGTTTCTGATTTATATATCTATTTCATTATCCTCATGTATTTGTCATATAATATCTTATAGTGACAAATTACGTGCATCAAGAAGTGTGATATCAACAGCTGATATTGCAAACGACTTTACACTTGGAGTGCCTGGCGAACCATTTTCTTTTTCCCAATGCCAGAACAAAGTTAAAGTTGCAGAAGCTTCTGGTGTAACTGGTGAAATATCTGAGGTGGAGCAATTTATCAGGGACCATGTGAAGTCTTAGTATGTTTCATCCTATTTCATGAATTTGTCATGGTTTTCTTTGAGAGTTGAGTTTAATTATTGTTTTGTTGATGATTGGAGGGAAAAAAAAAAAAAAAAAACTCAACGAAGATGCTCAAAACCATTTGAAATTTTCAAGTAAAGTGGATTGTGTTCATGCTGATCAACTTGTGTTAAATGATTTCTTTGCTTTTGGATTGAATTTTTACGCAGCTCATTCCAAGCAAATCACATAACAAAATCTTTTTGGCCACAATAATTATCAGGCAAAAATATGTACTTTTGTAATCTTAAGGATTTGTTAGAGGTCTAGAAACCGTGAACAAAGGATATCATTCAACATCAAAATGTCCCAATTATAAGTCAAGTTGCAAACCAAAGTCCTATGAAAATGTTGGACTACGGAACTTCGACACTGACTACTAGAACATCATTCAACATTAGATACTCAATTTTTCCAATGAAATTTATTTGGCATCTGGATCGCTCTCACCATGCTGGCATGCAACAAGTCCTAAATCAGCTTAAATGGTTTTGAACCATTCATTTCTCTTTAAGTCAATGAGCTTATTCACACCCTATGTTTGGATTTCTCTATAGAAGAAAAACTTTGAGTTAGACACGCGGTGGAAAATTGGAAAATTTGGACTGTTCTTTAATTGACCTTCCCATCTTAGACGGCAATGACTTTAGTTCTCCCTCCCTATAATTAAATTGAACTCCGGAGAAAATGTCATTGACCAAATCATCGCAGTGATGATATGATATGATATTATAATTTGCAGCAGCAGCAGTAGCTAGCATAGCCATACTACTTGTAGCTCCCACACACACACACAAAAAAAAAATATATATTGCTTAACGTTTCAGCACCTACATTCTTTCTTCATTTCATATACTACCATGCTTGATCTTGATCAGTGTCAAACCTTTCCTAGGAAGCATCTCTCTCCAAGCTGCCATGTCGGCAGCAGTCGTCGCGGTAGTGCAGAAGAAAAAGACTTTGACTTCTGGGAAACGAACACGTTGTTGAGATGGAACATCGAAGATGAGTCTTCTCCTTTGCTCCCCAACAACCACCACTGTAGTAATCCTTGTACAATGACGACGTTGTCACAAAGACAAGCAGCAATTGTTCAAAGTAGGAGGGAGATGATGGAAATGATCCAAGACATGCCCGAGTCATGTTACGAACTTTCTCTAAAAGATATTGTTGATGATGAGCAACAAGGTGCTCAGGGGGTTAGAGAAGAAGAAACTGATGCCAAAGAGACGAGTTTCAGCTTTCGCAGTGAAGAAGTCCAAATCAGGAAGCAAAAGAGTAACGTGAAGAAGAAAAGCAGCTACCAAATATCAAGGACTTGTTCAAGCATGGAATGTGAAACGTTCCTAATTAAGATGTTCTTTCCAACTTTTCTAGGTTCAAAGAAGAAACCAAAGTCACCTGGGAATCGCTCCTCAAAAGTTACCCCAAGCCCTTCATTATCATTAAAGGACAGCCATAAAGATTGGTGTAAGATAAGGACATTTTTCCTTGCAGGAGCAAATAAAAACACTCAGGGAAACAAAAGCTGCAGCAGCAGCAGAACTAGGTATGTAATTGATTTATTATTATTTTTTATTTATTATTATTATTATTATTATTATTATTTATTATGTTGTTGATAAGAAACACAAATTGATTTTGTTTTGTTGAATATGCAGGTTTTCTGATGAGAGCAATACCTTACCTGGGTGCTGGTTCTTCCACAGCAAGAAAAGCAAAACCAAGAGACAATAGGGATGCTTATTGTAAAAGGAAAATATTGCCAATTTGTTTATCTGTATATGTATATCGATCATATGTATGTATGCCCTAAAGAAAATGAGGCTTGCTCAATTTAGAAGTTAATAAAATGATGGGAACTGCAAGTTGGCTAATAAAATGATACGTGATTCAAAATCCCAACAAAACTGAATGACGCCAAACACAACCTTGACTAGAAACAATTCAACTATCCAAAATTGACAGTATTTAAAATGATGGGAATTTGTAATGTTCCTTGTTATAGTGGGATTTACATACATAATTTAAACTAACTATAAAAACATCGATCTATATAAATGAGCGATGATCGGCTGATAAACGAGTGATGGTGGTGGTTGAGGTGTGGTGGTGATGGCTGCAGTGAGGATGTGGTAGCTAAGGTGGTGGTGGTAGAGAGGCATTACATAGGCCGTGTCTTGAATTTTAGAGATGACACCTTAATGAGATGAAGTTTAAAATCGAGTTTCGACTCCCGACTTCTATGTTTTTTTTCCACATTGAATTTCTAAATCTCTTTCTTTATAAACCCAAATAATGGGAATTGGATATGCCCATTCAGAAATTCTAATTCATGTTCAAATTTCAAATTTATTTCTCCATCCATACACAACGGCATTGGGAGCCCTATAATCTATCTACTAAACTACCTTAGGAAGTAGCTTGGGTTAGGAGGATGAGCGAGATTCAATGAACTGGGTCAGAAAATACAAACCAGAATCCAATCCAATAAGCTTCTAATGATCTCCTGGTATGTATAGTCTCTCGGTTGCAATTGGAGCATTGCGATGGAAAGAGGCTGGCCCTTTAAATGCTCATAAATTCAATCAATAGCCAACCTCTAATTATCTTAAAAGCTTCCTACTACAAAGTAAAAGGTCTTCTAGATTAGCACTAGTACAAAATTGCAAGCACTTGCGGAAAACACGAGTTCCAAATATTTATCATGGCAATAAAAAGAGGCATAAAACTGGTTTTTTTCCCCCGATTGTCCTACAGCCTGGTCTAAAGGATGAAATACAGAAACCTAAATCTAATTTTTGTACCAGAAACGGGGGAAAAAAAGATTATAATTAATTCACACAACAGGGTGCACACCAAATTGTCAGACACCCCAGCTTTTACTTGTGTTCCTCTTCTGTATCCTGCAGAAGGGCACCCCTTACTTTTGCCCTGCCAAAGAATATAGACAGTTATTTATGTAAAGAGAACATATGGAATATGGTATTTAACAATGGAAATACCCAGATAATGGATGGATGTAGTAAACAGTGTTCGAGAGGCCAACTTACCTACGATATGCAGGCACAACCCGATTGGCAACTGTTGTTGAGTTTACATCTCGAGCTGCTTCTTTATCTGCAGTATTGGCAAATAAATATTCAGTTGACACTTGATAATAATACAATTGATATGTGAAGAATTCCAATTATTGGCAGGTAACAAGAAAGTCAATCTGTAAGCAGGGAATCTGAAAATGCTGAGGAAACAATGAAAAGACAATCAAATAAAATATCAATAGCTCAATAGAAAGATATGATGCAAGATGAAAAGTTGACATTTGGAGGAGCTCTATTAATGCCTGAACAGTATTTCGCTCACAAGTTCAAGAAATCGACTAAATCCCAAAAATTACCATGTACATACACAAATGCAGCTGAGCTTTTGAATTTCCCTTTGAGAGTGAAGAGGCTTATTTTCGCTCTTTGATTGAACACATAAACAATTCTAAACTGATCACGCCTTGGAGAGTGATCAACCATGCAACAACACGCAAAAAGAGACCTTTAAAAAAAGGTCCTCTGCCTTACATGTGCTATCAAGTCAATTGCTGCTGGGGAGAATGAATATATATTAGCAGCAAAGGCATGTGGATAAATTATTTTCTGACAATTAGTAGTTCAACAAACACCCAAAAGAGGACATGTATATAGCGGGCAAAATGGAGATGCACTCAACAAAAGAGATTTTCCATGAAAGAAGATATTTAAAAGTTAACCCAACATACCTATCAAATTCCAGAAAAATGATCCACAATTTAGTTTTACTTGTAAATTTTCTTACTAATAACAAAGTTCACACACACACACACATGGCAATCTTCTGTTTGAAAATACATAACTTATCACTTTACCAAAATGGTACACACTTCAGGCAGAAAGAATTACCTGGAGAGCTTTTCAAACCATTACTGAATAGTCCAGAAACATCTACTTTATCTGAGGAACTAATCCTTTGTAACTTTTGCCTCTTCGAATACTGCTCCAGTTGGCTCTGGATACTAGCATTTCTTTCCTAACATAAAAAAAGAACAAAGTTTAGTAACGAATGGCCTGATGATAATTTAAAGATAAATTAGTGGACAAATATGCTAACAGATCTATAACATGCCTGCCACAAATTTCAAATAATCAATAACTCCGGAATGAACAAAATCCTGCACTGCTATTCAAAATTAATGCTCAGCAAAGTAACCACAGGTCCACAAACTCCCACTTGTAAAATGAACTTTTTTATTATTATTCACCTGTTTTCTACAGCAGCACTCGGTCTTCATAATCTAAACTCTAACTTGAAGAAGAGGAACAGACCTTTAGAGATAATGTCAAACCAGGGAATTTCATAGTTCAATTATTATTATTATCTGAATTGTATTAGTGAATCGAGTCACATAACCTATTCTGATATCAAATTGCTGATAGTAAGGATTTAATTATAGTATCACATAAGGTTCAGATCACCAACAATTGGTCTGAACCCAGTCTCTTTGTGGCCATTGGCCCCGTTCACATTTAATGTGCAACTTTCTCAGTAAACCAAATAACAACTGAATTAGGACTCAGTATGGGTTTATTCATTGTCCCACTAAATATTGAACGTATATGACTATAAAGTGGATGGTGGTCTTGGCATCAATGTGTTTCCCTTGCATCGACTTATGTTCTGCATTTTGAAATCAGTGGTCGAACCCAATTGCACATACCAGACTTCTAATACCACTTTCATACAACACAAAAGTCACACCAATGATATGCCAAAAGTAGATGAAAATTGTGCAAAGAATTAATGATGATATATGATACATTTGTACATGTGTGAGAATACATCTCAAATATTCTTTCAAATGCGAACATGTAGACATAAAATTGAGTATGGCAGAAGAAAATATTGACATGTTGCCATGTCTTTGCGTTATGGGGGCATGGCATGAATACCCATAAAGTATTACAGTGCACAACACGTAGACATACCTTTTCAGCTGATATCACTTTTGACAATTCAATAGAGCGCTGTTTTTCTGGGGCACAATGAGAAAGTAGTAACAGTCAATTCCAGCACAAGACTATTCTGATGTGTGCCAAGTACACAAATCAAGCAGTAATGCACAAAGAAGGGCTTTAAGATCCGGAATCGTGGCTAAAAAACAAATGCGATGCAACAAATATAGAACTAAGGCAACTCATGCAGATGCACTGACAGACACATAGGTATAAACACATTTAGTAAAGTAGTGAAAAACTTAATCTCTGCATCTTCAATTGAAATTCTTTACTTATTGACATTTGATTTCTTTACTTGTCGACATTTCATCAATGAACAACTTATCAACCCTAACCTTCCCCTTCCCACTTTTCACCTCCAATTTTGTAAAAGGGAATTCGAAAAAAACACAACACATGCCCACACACATATTGCTGAAAGGAAATCAGAATACAGGCTTATAGATAACAAATACACATTGCTGCATGGAAATGAGAAGACAACCTTCCACATAAAACTCATGGATGCTTTTGAATTCTTCGAAGAGCTGAAGAGATAGATTTGCAATAGCCTCGCTACCAGCAGTCCCCACAAGTTTTGTAAGAGAAATGGAAATTACAGGCATTCCTTTTGATTTTTGAGCCACTAGTTTTGCATATGCAGCACCTGTAAGACACATACCACGGATAATGTAAGCAATGAGCATATTTCCCTTATCAGAGTTTCTCCATCTACATGCTGATGTAGATACAAGAATGCGTTTGTGTAACACTTTCCATTAAAGGGTTAGCACAGAATTCACACTGTCCATGTGCTCTAAATGATTGACAGCAATACTTTCTTGTACTTATTCTTGCCATGACCAAAGCACTGTCAAGAAGTTATATACTATTACAAAAACAGGGTTTAGGAAGGCTAATGCCTACAATATTGCATCCATCATGCATTGTTAAAAGGAAAAAACAGGAAGGAAAAAAAAAAGGAAGGCTAATGCCTACCATCGGAGTTTGAATGTCCCTCCAAAACAAGCTTTACATCTTCGGATTTTACGGAAGCTATAAGATAGTCTATGAAGTCTGACCAGGAGCCTCCTATACCTATGCTGTCCCTCTGCACATGAGGTTAGAGCAAGTTAATCCAAAAAACCCACCAAAAAAGAAATAAATAAAAGGTTGATGGAGGTTTCAATCATTATAGTTACTTCCAACCATTACAATCCATCAGCAACTCCAGTAAAAAGCTGAACTTTAACCACAAAACAGAACATTTAACTATATTTCCCCAACTGGATAATAATTCAGCCTGTCCCTAACTAAGCAGTATTTCTTAACCATTAACTATGTTACATGCGAAGATTTAAACAAAATGAATAAATTTATATTTGGGTGCCTCTAAAATCGAAATATGAGGAAGAAAAGGGTCAGAGGCAAACCATGTCGTCAAGCTGGGAAACCGACCGTACGGCCTCCCAGGTGTCGCAGTGGAAATCAGTGACATGGATTCTGAGGTGCAGAGAATCAGGGGAGGCATGGACGTGGAACAAGAACCGACGCGGCGGAGTAGAAGCGTTACCTGCCGCCCACTCGACCTTGGGGTGGCCGAAGATAGGCTTCAAATGTACCTCGAACCCCATTCATCAATCATCCAAAATGTCTTCGCATTAATTCAAAACATACTAAACAAACACTCTGTCTTTTTTTTTTTCTTTTTTTCTTTTTTTCGCGTTTCTTTCGTTATCACCTAATTATTTTTTTAATGAAAATTATCATCTAAATATTTAGAAACTTTAGGTTTAAATCAAGAAAATCTTTTGTAATTAGCATATCATAAATGAACCATTTTTATCGAATTCTGATCAAAATCCGATGTAATTAATAAGAGATGCATTTGGTGACATAATACGATAATACTTGTGTTCCTAACCCTTTAACTTAACGAAACAAATCTTAATTTGTCCTAATTTGATCGAAAAATCCAGTCCAATTTGATATTATATATATTTTTAGAGAAAATGATTAAACAGTCCACTTCAAGCCTTAAATTGTCTAATTAGTATAGATAATTAAGTTTTCATCTTCCGATTGAAGCAAAAGAACAAAAAAAAAAAAAAAAAAGTTATTTCGGTCCATTTTAAACGTAATGTTCATGGATGTCACTCTTGAACAGTAACCTATTGGATGTCACTGTTGGGTAGGGTGTCCATGTTTAGTTGCTTCATTTTATTTTATGTTTTCCTCCCATTTCTTCTTTTTATGCCAAGACCACAAAAGTGAATAAAAAACTCCATTAGAGACGAATCATTTTAACAAAAAAATGCACCCATCTGAAAATCAAAATACTAATCATGTCATTGTCGGAGAACGACATGATCAAGGTCACTGTTGAAGAATGACATGGTCATAATAACTGGATCAGCTTTTACTTATTTGGAGGCGTACATTGGACCATTTTATCTTTGTTCCCTCCTATTTGTCCTATTATGATAAAACCCTTGTACTTTATTATATTTTTATTTACTAAATATATATGCACATGTAAAAATATTGTGAACTTATTTTGTCAATAAATAAGGATACTTTTCAACTTATTTATTTATTTATATGACATAAAAGAAATCGAGTCATGTTATTGGATCTGATTTCCAATAATCTAACAAACCGAATATGGACATAGTCGTGAATGATCCGTCAGATTATTGATCAAATTACATTGATTTTTTTATTTATTTAAATCGAATCGGATCACCCTATATTTGATTCACCTTTGACCCATTTACAAGTCTATTACCATGTGTTGTAGGAATGTTTAATATGGGGTTAAGTTTACAGTTTTGCTCCTTTTTTTTTTCTTTTTTTTTTTTTAATAAAGAAGGGGCCACCTTACACTACCGCCAACCACCATTGCCGATCATCTGTTGTCCACCGGACACCACTGCCCCGATGTACAAGTCTACTATCATGTCCTGTAGGCATGTTTACTATGGGGTTAAGTTTACGTTTTTACTCTTTTTTTTTTTTGTTTAAGAAGGGGCCACTTTACACTATCGCCAACCACCACTATCGGTCATCCGCCGTCCACCGAACACCACCACCCCCATTTACAAGTCTACTATCATGTGTTGTATGACAGGACTCGCCTCGGATTCCCTCTTCAAATCTGTGACGAACCCTACTACCCGTTCGACATCTCGCCAATGTCGAACCCACTTACTAAAAATCCCTTTAGCCCCTATTTGAACTAATAGATAAAATTATGGAAATTTTTTCCTTGAGTTGTCTATTAGTATGGTAAGATAAGTAAATCATGATTTATGAATGTTGAGGCCCAAAAAATCCACGGTTCGGCCCAAATAAATTCTCGGCCCAATGCGATACCTTACCAAGAAAAAACCCGACTTGGAGCACACAAAAGTCCGCCATGCACGAGTCACGCTCCACGCGCCATGCCAAATAAATAATCCGTCACGCTAGGAATCAAGGTTAAGATTATAAAATGCATTATCTTTGCAAATCCATGCTAATTATCCCGTCAAGAATAATAATTAAAAGCATGCCAAGCGATATGCCATGCCAAGCGACATGCCAAGCACGAAATCGTTATTTCGCACCCAACCACGCTACAAGCCTAAGTGGGCCCAAGCCACTCAAATGCCCGGGGCTTGCTTGAGTGGGTTGTGGTATGGATGGTAACAAGTTATCATGGGGCCCATCGATGTGCCAAGAAATGGAAGTCTCGGGTCGCTTGGGGGCCTCGGGACTCAAGCCCATTTTCTTAGGCCCAAACATGGGTAAGCACAAGAAAGGAGAGGGACCATTGCCTCAACCAAAATAGCCCATTAATCCAATAAACTAGCCAAAATAAGCCCATTGACCCAATTAGAAAAAGCTAGCCAAAATAAGCCTAACACTTGACAAAGCTATCCCATCCATTGGATAGATCTTGTGGTTATCTCAAAAGCCAACATAAGTAGGATAAAACCAGCTCAAGCCCTGGCACTCAGTTTCGAGGCAAAACCACCAAAGAACGTTGGAAAGCTACACATGAGTGGCTGCTGGGAACAAGTTCCAAATGCAAGAATTCAAGAAACCAAGGGATTTTGGCACGCAAGGGAGGACACCATCTCTTAAACCAGCGGGCACATCCGCTTTCTTTCCTTCCTCAGGTTTGGCCATGAAAAGAGGAGGAAAGAAGAGAAAGAAGATGGGTGAAAATGGAAGCTCTCCTCTGAAGCAGCCGCCAAAAGAAGCTTGGAGCCCCCAAAAATCCCTGATTTTGTGGGATTGGGCAGAACTGATTTTTGCCTCCATGAGGTAAGTCAAGAAAGAGGAGAAGAAAGAAAGAGGAAAGCTTAGCTAGATTGGGAAGAAACCATTAGGGTTTCTTGGAGAAGACCCATTCCCAGTAGCTATAAATAGGACCCCTTCTACCCAACACAAGAGAACCCACAACCTTCAGAGAGCAAGCTTTCTCTCTCACATGCAAGCCCAGCAATTTTCGTGCTAGCCTTGCCCATTATCCTCTATTTCCCCTGTTTTTTGCAGATTGACAGAAGTTTTGACAGAGTCACTGTCAAGCTGCCAGAAACTGCGAAAAACACCCAAAACTCCTCATCATCCTTCTCCCTCTTCATCAAACCTTCTTAGAACCCCTTTCTCCTTCCATTAGAACCTCTGTCCCTCATAGGAACTCACAGCTCTCTCTCACTAAGTGCTAAACCCATGATAATTTTGCTCCCATGCCATAATCTTCTCATGCAAAGCCAGAAGATTTATCTGTAATTTGTTGTTGTTTTCATTGGTAAAGGTAACCAAAGAGTTTCCTAAGGCGTCATCACCCTTTCGAGACATCTTTGGGGCTTAATCTTCGAACTCAGACACAAAGGGGACAACTGCATCAGATTCCTCCTTGCAGCAGCCCAGCCCATTTGCTGCCAGAAGAAAAAGACCCCTACAATAGCTAACATTTTGTCTTGAAGTTTGTTGGAAAATATAAAGCAGTTGTTTAATTGTATTAGCAACCTTTTAAGTAGCATAAGAAAATAGTAAACAATCATCTGTAGAATAAAGATTTTGTTATAAAACTATGGGGAATTGTAGAGAAAAATAAGAGGAAGAGAAAGACAATAGAATTTGTTATACAAACTTGTATCATTCATCCTTGATAATCACCTATTTATAGGCTTACAACCATAGAAAATTAACCCATAAATTGAAGTTTGTTGAGGCCCAAAAAATCCACGGTTGGGCCTAAATAAATTCCCGGCCCAATACAACACATCATTGAGAAAAGACCCAATTTGGAGCACGCAAAAGTCCGCCATGCATGAGTCACACTTCACGTTCCATGCCAAATAAATAATCTATCATGCTAGGAATCGAGATTAAGATTATAAAATGCATTAACTATGCAAATTCATGCTAATTATCCCGTCAAGCATCATAATTAAAAGCATGTTAAGCGACATGTCATGCCAAGCAGAAAATCATTATTGCACACCCAACCACGCTACAAGCCTAAGTGGGCCCAAGCCACGCAAATGCCCGAGGCTTGCTTGAGTGGATTGTGGTATGGATGGTAATAAGTTGTCATGAGGCCCATTGATGGGCTGAGAAATTGAGGTTCCGGGTTGCTTGGAAGCCTCGGAACTCAAGCCAATTTCTTAAGCCCAAACATGTAGGTGAGCACAAAGGAGAAAATAGTCCATTACGTTAGCCAAAATAGCCCATTAATTTAACCAAATTAGCCCAACACCTCAACAAATTAGGTCAACACTTGGTGAGGTTAGCCCATTGTTGAGGCCCAAGAATCCAGGGTTGGGCCCAAATAAATTTCTGGCCTAGTGCAACACCTTATTAAGAAAAGACCCGGTTTGGAGCATGCAAAATTCATCATTCACGCTTGCATGAGCCACAACCACGTGTCATGCCAAATAAATATGCAATCTCTCATGCTAAGAGTTGAAATAAGCACTGGCTTTATGAGCTCAAGCTAATTATCCCGTCAAGCGTCATATCCCTCTTCAAAGCTACAAAATTCAAGCACGCCAAGCGACATGCAATGCCAAGCGAAAATCATTATTATTACACCTAGCCACGCTACAAGCTTAAGTGGGCCCAAACCACGCAAAATGTCCGAGGCTTGCTTGAGTGGGTTGTGGTATAGATGGTAACGAGCTTTCATGAGGCCCATTGATGAGCCAAGAAATGGAAGTTTTGGGCTGCTTGGGAGCCCCAAAACTCAAGCCCATTTCTTGAGCCCAAACAAATGGGTTAGCATGAGAGAGGGGAGAAAATGATCCAATGCCTTAGGAGGATATCTAGTAGTCTGCTATAACACTTAGACAAAGCCAACATCAATAAAATGCCCAAAATTAAAAAGTTGTTCGAAAACCCATTAGGCGCTGGAAATAATATGTTAATAAACCAATATTGTACGCACAAGCCCAGCCCAGCAACTTGTAGGAAAATCTGGCATCGTGCTTCACCCTTGTCAGAATTCCAAGATGGTCAACGAAGAGCCATGGTAGGGACCAAAGGAAATCCATGAAGGAATGATGAATACCCATTGGACAAAAGACTCTACCCATTTTTCTTTCCTCTGTTAGCTCCCATATGAAAACCATGAAGAAAGTGGGAGACGCTTCACCCCTATGGAGAAGACCAGCTGTGCCAAAACCTTGGAACCACAAAGGGCTCCTTACCCTAGGCGCCTTGGATAGGAAAACTTCACCGAATAGGATTGAATGGAAAGAAGCAAAGAAAAAGGAAGAAGGAGGTTAGACAAAATTAGGGATTCTTTGTGCCTATAAAATGGGACCTTCTTCTACCCAACAAAATCACCATCGAAGGCCTGACCAAGCTTTGTCAAGTAACTGAGAATTTACTCAAGCCACCCAATCTTCTTCCTTGTTTGTTTTCTCCTTTCTCTAAGAAAGAAATCTCCCTAATCTTCCTCTGTTCCATTTAACCCTTTGTTCTCCGTAAGAAACTCGAGCTTCTCTCTCTCTCTCTCTCTAATTGCTAAACTTGTGAAAGCTTAGCTCCCATGTCACAAGCTACTCAAGTTAAGCCACTCATCAACTTATTATGTCTACTTGGCTATTGGTGAAAATGACCTGAGAGTGTTTTTCTAGAGTCGCATCAAGCTCTTCAAAAACTCTTTTGGGAGTCTGGTTTCTAAAC
The DNA here is from genome assembly GCA_020226455.1 of Prunus salicina. NCBI lineage: Eukaryota > Viridiplantae > Streptophyta > Magnoliopsida > Rosales > Rosaceae > Prunus > Prunus salicina. The sequence goes on along the minus strand of CM035345.1, from coordinate 3,929,988 downwards.
TTAGACACTTGGGGAATCTTGGTTCGTTTTCCTCTTACGGCAGCCCAAGCCCATTCGTCAGGCTGTTGGAACAAAAAGACCCCTACACCCATTTATTTGATAAACCAACCCATTGTCCTAGAAGGCCCATATAACTAAAATAAAGACTTGCAAAAGCCTCAGCACTTGGCTGAAAACAAAAGCCACGAAGGGAGCTTGGAGGACAACGTGCGCAGAGCTGTTGGGAGGCTCCAACACATGGGAAAGAACAAGTTTCAAGCAAAAAACATCCGAAGGACCAAAGGATTTTAGCGTGCAGGCTGCCAGGAGGAGAGGCACCCTTCTAACTAGCATGTATACCCATTTTCTTTCCTTCATAAGATCTAGTCATGGAAGGAGGAATGAAAGAAAAAGGGAAATAGCTAAGAATAGGAGTCTCCTATTGAAACGGCTGCAGGAAAAGGCCTTGAGCACCCAAAAATCCTTGATTTTATGCAAATGAGCAAAGATAATTTCACCAAGATGGGGACAGTCAAGGGATGAGAGAAGAAAGAAAAGGAAAAGCTTGGCCAAATTGGATAGAAACCATGAGGGTTTCTTGGAAAAGAATAGCTTCCAGTGGCTATAAATAAGGCCTCTTCTAGCCAACAAAGGGACAACCCACATCTAGAGAGTAAGCTTCCTCTCTTACTTTCAAAACCAGCAATTTCTGCTCAGTTCATCATCTTCTCCCTTAGTTTTTCCCTATTGGCAGGTTGTTCTGATATTTGACAGAACCCCTGTTGAGCTGCCGGAAAATCACTTGAGCCACCCATTGCCATATTCTAGTCTTTCCCATCTTCTCAATCAAACCCTCTGATAATCCTTGTCCATCTTTTCCCTAGAACCCCTGTTTTTCATAGAAACTCACACAACTCTCTCCTTTTAAGGCTAAACTCATGACAACTTTGCTTCCATGCCAGAAGCCTCTCATGCCAAGCTAAGATTCTACCTATAAGCACTAAGAATTCATCTGTAAGCAGCCATTATTTTTGTTGGTGAAGGTGACCAGGGTGTTTCCTAAGGCTTTATTATTCTTTTGAAACATTTTGGGGTCTGATCTTTGAACTCAAACACAAGGGGGAAATTGCATCCATTTTGCTTTTTATGTCACCCCATCCTATTCGTAGCTGCCAGAAGAAAAAAAGCCCCTACAAAGTTAAAGGTACTAATTGCAATAGTAATACAATAGGTTACAAACCATTAAAACCTGGAGGTGTTGAGGCCCAAAAAAATCCACGGTTGGGCCCTAATAAATTCCCAGCCCAAAACGATACATTATTCAAAAAATACCCAATTTGGAGCACACAAAAGTCCGATATGCACGAGTCACACTCCACATGCCATGCCAAATAAATAATCCGTCATACTAGGAATCGAGATTAAGATTATAAAATGTATTAGCTATGCAAATCCATGCTAATTATATCTTCAAGCATCATAACTAAAAGCAGCCAAGCGACATGCCATGCCAAGCAGGAAATCATTATTGCATACCCAACCGCGCTACAAGCCTAAGTGGGCCCAAGCCACTCGAATGCTCGAGGCTTACTTGAGTGGATTGTGGTGTGGATAGTAATAAGTTGTCATGAGGCCTATTGATATGCCGAGAAATGGAGGTTCCGGGTAGCTTGGGAGCTTCGGAACTGAAGCCCATTTCTTAGGTCCAAACATGTGGGTGAGCACAAAGGAGAAAATAGTCCATTACCTTAGCCAAAATGGCCCATTAACTTAACCAAAATAGCCCAACACTTGATAAGGTTAGCCCAATTGTTTGATGAATTAACCTGCTGTCTTAGAAGGCATATACCATTAGAATAAGAAGCAAGAAAAGCCTCAGCACTTGGCTGGAGAACAAAGCCACGAAGGGAGCCTAGAGGTCCACGTGCGCAGAGCTGCTGGGAGGCTCCAACACGTGGGAAGAAACAAGTTCCAAGCATAAAACATTCAAAGGACCAGAGGATATTAAGGCGCAGGTTGCCAGGAGGAGAGGCACCCTTCGAACCAGCATGCATACCCATTTTCTTTCCTTCATCAGATCTAGCCATGGAAGTAGGAAGAAAAGACAAAGGGAAATAGCTGAGAATGAGAGTCTCCCATTGAAACAGCTGCGAGAAAGGGCCTTGAGCTCCCAAAAATCCCTTTTTTTGTGCAATTGGGTAGAGTGGATCTCACCAAAATAGGATTATTCAAGGGATGAAGGGAGAAAGGAAGGGAAAGACTTGGCCAAATTGGATAGAAACCATTAGGATTTCTTGGGAAGAAGGAGCTTTGAGCGGCTATAAATGAAGCACCTCCTACCCAACAACCATCAACCACAACCAAAGAGCAAGCTTCCTCTCTCACCTGCAAAACCCAGCAAATTCGTGCTCTATTCCTTCTTTTCCCCCATTTTCTCTCTTCTGGCAAACTGTTCTAACATTTGACAAAGCCTCTGTCAAGTTGTCGAAAAAACACTTGAGCCAAACCTTTCTGCAAACCCTCTCTCCCACCTTAATACTCCCCTTTTTTCAACACGTAATTTTCTCTTTAGTGCTAAACTCATAATAATTTTGTTCCAATGCCATAAGTCTCTCATGCCAAGCTAAGATTCTACCTGTAAGCACTAAGAATCTATCTGTAAGCAACCATTGTTTTTGTTGGTAAATGTGACCAGGGTGTTTCCTAAGGCTTCACTATCCTTTCGAAACATTCTTGGGGTTTGATCTTTGAACTCAGACACAAGGGGTAATTTCATCCATTTTGCTCCTTACAGCAGCCCATCCCATTTCTAGCTGCCAGAAGAAAAAAAGCCCCTACTGGAGGTAGTGGATATTATGGTGGTCATCCACATTCCATATATTTATAACAGTCCCCCTTGGATAACCACCAAATAAACGACGTAGTTGTCCCAAAGACCTTGCTTGGAAAACCCAGTGAAACAAAGCCTAAGCAAATGGAAAAAGAGTGCAACATTCTTCTGGATCATTGATATGGTGTTGGAAGTGCTTATACTGCCTTGGCTAAACCTTGCTAGGAAAACCCGGTGCGAGAAAAACCTAGTTGAATGAAAAAGAGTACAACGAGCATATGTCTTGTATGTAGTAGAACTAGGATGCTCCCCCTGATTGATGTCTTCCCCAGATTTTCAATAACTTCTGGAATCTAAACTTCAGAAAAGCTTTGGTAAAAAAAGGTTCACTAGATTATCTTACGAACTAATTTGTTTGACTCTAATCTCTTGACTTTTTATGAAACTATGTCACCCTTAATGAACCTTTCTTTGATTTGAGCAATACAAGCAACATTGTCTTCATACATGATCGTTTATCACACTATTCGACCTGCTTTTCACTTTTTAAATGATTGAACTCTTTAGGAACATCATCAACTAATCTAATAGTTAGAATATGTTACATCAATATCAAATTTGAATTCAAAATACTCAGACTCTTAGTGTTAACTCTTAATTAAGAATATTGTGGTACTTTATATCCTTCAAGGGTCGCTTCATGTGATATATCTCAAATATTTCATGAGCTTTGAAGATTTCCTTGTACCATATAGTCTTAATAAATATGCATTTAACATATGGTATAAAAAAACTTATAGAAATATGGATGCATCTACGATGGGATGGGAGACTAAAACCATGTCTCTACCAGGGAACCTTATGTCATATTAGTGACCTTATTTCACTTCACAAACAGCAATCTGTAATGTTCATACTTAACATTTGTAATTTGGTGTTTGAGTTATAGGTTTAATATCCAACACTTCATATTTAGTGATAAATGGAATTGCCTATTTCTATATTTTGGCCCATCACTTAACTTGTCAACATTCATGAAGCACGATTTAATATAGTCATTGCTCTTGATGATTGTAGTAGCTGCTAATAAACAAAATGTATCATCAATTTGTGATCCCACAATTCACATGTGCATGCACATGCACAAGTTATTAGCATCTCATTGCTTTGGGGTACCAATACCTTTTTAGGGGCTTCTATTGTCACTTATGGGACAAACATCTATTTTAAGATGAATTATTTAGAATATGTGGATCATAACCTCCTATAGAGCGTTATTTTCGACAGGGTTTGAATTTTTCAAATAATCTCCACTTCTGAGGAGTTAAGTCTTTAGAACCTATATTTATGTCATGCAACATATATAGTCACTTATTGTCATGTTAATGGATTGTGATACAAGAATATCAAGCCATGTTAGCATATGTATAACTTATACATGCATTATCTTGATAGACAAAAGCAGACTAATTCAATACTATTTCACGATGTTCTTCAGGAATTGCCATTTCGCCCCTTAACAGTGGGAAAATTGTCTCAAAATTTAGGAAAATAAACTCGCCATAATTATCAAGTCAAATTGATTGGATTGGATAATGTAGGAGTTGTGCTCGTAAATGTCTTGATGATAGACAAAAATGTGACCATCTGTTAGGCGAATCCAGTAAAACTGGTGAAGTGGTCCATAATTAAATGTTGTATAAGCTCACAATCCCCTTGAATTATTTAATGAAAGAAGGGTCAAAGTCAATTTTTGACTGAGATGGTCCTATGATAGCTTTTCTTTGCGAGCATGGTTTGCAATGGTATTTGTTAGACAAGACAATATTTTGAGTCTTTAAATGACGTCCTTACGAATTTATAAAAATCTTATGCATCATTATGGACTATGGATTGCCAACACAGTCATGTCACAACATAAAAGTTATTGGGTCAATGAACTTCTGGTTCATGACATCATAATCTTCAACTACTTTAAGGGTTGTGTAATACAACCCACAAAAGAAAGTATGAAATTTCTCCAATAGACACCTCTGGCTATCAATATTGGGGTGGTAACAAAACATTACCATTTGTAAAACGAAATTAACTAATAACCCAACATAAATAAAATTAAATAAAATCTAAAAAAAAATAATAATAAATGAGTAAAGTGGTATAAACGAGGAGTAAAGTAAATTAATTAAAGACTATGAAATTCCAAGATAATTCAATATTAATGCGGATTCAATATGTAGATAGAACTACAAGTTTAAGAATCGGATTTCCAACCAATTCAATGTTCATCAAAGTAGGCTACTTTCCATGAAATCATAAAATTTGAGTTTTTGATAATTCATCTTGTGGAGATAGAACTTCAAGTTCATATATGGTATTAAGATCCATGACAAGCTATGAACTTCAAGTTCATATCAACATATATTCGAAGCTTTAGGTTCCAATATGTAGATTTAATTAAATTGAATTAATAGTTGTGCTTTGAACTTCATATTCAAATCAATGTATATTCATTTGAAACTTCTGGTTTGGGTTCTTGACATATATAGGCCTCATGGAATTGATTTTGATTAATACAAAATCAAGGAATTTCATGTCCTTATGTGCCTTTTAAATTCGCAGAACTTCATGCCCTTAATTATTTGGAATCAAAGAACTTTAGGTTATGATTCAATCAAAAGGACTCCAACTCCTAATCTAGTTATATGATGAGGATCGAGGAACTTCAGTCCCTGATCTTTTGTATAATACAAACTCATCATAACAAGCTATAATTAATTAAGATCATGCTTAAAATTAAATAAACAAACAAATAAATAAAACATGACATTATATTCATGTGTAATAAGAATAAGAACCTTTTTTTTTGTTCTTAAACGAGTATCGTGCTGATAACGTGTTATAAAATTAAGAAAATTGTACAGAGAAATAAGAGGAAGAGGAAGAGAAAGACAATAGAATTTGTTCTATAAACTTGTATCATTCATCCTTGATAATCACCTATTTATAAGCTTACAACCATAGAAATTTAACTCATAAATTGTAGGTTAAAGATACTAATTACAATAGTAATACAATAGGTTATAAACCATTAAAATCTGGAGGTAGTGGATGTTACGGTGGTCATCCACATTCCATATATTTATAACACCCCGCCTTGAATGACCACCAAATAAACGACATAGTTCCCTAAAACCACACAAAGGTTTAATCACACAAAGTTTTAATCATACCATGAGGTTTGCCATTTAGCAAACCAGAGTGGAGGAAAACCAAATTTAGATAGACAAGTAAAGGGATAATCCCAATTGATTCTATCATAAGCTTTTTTCATATCTAATTTAATTGCCATACGAGACTTCTTAAAAATATAATGAGGAAAATTTGATAAAATTTTATGTCCATAAGAATATTATAAAAAATTAACTGATTTAGTACAAAAGCAGCCCGATTTTAAGAGGTACAAGAAAGCAGAATTGGTCGTAATCTATTAACGAGGATTTTGGAGATGATTTTATAAGAAAGATTACAAAGACTAACATGTCGGTAATGAGTAGTTTTTTCGCCTTAGGAAGAAGTGTTATGTAAGTATGATTAACTTCTTGCAAAGACATATTCGAATGAAGGGCCTTAAGATAGCATAAACATTTTCCTTCATAATATTCCAATTTTTTTTATATAAATAAAATGGCATGAAAACCATCAGGTCGTGGTGCTTTAAGACCACTAATTTGTCATATAGATAGATCAATTTCAGGAGAAGTAAAAGGGACTATAAGATTTTGAGCATCAGCCTGTGAAATACAAGGTTGTATATGATTCAGAAAGGAATTTAATAGATCTGAATCAATACCATGATCAAGGCTAAAACGTTGGTGGTAATCTTGAACAAAGAGATTTAAACTCATTTTGAATTTTGGTAATTATATTTTTACTGTTGCAGTAGCATGAGTAGATAAAGTTGACCCAACAGGGCTATGGAATTGTTCAAGTGTACCACCAAGTTGGGCCATATTTGCATCAGCTTGTAGTTTAGATGGGACTTTGAAACTGATCCTAAGTACTAATAAGTTAGGGTAGATTGTATCAACTGGCATCTTGGAATTAAATATACTAGCATGAAAATCAGTGGAAACAGTAGCATCATACCCCATGAGATATGACAAGTTGTTTTTCTAATTTCTTTCTCAGTTAACGATAATTTACAGCTACAATAAAATATGATTGCGAGAAAATCAAAATTGTGCATTCACCACCCTGTTACTGTAATAAAGACCAACAAGCAATGGCTCCCAAAGAGGGTTCACTCAACTCTATGTTGCAAAACAGCCACTGTTGTAAGCAGGAAACAGCATATGAAAGATAATTTTAAACATTTAAGTAGAAAGGAAAACCAGATTCATAAAAACTACTCTATGATAAACTTCACCAATTATCACCTTTTTTTTTCTTCATTTACTCCCTCATGCTACTATCATCCTCATCCTCATCATCACGCAGTTCAAGGTCAGCAAGCAACTCTTCAAGTGGGACAGAAGGTGCATCTTCCCCATCAGTCATGGATGCCATCTCTGACGGCTGGTATTCTTCATTATGGTATAATGATATATTCATCCTCATCTCAGGGTTCTCCTCCAGATCCTTCAAGAACTGCTCATACTCAGAGTCCACCTTTTCTTGATCAAGTTTAGCTTTATCATCAACTTCCATGCCAAGGGATTTAAGCTTCCATGGACGAGCCTTCGCGTGCTTCTTCTGTCGCTTTTCTTCGTAGCTCTTCTTTATTAAAATTGCATCAGGAATGACTAGACCCTTGTACTTCTCTAGTTCATCGTCATTACTGTTAGCCCCATATAAGTCGTAACCAAGAGCATAATCCCCGGGGTTTAAAAGATGGCCAAGATGTGTTTTTATGTTGAAAATAGTATCATTCTTCCCAAAGTCGGAGACACGAGCAACTTGTGCATCAGCTAAAGCAAACCTTGAGCCACCAACATTAACTTCAGGAGAAATAATCTCCAAATCAAGCACTATATACTCCACTAGCTCCCTGCTTGTATGTAGAGATTTAAAGGAATACCTCCAATACTGATCAGTATCAAGGAAACAATGTCTCAGGGTGAAAGGATCAAACAAAGCAATACTGTTGGTCACTTTAGTGCAGATCACAAGAGGACCGAGGTTTCCCAAACTGGACCTGACCTTGGGAGGCAGACAAATCAAATCTTCACGGCAAATGGGGCTTATCTCAACTGAGAATGTATGCTTATAATTATAATTATTACTTTTAGAATCATGGGAAACAAGCTGTTTGTCACTGCGACTCCTTACTGGAGCAACTTTACCAACAAATTCCACAAATTTCACACCATGACTCCGGTTTGCAAAAAAGAAGTCGATACCTTGTTCCATCTGATTTATTTTTATGGCACTAGCAGCAGCACCATGCCTCAGGATCAGCTGCTCCAGATAGAAAAACGTGCGTCGGTGAGAAACATGCTGGCGGAGTTGCACAGATGCAACCCACTGGTCGGGGTTGGCCTGAACCCTTGAACAAGACTCACACATATGCTCTTGTTGAACAAACTCTACAACATACGATTGTTCAAGGATTGCTCCATTAAGAACCTCCTTCTGAACTTTCAACTTAACCTTGATCCTCTTGGAGTGAGGTTCAGTCCAAATAAATTCGGCATGAACTAGCCTAACTTTATTCAAATTCTTCAATCTCTTAACACAGAAGGTTAGCAGCTCCTTTGATTCTAATTGGGCTTTGATCCAAGTTCTTGGAGGCTGCAAGTAGCAATTACACTCTGGACAATGAACAATGGTCACATGCTTCTGCAAACCTTCCGTAATATCAACTTCAGAGCGCAAACACTTGACACACATATTGGCAGCATTTGGTGCCATGGGGATACCGCATTTGCAACATAGTACACTGCCAACAGTTTGATGAACCATAAACATACCTGCCTCTTCAGACATGGCTGGTGAATGCAACATGACAGCAAAAAAAAGAAAAAAAAGAAAAAGAGAAACAAATTGTTAGTATTTTACAATACCAACATAATAACAGCAAAGGTCGAAAATTTTGAGCAATAAAAATTATATATATCCTTGCATTTAGCTCCTAAAACTATAATTTCAGGGTCATGAATCACTTATCCCTCAGATTAAATGTAAATCTCATCATTCACAATTCGAACTTTAACTAGTTTCGAGCTACTAAAAACAGACCAAATTTATATTCAAAAGGGAAAAAGATGTAATTTCACGCTAAAAACATACCAAAACAGAGAAAAAAAAATGCAACCAGATTATCATAAATTTATATATTGCAGACCCAAAAAAGGGCCGCACCGTAGAAAACAAATCATCTCAAAAGAAAGCAATTATAATGAACGTATTCCTTATTTCATCAGAATTTATTACAAAAAATTACATCAACAGTAACCAAACCACTTTTAACATTGTTGAAATAAGCTAATTGGTAGATTTTATTACAATAAGTAAATCAACAATGAAAAACAGAGGAACTAATTCACCCCATCCTTCCCAAAGGAAAAAAACAATCTGACCCCAATCAACCTAGATTTCATTTCATCATCACAAGTAAGCCCAAAACTGATTCTCAGCCTGGGTTTCAAACGCACAAAATCATATGCACAAGGAGAACGTTAAAAGACCAAGCAGCTGAGATATTTTAGAACACAAGGCAAAATGATCTGCAACATCATGCATCCCCCTAAAATCCTCTATCAAGCATTTCAATTTACCTCACAAACCTCCTACAGGTCAATTAGAACAAAAGCGCCAAATTAACAGCAAACAAACCCTAATTCTATAAATTCAAGTTGAAAAACAGAAGAGAAGAGAAGCTGACATTACTAATATGAAATCCCACCTTGTCTCCAAATTAATGGTCCAAATACAAATTAAAAAGTTGAACACCTGCACAGACCATAGCCCAAAATTAAAACCTAAAACTTGCAATATAAATTAGAAAACTCAAACCTTGAATAATTAAAATTATCTTTTGGCATAAGGAGAGTGATGAACATAAGGATGCCCATCACTAAACTTTCTGGCTAAGATGGTTTCAGTTTAACAAAATTGAAACCCTAATCTTTCTATTTCAAACGATGCCCATCACTCACAGATTTGTGCCCACCCAAGTCTGGTGCTCGTATCTAAGAGAGAGAGAGAGAGAGAGAGAGCAAAACAGAGCTATAGAGAAGAGAATCGAGTGAGAGACGGAGAGTGAAGGTTGAAACGATTGAGAGAGAGAGATAGACGGCAGGGATCGAGCAAAATGGGGGTTTAGATTGGGGCTGAGATTTTTGGTATGGGTTTGGTTTTGAAACGAAGCCTGGGAAGGAGATTGAGAGACCATGAGAAATAGAGATGAGAGAAACAATTATGGAGAAGAAAGAGAGAGATACCTGAGAGGAGATGAGTTGTGTTGGTCGCGCTGTCTCGTCGTCACAGAAGGAGGAGAGGAGCAACTTTAGAAAGAGTCGAACTCGAAGAGAGAGGGAAAATAGAAACCCAAAACCCTAAACTCGACTTGAAATGTCTGACTGATTTAACCGGTAATTAACTCAACGGTGTGGATAACTCCACATCACCAACTATCCATCCAACGGTCTATAACAGTGGGCGCATCCATACACCAGTCCTACTGTAGAATTTTGCTGGGGTGTGCTTGTGTGCGTCCAGTAAATAAATATGACTTTTCAACGCGTGCACGCATGTGTAAAGAAATCATAAGAAAAGACCACATGGAGCACGAGCACCGGCACAGCAAAGCGAACTCAACAAAAATGAATTAACACGACTCTCTCTCAGAAGAGAAGACCTTTGTTTGTTTGTATCTCATCTCATCTCAACTCATCCCAACTCTTGAGTCTCTCTCTTCCAATTAAAGGTTTCTGCTTTCTCCCTTTCCTTATCTTCTTGCATTGTTGTTGTCTGTATTTATTGAAACACACTTCTGGTTTCATATTTTGTTATTTTCTGCTCTTGGATGGATATTGGGTTTCTAGTTTTAATTTGGTTGGTAAGGTTTGTGGATGATGAATTGGGCCTTTTTAAAGTTCTGGGTATCTTGAGTTTGATGTCATATCAGGAAATTGCCAACCTTTCTTATTAACTAGCATATATTTCTTGGATTCTGATTTATTCTCAGAAAAACTAAGAATTTATTCATGACTAATCTATAACCGTTTAGTATTTCTCAACTCTTGAAATAAGTAGGGGTGCTTAAAAAACTGAGGTTGGATTTGGGATGGAGATAATGTCTAGAAAAACTTGTTCTATAAATCTGAATGCCATAATTTTCTTACTTTGAGCTATTGTTCTATAAACCAGAACTACCCATTCAGTTAGTAATAGCTGGTCAGCTTTGCTGCATTTAACTACACAAGAAAATAAGTCATACAAAATATCTTTTGTTAAAGAATTTGTCAATTCTAAGAACACTAATTTACAATATGCGTGTGTGTGTGCACACCGGTCAAGTATTAAATTTTCTCCACATACTCTACCTTTTCTGTTTCCTTTTTTGACACAGGGAACATTTACCTCCCAAATATGGGGAATGGGGAATCTACATATACTGATGGTTCTCATGATGATTCTCTTCATGAACTACCTTCCCATGCAGGGACTTCAATGGATTCTAATCATCAACCAAAGCAACAATCCACATACATAGCCGACAATTTTAACTCTTTGGATCAGGTTTTAAGCACTGGAATTAAATTTGTTATTTATTGATATATTAGAAGATTTGCCTACAAAGAATTATTTTTTCTCCATGCTACATATCAGCATAACTTTGTTTAATGTATTAAGTCCCTGTTGAGTACTTGAACAGCACAAACCATTAAAAGATGGCAATATATAGGCAATCAACTCAAGACTGATTCTCATTCATTGTTCATTTTAACATCAAACCATGTTGAGATGTTCATATTGAGTAATTATATTATTCTACTTCCCAGTCAACCAATTAACTTTTTTCAGCACCACAAGGTCTTTTCAAAATTTTCTGTTCTGAAATATTTAGTGGTTACTTTTCACTTTTATCAAACCAGTCTAAGCTTAGTTTGCACTTTTCACTATATAAGAAGAATGATAGAACATTTATCACATTGGCATTTATACAAAAACTAAAAAAATATACATGTTATTAAACTAACAAAAGATGTATGGCCATACATTTCAACCACCTTTTACAAGTGTCATGAAGGTCACATATCTGTAGACAAGATCTATTTATGTTTTCTATCCCTCAAATTGATAAGCTTGCTGGGTTTTAGGTGTATGTGGTAATAAGCATTTTCATTATCTGACATGCATGGAGAATGCTTGTAACCAGAACCATCACTATATTGCCAGGTTATTTCATCATTGAGAGAAGCCGGCCTTGAATCATCAAATTTAATACTTGGTATCGACTTCACAAAGAGCAATGAATGGACAGGTGATATTCCTTTGTCAATAAGCATTTCTACATGAGTTATAAATGGAGATAAAATTCACATTTTAATGGTTGTAGGAAAATATTCATTCCATAGGAAAAGCCTTCATGCAATTGGTAGCATGCCTAATCCTTACGAGCAAGCAATCTCTATAATTGGCCGTACTTTGTCTCCTTTCGATGAAGATAATATAATACCTTGTTTTGGATTTGGCGATGGTTAGTATCTACATACGACTTTACTTTTGGTCGAATAATTGGTGAATTTTCAGCAACAATTGTTCTGATTATATCTTCTTTTGTAGCATCAACACATGATCAATGCGTGTTTAGTTTTTATCCTGAGGGCCGATATTGTCATGGTTTCGAGGAAGCTCTTGCACGATATAGGGAGATTGTTCCGTTATTAAAGTTATCAGGTTCTTCAAAAATTTCATTCTTATTTATGCAAAGTCCCATCCACCTGATTTGCATACTAACCTGCATACGTAGGATGCCCTTGGCTACATTTCTTTTCCTTTATTGCCTTTTACAAGTGTCATGAAGGTCACATATCCGTAAACAAGATATTTTTATGTTTTCCATCCTAAATATTGAAATGGTTCCGTTATAAAAGTTGTCATTCTTGTTTATGCAACTTCCTTCTGCAAGTCACATCCACCTGAAGTGCATGCGTACATACCTAGGACGTCCTTGGCTTCATTTCTATTCCTTTATTGACATTTTTTTTTTCAAGTCAGTCAATCACATGTTTTTTTTTTTCTCTATTTTTAAACAGCAGTAGATGAGGCGGGTATTTTGTAAGTTTACTGATTATATTAGCCTCTTGCATTGTTTCTCAGTTCTTCATGTCATTTGAGTTTTGAGTTTGTTAAATAATGCTGTCTATGTTGTCATTTAGCTTTTTAAAAAATCCTTCTTGCAGCAGCTTAAGTTCATATATGTGATCATGATTGTTTGTTTAACCATTGCTATAACTTGTTGCATTGTAGGCTCAGATATACCCTGATTTCTGTTAGTCCAACATGGTGCATACATTTGATATGATAATCTTTGTTTCCTTATTCACAGGTCCTACCTCATTTGCCCCAATAATTGATGCGGCAATTGACATTGTTGAAAAAAGCAATGGGCAATACCACGTTCTTGTCATTATTGCAGACGGACAGGTCGGTGAAACATGTTCTTATGCATTTCTTTTTCCTTCTTTATCATAGGTTTCTTTTTGTTTCCTATTGTTCTATATTCTTCTTATGGTCTTGGAATGCTTCTATTTTCACATAGGTTACCAGGAGCCCTGATACTCCTCCTGGAAGATTCAGTCAGCAAGAACAAGCAACTGTAAATTCCATTGTTGCTGCTAGGTAAAGCAATGCACTCTGCAGCTTGACTAGTAGGTCTGTTTTTGTTCTAGTGTCCTGAGTCCTGACCATCAGAATCCTTAACAGTCAATATCCTCTCTCAATTATCTTGGTTGGAGTTGGAGATGGACCATGGGATGCAATGCAGAAATTTGACGATAACATTCCTCAGCGCTCATTTGACAACTTCCAGGTATTTAATGATGTGCCACACCAAAATTGGATTTTATCATAGGTTAGTTTTTATCTATGTTGGATATTACAGTGCCTTCTGTATATGTCTTAATTTTGTTGATATAATTTAAAAGGAATTCTGTCTGCAACTAATGAAACATCAGTTTCATGCATTTTTTATTCGTGTTGCTCTGTGAAGCTCATATACAACTATGAAGTAAGCCGTGACACAAGGACATATCAATGTGGCTAGTCTTGAAAGCTAGGATAATAATCATAGGATATGGTGGGGGTAAATTAATAAATATCAAGTCAGATAGATATATTTGATTTTGTTTTTGTAATAAGGTATTTGGTTCATATATCCAAGAAATGCTTGTACCAGACTGAATTGCCTTGGATTTATTTTCTCGGTTTAGTCTGAATATCCATTGTTTTTTTGGTCATTTACTTCCATAAAATTGAAGACTTAAAGACTGAGTTGAAGTTGATAATTAAAGTTTTTACTTCTACTATGATCCCTTTCTTTTCTCGTGTCTTTATGGAGATAAAAATAAAAATTTCCAGCTTGGGTCCTAAAAGGAATTGGAGAATTACGGAAGTAAAGTTCTGATTGTATCTCAGTAGTATCTGAAACCCAAGGTGATGCATTCACTGCTCTCAAAATGACTGCATTGAAATACATCTCCAAGTAAACCTTCTGATTGTATCCGTAATTCTGATTGAAATACATACTCAGATAGCTGGGGTATGTTTGGGGGATATTCATGGAATTGAAAATAGAGAATATTGATGGGATGTCTTGCAAACCTTCATAGTACTAATTTTCAAGTAGATGAGATTGGTTGAGTGGTTTCAATTGGAGAGCAGAAGCAAACCTTCTTACACGTTTTCCTCCTACAGTTTGTCAACTTCACCAAAATCATGTCAGAGAACACAGATACATCAAAGAAGGAAGCCGCCTTTGCACTTGCTGCCCTCATGGAAATTCCATATCAGTACAGAGCCACCCAAAGTCTTCATTTTGACAAGTAAGGACAGGACTTGAAGTTTCTAGGAAATGCATAGTTTGATTCAGGGATTTCCAAATATTTGACTCTTTTCTACTTATGCAGTCATGAACCAGTAGGTGGTCCTCGTACAAGGCCACTTCCACCTCCGCGTGAAGTGATTAATCATGATAATGCAGTTAAATCAATCCCACAAATTACAAACGTGCAGAAAGTCGAGCCAACAGCTCCTGTAGCTCCTGTAGCTCCTGTGGAACCAGTATTTCTTTCTCCCCTCTCCCTTGTTTCTACTACTATTTCTAGATGAAATTTTTCGTTCATGCGAACTTATTGTTTTAAAATTTGTTTCATGTATAAGGTCTGTCCCATTTGCCTGACAAATCCAAAGGATATGGCTTTCGGATGTGGTCATACAGTAAGTGCAGCTATGAAAGTAAATTTTTGTCTTTTGAATTGAGTGATGTCCGCGTTTCGGCCTCGTGAGGAGGGAAGAGATTATTTTGAATTAAATGATGGCTTAAGTTGTCCTTGAGTTTTTGGTGTCGATCCTTTTTTTCTTATTTTGCCAAGCCATCTTAAATCTTTTGATAGAGTTACAGTGGAGAACTGAAGGATCTTTTGTGCTTTTGGCATCTATTTACCAAATGAAATCCTATTGTCAAGCACTTTACTCCATGGAATTTAGTGATGTATAGTTTTCATTTATTTAAGTGGAAATTGCTTCACATGCATGGCTACCATATTTACTTACTGTGTGCTTTTTCTTGGTTAAGACATGCAAGGATTGTGGGCTGAGTCTTCTTTCATGCCCTTTGTGTCGAGAACCCATATCAACACGCCTGAAACTATATACTTGAGTTGGGGATTGCTTTGTTGTGTGAAAAGCGTCAGCGTTTATTAAGGTGCTAATGAAAGTTTCACCTCGAATATATCATTGTATATTATTCACAATTTCACTCTCATGGCAAATTGTACTGATTTCTTGCCCAGGTTGGTGCCGTTCTGTAAAATATGTATTTATGTTTTACACATTTTGAGTGTACTTACTGCAATAAGAAGAAAAAAGTATGCTATTTGTAAGTAGCATTTGTTTACCGCTGATTTCATTTGTTTTATAGCAACTCCTTATGTTTTCTGTTGTAATGCTATGATCGTTGCACAAACTTCAAATACTTTATATTATAATTATTATTTTTTAAAATCTTAAATTGTAATTTGCTTCAAATACAACATTGCTCTTACGAGAACCAAAGATGGTTGTGTTCTGTGCATATATATGCACAATGGGCGTGGATGGAATTGATGGCGAGTAGAGAAGGATGATTACTTTGAAGTTAATTATGATGTGCAGGAACTACTAGTAATTCAGATTTTGATGAAAATGCAGCAATGTTCATGCATGAATAGACCATAAAATTGAAGATCAATGGTTATGATAATCATTTATTGCTAGTGGAGGTTGAGACTGAAAGAAGGCAAGTAAACCGGTTTTCGTACTAGTTACATATTCTATCAATAAAATCCTATCTCTATTCTCCCAAAACACGATGGGAAGATGAAGAAGATGAACAGGTTAAAAAAACCCTAGGTCATAATAATTTAACTACAATGTGAAAATATAATTGGCATGACATTTTGGTTATTTAATTTTGAGGGTATTTGAGTTAATTTGAGTGAGGTTTTTTGTATTTGAGAAATTTGAAATATCTGATGTAGAAGGAAATGTTGGAGGGTGGTGCCAAATTCCCTGGAATTATACAGCCATGACAACTACTATGATTTGTCACAAGGCTTTTACCACAAGCTCCATGAGGGTGAGGGTACCAACATGTCCATCGACCGTTTGCAAACTAGCATCGACAGTTTGACTACCCTCCAACTTTTCCTTCTACCACAGAAACATAACCTTCAAAGTTGCCCCACTTTTTCAGCATCAGAAATTTCAAATTTCAGAGTATTCGATCCCCGCCTATTTTTTCCTTTTCAAAACCATGAATCCACGGTAAGAGTTCGACTGGAGAGATGGAATGGACAAGACTTACAAAAGATGCAGCAAAGTCTGGTTCATTGTTCGGAGAATCTCGCTCCATGGCGACGCTGCATGTTCTTCTTTTTGGTCAAAGACGTTATACGTTTCCAGAAATATGAAAAGACGCTGCACTGATAAGAATTTGACAGATTTAATTATTTTATTTTTATTAACAAATAAAAGAGTTATAGTAGGAATAACGTTGTTAAAGTAGAGTTAAGTGGGATGTCAGGTGTCAAAAAATTATGGCAATGACGGGAAGGGATAGACAAAAGCATGGACAGAGGATTTGAAGTGTAGAAGAAGCCTTCCATTAACTGACTTTTATTTTTTTCTTGCTTTTCAAACATTGACATTTATGAAATTAAGGGTCAAGACTCAAGTTTTGGCTATAAATGAAGAAAACTGCAATTTTGGTTTTGCTTTGAAAGTGATCTTAAATAAGAAGCCCTTCCATACCATAAAGTTTTGCATATTTTTAGTTGGCCAAGTTACATGTTTGGTTCTGGTAGTTTGCTTAATTGTTTACTTGAGGACATGTAGTTCATGCTCCAATTCGCACATGCGTATGCGTATGCGTGTGCGTGTCTGTGTACGTGGTGTCTATTTCATGGGCTGGAGAAGGGGGTGTACAAAATCAGACTAGCCAATTGAAACCAAACCAGGCTCCAAGGAGCGTGTTCTTATGGATACATGAGCTGCTGGAAGTGAAGCAGCCTTTAGACCAACACCTTTTTTTTTATCTATTTTTCTCTACAAGCTCGTGTAAAGAACAAGGCAGGAAAGGAGGAGAAAGCGTTGCCAAGGATGGAAAGTGTTGAAGAGGCCAGCTGCAAGAAGACTTTGGAGCTCCAAAAAAATCTTGTCCCAGTGTGCTATGATGGTGAAGCTTTATCATTAATTCTTGCAATTATGAGTGCCATTGTTTGTTTTGACAAATAATTATTTTATTTTAGCAAATAATTTTTAACTATTCAATTTACTTGGGTGATAGGGCCTGACTCAAATTTCACTTTGAAATCCACATCAAACCTTGTGCGTATCCAACACCTATCAGGTGTCATGCATACTTAACCAAATTGCCCTTAACTAAAACTCAAAAATTCTTTTAAGGTTTGACTTCTACCGAAAAAAATGACAGTCTTCCTTGTAAATTGCTCGTTTCCCAATAATTTACACCTATACAACATGCAATTCTTATATTCACAAGCGTTCAACATGCACAATGTTAGAACACACACAATCCAAGAACAAATCTGTGTTGCCTCAGGCTTTATATAAATCCTAGGGCAATATCAGAGCTTTCTAATTAATTTAATTTACAAAAATAGTACAGTTACAGTAGGATATCCTACATAATGAAAGTGGATGAGTGGTGGGTGATGAATGCCCGGTGGTGGTGCTCCGGTAATCAATTACTGCCTTGGGGGGGGGGGCAAAACATTAAAAGCGTGAGTGGACAAAAGAAAGTTTTGCAAAACATATATCAACATACTAACCCCATTGTTAAAACCAATTGAAAATTTATTTAATCCATGTTTTATATTCGTACAAAAATCAAGTGTATTTCGTTGTCTGGCTCACACTGTCAGTATGTTCATGTTTGGGTCACTTGGTTCCTAATTAAACAAAAGGTAACTTGTTACAATGTGTCCTATGGACAACCCCCAACTCGGCTCTAGCCGAGCCCATTTTGACAAATAATAGCTTCTATGCCCTAAACCCTAATTTTATGTTAAGGCGGTAAATGGCCCATTGCTATACCTTAGCAGTAGTATAAGTCCAACATCATAAGCTTTTAGATAAAATAAAAAATCCTAGTATGGACTCATATTTACCTCTACTATTTGTTTTCTCACCCCAATTTCTCCAAATAATCTTTCCAAATATTTTTGCTAACAGCTAGCAAATGTTGTTGTGAACTTGGACGAAGAAGAAGCAATCTGAGGCCAATAGGGAGATAAAAAGAGTTGCCCCATTTATCATTGGGATGTTGATCCCAATGTTGATTGGAGGAAGGGGATTGAAGGAAGGAATGAGGTTTAATGTGTTTTTATTTTATAAAAACACACTAGCCTCCATTGTGTTACTTACTCTTGACTACATTGATTGCCAGGTTTGTGTGCACTATCATTTTTTTATATATATATTTCAATTTAATGTGGTTAGGGATAAGATCATACCTTTTAAATGTTTATTTTCTTTTTCATTTGACATAATGTTTTTCTTCATTCAGAACACCATGGCCCAAAATGACACGCTAGCTTGTCATTCGAATCATAGCATTGAGCGTACTCGAGTAAGTAACTGCTTCGAAATAAAAATGAAACTTATTATAGTAATTTCATATGGACTTAGCCTAGATCGAGCCGGGCTTTACTAAACTAAAGGAAATATACGGCCAAGCTGAGCGGTGCCATGAACTATGATTAAAACGAGCCTCGTCAAGCCGGGCCAAGTGGACCGAAATGGGCTGAGCTAAAATGAGCCGTCAATATAAATAAATAAACAGGTTTCTTTGTCGAATACAAATAAACAATAGGATTTGATTTGATAATGTTGAACAAATAGTAACCTAAAAATTAAGCAACTATATGCACGTTTTAACTCGCAAGTGCACAAGATCAGATAAATAGTATAGAAAGCAAATACGAGATCGTTCCCACGAGGATTGGATTAATTTGTGCTTAATTTATTTTCCTTAAACTAAATGGCATTCGGTGTAGACAAAGTGTTCAAAATGATGATTTTCTTATGATGGTATTGAAAATTGAAAATTTAAATACTAAATATTGAAAACAACGTTTGATTAAAAATAGAATTGGATTGAGGTTAAAACAATGAGAAAACTAGTTAGGGATTCGATGTTCACCACTAATCTTTTTCCTTAAGCAAACGACATGCACAATGCTACAAAACAGATTTTGGATGCTTATGTTTGTCAACCTAAAGGCATGATATCTACTCTTTAAGTTATTGATTTCCCTAAACAACAAGTTAGGCATGGGTATCTACTCTAACTCTTTTCATTCTTAAAGTGTTTAGCATGGTATCTACTAAGTTGTACTTTAAGAATGCATAACACAATGGAAATCGACAAACACACAAATTCTAGAACATGGTATCTATTCTAGTTATTCATGATGATTAATTTCAAGAACTTATAACTAGTTCTTTTGTTACTTTCATAGGTACAAGACTCAGTCATCTAAATTTACCTATGTAACAAACTCAATACATAGCATGCATATGATGATCAAGCATAACATAACATATGTAAAGAGTAAAATATAATATGAAATTAATCAATAAGCATCACAAAAGTAGTTTATAGCAAAGACATATCGAAATCCTTAAAGAAACATGATTAGGGCTTCAATCGAGCCCTAACTAAAATATTTAGCTATCCATAATTTGAATGGATAGCAAGAACATACAAAACAGAAAATAAAAAGAGAAAGAAAAAGAAGATAGCTCTTTGATAAAGAAGACAACTCTTTGATGGTGTAAACAACTCTTTGATGGTAGACAACTCTTTGATGGTGTAGACAACTCTTTGATGGTGTACAATGGAAATGTAATTTATGGAATGATATCCTCCTTTGAATGAGCTGAAACTCTCTATTTATAGGCTTCAAATTCGTCCTCCCCCTTGGCTGGTCTCTTAGCTGCCCATGTGTGGCAGCTCATGCTTTGTCTCCTATGTGCTTTGTCTCCCATGTGTGGCAGCTCATGCTTTGCAACTGCCACAAGCTTTGCCTCCATGTGTGGTTGCTTTAATCACATGGATCAACAGCTGCCCATGCTTTGCCTCCATGTGTGGCTGCTTTAAGAACATGGCTCAATAGCTGCCCATGCTTTGCCTCCATGTGTGGCTACTTTAAGCACATGTGACAGCAAAGGTTTGTCTGTGAATCAGATTCGGTTTTTGACATGCTGAGGGCTCCAGACTTATCCAATTGGGCTGACATGTGGATATGTTATAGTAGACACCCATGAAAGCTGAACTAAGACAATTAGCTGAATGGAGGCCTGCAAATTGACCCACGGAAACTGGACTGAAGCCCGAATGTTTGACCTTGAGCTACTAAATCATGTATAACTTCCTCTAGAAGACTCCAAATCATGCACCGTAAAATGCTACGGAAACTAGACTTCCGTATCTTTCCAATGATGTATGGCGCATTATCTGGTTCTTTTTGAGCAAGTACAGGTTAATCCGTAAATATGACTGATCTGCAGACACTGTTTTGAGCTAACTTGTCTTCAAAATGTAAATAATGAGTCTCAACCTTATTATACTGAAACATACACAAAACTTTATTAAAAGCACAAGTTTAACTCAAAAACATACCAAATCATAAGTTAGAATGGTACAAAAAAGATATGTAATTATGCACCGATCAAATACCCCCAAACCTAGATTTTACTAGTCCTCGAGTAAAACAAAATGAAAATAAAGATAAAAACAAACTAGACCACTTTCGTAGGTAACTCGATTGCATTGAGCACATGCAACAAGCCTTTAAACCTCTAGGCATCCCTAGTAGGAGGAGTTGTGTCTCCTGAGGGTTTAACAGTTACGATACCCACAAACGTTTTACTGACTCTACAAAACAAAAGGTTAGAAAACTAACTTTGAAAACAACTAATGAAAATGAAAGAAAACTTTAGTCATACCTCCAACACCATAGAGTTGCCAAGATAGATGATCAATAAGTGTGTACAGTGGAAGCTATAGCTCAAAGGCACACGGCTTCAAAGTAAACATACTCAATTCTTGAAGGAAGAACATGCTTCAACTCTAATTCTCACATATAGCACTCAATCACTCAGAACCTATGGCTTTATTCTCTCAAATAAGCAAAATGAGTATATGAAATAGAAGTACAATATTTGGTTAGATCTCATGAAGGGAATCAAATACTAAGAATAGAGATACACACATACATACCAGCACCCATGAATACATCCTCAAAGATCAGCTAGGTCTTTCACAAGGTTGTAATGAAAGGCTAAGGTTAAGGGAAGTGAAAGAATTGGAAGGAACACAATTAACTTAAGAACATACCAAGGTTGCATTCTTCATTGATCTGCAAGGTATCATTGATTTAGAATGGTATGGTTGCAACTTCATAGGATCATCTGGCATAGACCTTTAATTTCACATTTAGATCAAATCGAAACACTTTCTCTTTTTTTTTTTTTTTTTTTTTTTTTTGTGACTTGATCTACTTCTTCTTTAACTTTATTGCACAGATTCACACCAATTTACATTTAGGAATGTGGCAGCAACTTCCTTGCTTCAAACTTTATCTTGGCACACCTTGGTATATTTCTAAGCTTTATAGGGTATGGCTATAATAAGTTTAAATATCTCAGATTGAGATACAAAGTTAGGGGAATCATGAGGGTGATAGAAGAAAATGGCTTGAAGTGTTTGGCTACAAGAGAGCTGATGGAACACATGGGTAGGGTGAAAAGAAAGCACAGAGAATGGTTATACACACATAGCCTAGCATCATTTCAATGAGTTCATTCATGAGTGAGAGCATGCACCTGATATCTGCAAATAGAATCATCCTTAGTATTCAATCAAAATGGAACAATGAGATCATTTTAGAGTGAATTGAAGAAAATAAGTAGAGATGAGGAATAGAAACACTTTAAACCCTCTCAAGAAAGCAATTAGGCTCGAAATAGCTCACTAGGGTAGTCTCCACTATTATCCTTCAAGAACCTGAGCATGGTACTTTAGCCACCAGAATTCTAAGAGCAAAAGCTTTGTGAAGTGTAAAATGTTTGATATGAAAATCTCAATGGCAGCTCCATAGCATTGGTTGTATGACATTCTAAAAAAATTAGTAACAAGTGAACGAAAATTGGAAACACAAATGAACAAAAATTGAAAATTGAAAACACAAATTAACAAAAAAAAAATTGAAATACAAGTGTACAAAAATTGAAAACACAATTCAAATGAACAAAAATTGAAAATTGAAAACACAAATTAACAAAAAATTGAAATACAAGTGAACAAAAATTGAAAATTGAAAACACAAATTAACAAAAAATTGAAATACAAGTAAACAAAAATTGAAAATTGAAAACACAAATTAACAAAAAATTGAAATACAAATAAACAAAAATTGAAAACCTCCATTGATACCCCCAGACCTGAATTGGACATTGTCCCCAATGTGAAAGCATATAAGAAAACAGAAAACATGGATTAAGGGTAACCTTGGCACTACACGGTTCATCCTTCAAACATAGCATTTCTCAAAATGCTATCGATGGCTGAGCTCACCCATGGCTCTTCTTCTGACTCACTTTCCGAAGGGTCTGAAACAGACGAATCATATAGGGCTCCATCTATCATCAACTCATCCATCTGCTCCACGAAGTCTCGGAGCCTTGTGGTCATGTACACTAATTGGAAGTGAAACTCGTCAAGCACACTTAAGTAAATGCCAAACTCGTCTCGAATGTTACCTGTACAGTACATGTGACTGCTCAGCACAACAGTTCTTGCCACAAACCTCGATCTAGCAGATATTCCCTCCAAGTATCTAGACAATGTGCCAGCGCTGCAATCTGCATCTCTTCCAATCCACAATCCAGATCCCAATTTGGAACCATGTCTTCAATTGCCTCTATCAGCATACCTCTATGAAACAGAAAGGCATCTATGACAACTTCTGAGGGATCCATGGCAAACACAACCACGAGCACCTCAATCACCTCAAACACCCGTTGCATAATGGTGTCCTCTCCCTTAGGATCTTCTGGTGGGATAGCTGGCAGTGAGCTCAACAAAACCATTGGGCTAGGCACCTTCACCATGCTCAATTCGGACTCCTCCTCCTTGAGCTTTCCACCGACGGCCTCCTGGAGTTTCTCCATTGACAAGATCTACAATAAACAACAATTTGGAGAAGGTTTGGTTCGGGAGGAAGAGGAAGCTGAGATGTTCAGGGTTAGAGGGCGGCTAGATCAAATGAACGAAAGAGAGTTTATTTTTAGGGTTAATGTAGGTAGTGTTTCAGAGAAAGAGAAGGTTTTTTTTTTTTTTTTTTTTTAAAAAATATTTTTTTATTTAATTTTTAATTTTATAAATTATAATTATATAATACATATATATTTTAATAAAACACACGAATATACAAGTGACTCATGGATTACCAGTTAAGAACCTCAGAAAACACAGCCAGGGGATCCGGGAAGTTTGGAGAGGTCACAATGGTCCCGCTTAAAACCCAAACTTCTTAGACACCCAAGGTGTCGCCTATAGAACTCCTAGACACTGTATTAACAGAGGTGCTCATTGGAGTTACCATAAGTCAACTCATATGAAAAAAACTTTTTTTTTTTTTTTTTTTTTTTGGTAAAAAGAAACATAAACTTCAAATAATAAGAAAACAAATTAAGGGAAAGGATTAGAATGCTCCCCCTTGAAGCAATTAGGTCGAGCATAGATGTATTTGGATGTCACGACTTCCCCGTTTATGGGTAATTGAATGGGCTGCAAAATAGAAAAAAAAATTGCACGGGTAAGCTCATAAGAATTTACGAAAAATAAATTTATAAATAAATAAATAAAATTAAACATTGGGTTGCCTCCCAATAAGCGCTTGGTTTATAGTCGTTAGCCAGACTATTGGACTCTCATGCAATGTACTGAACAGGTTGGAGAGTCACATCCTCCTCTCTATGCTCAAAGCTCATCTCAATATAAGGCTTTACTCTATTCCCATTCACCATGAATGTCTGATTCTTCTCTTTGCTATGAACCTCCAAAGCCCCATGAGGGAAAACCTTTGTAACAACATAAGGACCATACCACCTAGACTTGAGCTTACCAGGGAAAAGTCTCAATTTTGAATTGTAGATCAACACCTTCTGTCCCACATGAAACTCCTTCCTAACTAGCTGCTTATCATGATACGCCTTGGTCCGCTCCTTATACAACTTAGCATTCTCATATGCATCATACCTCAACTCTTCTAGCTCATTCAGCTGTAACTTCCTCTTGTCACCTGCTTGTTGCATATCAAAATTGAATTTTTTAATAGCCCAATATGCTCTATGCTCCAACTCCACTGGTAGGTGACATGCCTTTCCAAAGACTAAACGATATGGGGACATGCCAATTGGGCTTTTGTACGCAGTCCGATATGCCCACAAGGCATCATTCAAGCGTAGAGACCAATCCTTCCTTATAGTATTCACTGTCTTCTCTAGGATGCTTTTGATCTCTTTATTGCTTATCTCTACTTGACCACTGGTTTGAGGATGATATGGAGTGCCAACCTTATGTGTGATCCCATATTTCTTCATTAAGGAAGCAAAAACTTGGTTATTGAAATGGCTACCTCCATCACTAATTATCGCCCTTGGTGTCCCAAACCTAGTAAAGATGTTATCCTGCAAGAATTTCACAACAACTTTGTGATCATTAGTTTTTGAGGGACAGCCTCGACCCATTTAGATACATAATCCACACCCACAAGAATATATAAATAACCAAAGGAGTTAGGAAATGGACCCATGAAGTCGATACCCCACACATCAAAGAGCTCCACCACTTGAATGTTTTGCAATGGCATTTGATTTCTAGAAGAGATATTCCCTGTCCGTTGGCATCTATCACAAGCCCTGCAAAACCAAAAAGCATCTTTAAACACATTAGGCCAATAGAACCCAGATTGTAATACCTTAAGTGATGTTCTCTTCGCTCCAAAGTGTCCTCCACATGCAAATTGATGACAATGTTGGAGAATGCTCATATGCTCCTCCTCTGAAACACATCTTCTGATAATTTGATCTGGACAAAATTTGAACAAGTAGGGCTCGTCCCAATAATAGTGCCTAGACATAGACACTAATCGTTTCCTTTCTTGGCTAGACATACCTGGAGGAAAAACCTTAGTAGTTATATAATTAACAATATCTGCATACCATGGAAGTTGTAAATCAATTGCAAATAACTGCTCATCTGGAAAGTTTTCACTCAAGGGAAGCTTGTTTTCTTCCTCATCATGAAGTAACCTGGACAAGTGATCTGCAACCACATTCTCACTACCCTTCTTGTCCTTAATCTCAAGATCAAATTCTTGCAGTAAGAGCACCCATCTAATCAACCTAGGCTTAGCATCTTTCTTACTAAACAAAAATCTCAAAGCAGCATGATCAGTGAAAACAATAACTTTGGAACCAATCAAGTAGGACCTAAACTTCTCTAAAGCAAATATAACAGCTAACAATTCTTTTTCAGTAGTAGAATAATTAAGCTGAGCATCATTTAAAGTTCTAGAAGCATAAAAAATAGCATGAGGTACCTTCTTAACTCTCTGACCCAGAACAGCTCCCAGAGCATAACACATAAGCTCGAATGGGAGGTTCCAATCAGGTGCCATCATAATGGGTGCAGATGTGAGTAGCTCTTTCAATGTATTAAAGGCTTTCATGCACCCTTCTGTCCACATAAACTCAACATCTTTAGACAATAATGCACAAAGAGGTCTAGAAATTTTAGAGAAATCTTTTATGAATCTTCTGTAAAACCCTGCATGCCCTAGAAAACTTCTCACACCCTTCACAGATGTAGGAGGAGGCAATTTTGATATGATGTCAATCTTTGCCTTGTCCACCTCAATGCCCCTGCTAGAAATTACATGACCTAAAACAAGACCTTGTTGTACCATGAAATGGACACTTTTCCCAATTCAGCACTAGGTTGCATTCCTCACATCTCTTTAGAACAAGCTGCAAATGGTTAAGACAATTATCAAAGTTAGAACCAAAAACACTGAAATCATCCATAAATACCTCTATAAATCTCTCCACCATGTCTGAAAATACGCTCATCATGCACCTTTGGAATGTGGCAGGTGCATTACACAAACCGAATGGCATCCTTCTGTATGCAAATGTGCCAAAGGGGCAAGTGAATGTGGTCTTCTCCTGGTCTTCTGGTGCTATAGCAATCTGATTATAACCACTATAACCATCTAGAAAACAATAATGACTATGACCTGCTAACCTTTCTAACATCTGATCAATAAAGGGAAGAGGAAAATGATCTTCCTGGTTTCATTATTGAGCTTTCTGTAATCAATGCAGACTCTCCAACCTGTGGTGAGCCTGGTAGGAACAAGCTCATTCTCTTCATTCTTTATCACTGTGATTCCACTCTTCTTAGGCACAACATGAACTGGACTCACCCATTTGCTATCTGAGATGGGGTAGATAATGCCAACATCCAAGAGCTTAAGAACTTCTGTTCTCACTACTTCCTTCATGTGTGGGTTAAGCCGTCTCTGAGCATCTCTGTTAGGCTTTGCATTATCTTCAAGGAGGATCCTGTGCATGCACTTGGATGGACTTATGCCTTTGATATCGGCAATGGTCCACCCTAATGCAGTCTTGTGCTCCCTAAGAACTCTCAATAGCTTCTCTTGTTCCACCAAACTCAAGTTTGCAGCAACTATCACTGGTAATGTCTGGTTCTCTCCCAAGTAAGCATACTTCAGTTGTTCAGGTAGTTGCTTCAATTCTAGATCTGGTGCCCTGACAATGGAAGGGACAAGAGTAGTATTAGTAGACACAAGAGTTTCAAAGCGATGTACATACTTACTTGGATAAGGCATAGAAGCCTCAAGAGAATGCACAGCTTCATGGAGGTCTATCTCTGTAACATCACATCCACGTTCATAATTCATCCTTGTGAGGCTGTGGGCTATGCATGCCTCCAATGGTTCAATGCTATGTACCTGAAACACTTGCTCCACAACACTTCCTACCACATCAATCTTGAAACAATCATGGTTATCATGTGGCAATTTGATAGTGTCAGACAACATGAATTCTATCTTCTTACCATCAACTTTCATGCGTATAGTACCCTTTTTTACACTTATCTTTGTATCAGCAGTTATCATAAAGGGCCTACCAAGAATAATAGGTAATGAAGATGGCATAGGAGAATCTTCCATATCCAGAACAACAAAATCAGCAGGCAAAATAAATTCATTTACCTGAACCAAAACATCCTCTAAAATACCTCTAGGTCTTCTGATGCTTCTATCTGCCAATTGCAATGTAATTGAGGTTGGTTTGAGCTCCCCCAACCTCAACTCCTCATAAACTGTATAAGGCATCAGATTGATGCTTGCTCCTAAATCAAGCAAAGCACGTTCAAATAACGGTCACCAACCCTGCAAGGAATTGTAAAACTACTGGATCTTTTAGTTTAGGTGGTAATTTTCTCAATAAAACCGCACTTACCTCCTCAGTTAATGCAACTTTCTCATGTTCCTGAAACTGTCTTTTGTGTGTGCAACAATCCTTTAAAAACTTAGCATAAGAAGGAATTTGTTTAATTGCATCAAGTAAAGGAATGTTGATTTCTACTTTTCTCAAAGTTTCAAAAATATCAAGAAGATATTTTTCTTTCTTTTGCTTAACTAACCTTTGAGGGAAGGGTGGAAATATCACCTTCTCCTTCTCACTTACCTTTGTGGCTGGAGAAGATTCAACATTTTCTTGTTCTTTCTTATCTGTCCCCACCTTGTTGTCAACTACCTTGCCACTTCTAAGGACTGTCACAGCCTTGAGCTGCTCCTGGCCCCCTGGATTAGGTATGGTTTGTGATGGAAACTCTCCTTTCTTCCTCTCACTCAACTCCTTTGCCAATTGCCCTACTTGTGCCTCCAATCTTTGAATAGCTTGGCTAGTTGTTGCTTCTAGTTTCTGAATGTTCTGACTAGTTAGAGCATTTGTCTGTTGCTGTGCAGTCAAGAATTGGAGTATGGCACCTTCAAGATTATTATTCTTCTTCTGGTCAGTATTTGGTTGTGCCACCTGTGATGAAGTATGATAATTACTTCCCTGTTGGAAGTTCTTCTGTTGCCCTTGTGGATTAAGCACATTTTGATTGTTGCTCCAAGAAAAATTTGGGTGGTCTTTCCATCCTGGATTATATGTGTTCGAATATGGATTGTTCTTGGGATGGTAGTTGTTTTGCCCCACATAATTAGCTTGCTCATGATCTGTAAAACAAGACATAGGACAAGTCTCAGTAGTATGATTAGAATGAGAACATATAGCACATACCTCGATTTTAGCAACTTGTTGAACTTGAGAGATGTTCTGAGCTGACATTGCTTTCACTAGTATATCTAACTTCTTCTCCATTGCTGCCATTTGACTCTGGACTCCATCATTTGTGCTAACTTCATATACACCTTTACCTTTCACTCCTTGTCTCCCTCTTGATGAAAATTGCTGAGAATTTTCACTTAGGGTCTCAAATAGCACAATGGCTTCATCACTACTCTTTTCCATAAGCACACCTCCACAACTTGAATCAACAAGACTTTTGTTAGTATCATTTAAACCTTCATAAAAAGCTTGTACCTGATCATCTTGAGATAGATTGTGGTGTGGACACTTGAGAAGCAACTCCTTGAAATGCTCCCATGCCTCAAAGAAAAGATCTCCATCCTTCTGTTGGAAGGTTTGAATCTCCCTTTTAAGTTGTCTTGTCTTTTGGGCTGGGAAAAACTTCTTCAAAAATTTAGTGGCCAATTGTTCCCAAGTAGTAATGGAACCTGCAGCCAGAGAATTCAACCACAACTTAGCATTATCTTTTAAGGAGAAAGGAAAAAGAATTAACCTGATTCCTTCTGTTGTCAAGCTTTGTATGTTTTGAGTCTTGCAGAGATCAAAGAAATCCCTAATGTGCAAGTATGGATCTTCAGAAGGTGTGCCTCTATAGTGTGGCACCATGTTAAGCAATTGAGGTGATAAATTGAAGCTGCCTTGCACATTTGGTTGGTAGGCAATGCATGATGGTTGATTAAGGTTTTGAGGGACAAAAGAGTCCTTCATTGGCCTTCGAACATGTTCATCCCCCATTTCATTCACAGTTTCCCTTTCAGCTTACTTACGAAGACGTGTAAGAGTTCGTTCAATCTCAGGATTGTAGACAACAACACCTAAATTTTGGGATCGACGACCTTGCATAAACAAAATTCAACCTGTAAAAGAAAACAAATAAAAAAAATAAAATTCAGCACAAACTAGTTACACAATCCGCGGCAGCGGCGCCAAAAACTTGTTGAACAAATAGTAACCTAAAAATTAAGCAACTATATGCACGTTTTAACTCGCAAGTGCACAAGATCAGATAAATAGTATAGAAAGCAAATACGAGATCGTTCCCACGAGGATTGGATTAATTTGTGCTTAATTTATTTTCCTTAAACTAAATGGCATTCGGTGTAGACAAAGTGTTCAAAATGATGATTTTCTTATGATGGTATTGAAAACTGAAAATTTAAATACTAAATATTGAAAACAACGTTTGATTAAAAATAGAATTGGATTGAGGTTAAAACAATGAGAAAACTAGTTAGGGATTCGATGTTCACCACTAATCTTTTTCCTTAAGCAAACGACATGCACAATGCTACAAAACAGATTTTGGATGCTTATGTTTGTCAACCTAAAGGCATGATATCTACTCTTTAAGTTATTGATTTCCCTAAACAACAAGTTAGGCATGGGTATCTATTCTAACTCTTTTCATTCTTAAAGTGTTTAGCATGGTATCTACTAAGTTGTACTTTAAGAATGCATAACACAATGGAAATCGACAAACACACAAATTCTAGAACATGGTATCTATTCTAGTTATTCATGATGATTAATTTCAAGAACTTATAACTAGTTCTTTTGTTACTTTCATAGGTACAAGACTCGGTCATCTAAATTTACCTATGTAACAAACTCAATACATAGCATGCATATGATGATCAAGCATAATATAACATATGTAAAGAGTAAAATATAATATGAAATTAATCAATAAGCATCACAAAAGTAGTTTATAGCAAAGACATATCGAAATCCTTAAAGAAACATGATTAGGGCTTCAATCGAGCCCTAACTAAAATATTTAGCTATCCATAATTTGAATGGATAGCAAGAACATACAAAACAGAAAATAAAAAGAGAAAGAAAAAGAAGATAGCTCTTTGATAAAGAAGACAACTCTTTGATGGTGTAAACAACTCTTTGATGGTAGACAACTCTTTGATGATGTAGACAACTCTTTGATGGTGTACAATGGAAATGTAATTTATGGAATGATATCCTCCTTTGAATGAGCTGAAACTCTCTATTTATAGGCTTCAAATTCGTCCTCCCCCTTGGCTGGTCTCTTAGCTGCCCATGTGTGGCAGCTCATGCTTTGTCTCCTATGTGCTTTGTCTCCCATGTGTGGCAGCTCATGCTTTGCAGCTGCCACAAGCTTTGCCTCCATGTGTGGTTGCTTTAATCACATGGATCAACAGCTGCCCATGCTTTGCCTCCATGTGTGGCTGCTTTAAGCACATGTGACAGCAAAGGTTTGTCTGTGAATCAGATTCGATTTTTGACATGCTGAGGGCTCCAGAATTATCCAATTGGGCTGAAATTTGGATATGTTATAGTAGACACCCATTGGAACAACTTCTATCAAGGGTGTCGCCCCATCTGACTTGTGCAAGTAGCTGAACTGGCAAACTGACCCATGAAAACTGGACTTATGCCTGGATTGTCTGTGAACCAGGTTCGGTATTTGACATGCTGAGGGCTCCAGACTTATCCAATGGGGCTGAAATTTGGATATGTTATAGTAGACACCCATTGAAACAACTTCTATCAAGGGTGTCACCCCATTTGACTTGTGCAAGTAGCTGAACGGAGGCTTGCAAAGTGACCCATGGAAACTGGACTGAGGCCCGAATGTTTGACCTTGAGCTACTAAATCATGTATAACTTCCTCTAGAAGACTCCAAATCATGCACCGTAAAATGCTACGGAAACTAGACTTCCGTATCTTTCCAATGATGTATGGCGCATTATCTAGTTCTTTTTGAGCAAGTACAGGTTAATCCGTAAATATGACTGATCTGCGGACACTGTTTTGAGCTAACTTGTCTTCAAAATGTAAATAATGAGTCTCAACCTTATTATACTAAAACATACACAAAACTTTATTAAAAGCACAAGTTTAACTCAAAAACATACCAAATCATAAGTTAGAATGGTACAAAAAAGATATGTAATTATGCACCGATCAGATAAGGACCAAATTCTTATACAACTTAAACAAATAAAAAATAAAATCTGTCAACCAAAAAGATTACATTATGACATAACAATTTAACTTCGAATTGTCTCATATTCACTGTCAACTACAACCTTAACAAAAAGATTATATTGTTACATCCAACACATGTGTTGACATTGGAAGAACATCCGATGCATGCTATTGAACAACTTGTTGAGGACGAAAAACATCATGTCATCGCTGTTCAAGAAATTATGGAGGAGGGAGAGTAATATGTGCTGACATTTGAAGAACATCCTACACATGATGTTGAATACCATGTTGAGGAAGAAAAACATTGTGTCATGGCTGTTCAAGAAATTGTGGAAGAGGGAGAGCAACATGTGCTAACATTTGAAGAACAGGTGGATGAACAATATCCAACACATGATTTTGAACACCTTGTGGATGAAGAATAACATCATGTCATGGTTGTTCAAGAATTTATGGAGGAAGAAGAACATAATGTCATGACTGTTTAAGAAATTGTGGAAGAGATAAAGTAACATGTGCTAACATTTGAAGAACATGCGGAGGAAGAACATCTTACATATGATGTTGAACACCTTGTAGAGGAAAAAGAACATAATATCATGGCTGTTCAAGAAATTGTGGAAAAGGAAGAGCAACATATGCTAACATTTGAAGAACATGTGGAGGAACAACATCCAACACATGATGTTGAACACCTTGTGGATGAAGAATAATATCATGTCATGGTTGTTCAAAAAATTATGGAGGAAAAAGAACATAATGTCATGACAATTCAAGAAATTGTGGAGGAAGAAGAATATTAGGTCATGACTATTCAAGAAATTGTGAAGGAGGGAAAGTAACATAAACTAGTTATTGAACAACAACCAGCAATTGTTGTTGTGAACTTGGACGAAGGAGAAGCAATTCGAGGCAAATGGGAAAAGATAAAAAGGAATGCCCCATTTATTATTAGGATGTTGAGCCCAGTGGATTTAGGCTAGGCCAGGCCCGGCTTCCCCAAACTAAAAGAAATATATGGGTTGGGCCAGGTTGGGCTTTTTCTACAAAATGAAAGCCCGAATCGGTGCCATGAGCTAGGGTTTAACATGCCTCGTCAAGCCGATCCAACTGGGCCAAATTTCTTGTTGAAAATAAATAAACAGTAGGATTTGATTTAATATTGTCCAATTTCTTATACAACTTACAAAAATAAAAATTAAAGTCTCCCAAACAAGAGATTACGTTATTACATAACAATTGAATTTTGAATTGTCTCAGATTCACTATCAACTACAAGCTTAACAAAAAGATTATATTATTACATCCAACACATGTGCTGACATTGGAAGAACAAGTGGAGGAACAACATTCAACACATGATGTTGAACACCTTGTGGAGCAAGAATAACATCGTGTTCTGGTTGTTCACAAAATTGTAGAGGAAGAAGAACATGTTCAAGAAATTGTGGAGGAAGAACATGTTCAAGAAATTGTGGAGGAAAAAGAATATCATGTCATGACTATTTAAGAAATTATGGATGAGGGAATGCAACATAAGCTGACTATTGAACAACAACCAACATTTGTTATTGTAAACTTGGACGAAAGAGAATTAATCCAAGGCCAATGGGAAAAGATAAAAAGAATTGCCTCATTTATCATTAGGAAGCTGAGCCTAGTGGACTTAGGCTAGGTCGAGATGAGCTTTACCAGACTAAAAGAAATATGTGGGTTGAGCCAGGTTGGGCTTTTTCTTCAAAATGAAAGTCTGAATCAGTGCCATGAGCTAGGGTTTAATAGGGTTCGTCAGGCCGGGCCAATTGGGTCAAAATTGGCTGGGCTAAAATGGGCTAACAATATAAATAAATATACAATTTTCATTATCGAAAATAAATAAATAGTACGATTTGATTTGATAAGACCCAATTTCTTATACAACTTGCAAAAATAAAAACATGTGCAGACATTGGAAGAACAAGTGGAGGAACAATATCTAACACACGATGTTGAACACCTTGTGGAGCAAGAATGACATCATGTCATGGTTGTCCACAAAATTGTAGAGAAAGAAGAACATGTTCAAGAAATTGTGGAGGAAGAAGAACATGTTCAAGAAATTGTGGTGGAAGAAGAACATGTTCAAGAAATTGTGGAGGAGGAAGAACATGTTCAAGAAATTGTAGAGGAAGAAGAACATGTTCAAGAAATTGTGGAGAAAGAATAACATGTTCAAGAAATTGTGGAGGAAGAAGAACTTGTTCAAGAAATTGTGAAGGAAAAAAAATATCATGTCATGACTATTCAAGAAATTATGGATGAGGGAATGCAACATAAGCTGGATATTGAACAACAACCAAATTTGTTATTGTGAACTTGGACGAAAGAGAATCAATGCGAGGCCAATGGAAAAAGATAAAAAGAATTGCCCCATTCATCATTAGGATGCTGAGCCGAGTGGACTTAGGCTAGGTCGAGATGAGCTTTAGCAGACCAAAAGAAATATGTGGGTCAAACCAGGCTGGGCTTTTTCTTCAAAATGAAAGCCTAAATCGGTGCCATGAGGTAGGATTTAACAGGGTTCGTCAGGCCGGGCCAATTGGGTCAAAATTGGCCGGGCTAAAATGGGCTAACAATATAAATAAATATATAGTTTTCATTATCGAAAATAAATAAATATTACGATTTGATTTGATAAGACCCAATTTCTTATACAATTTACAAAAATAAAAACATGTGCTGATATTGGAAGAACAAGTGGAGGAACAATATCTAACACATGATGTTGAACACCTTGTGGAGCAAGAATAACATCATGTCATGGTTGTTCACAAAATTGTAGAGAAAGAAGAACATGTTCAAGAAATTGTGGAGGAAGAAGAACATGTTCAAGAAATTGTGGTGGAAGAACATGTTCAAGAAATTATGGAGGAGTAAGAACATGTTCAAGAACTTGCGGAGGAAGAAGAACATTTTCAAGAAATTGTGGAGAAAGAAGAACATGTTCAAGAAATTGTGGAGGAAGAACATGTTCAAGAAATTGTGATGGAAAAAGAATATCATGTCATGACTATTCAAGAAATTATGGATGAGGGAATGCAACATAAGCTGGCTATTGAACAACAACCAAATTTGTTATTGTGAACTTGGACGAAAGAGAATCAATGCGAGGCCAATGGAAAAAGATAAAAAGAATTGCCCCATTCATCATTAGGATGCTGAGCCGAGTGGACTTATGCTAGGTCGAGATGGGCTGTAGCGGACTAAAAGAAATATGTGGGTCGAACCAGGCTGGCCTTTTTCTTCAAAATGAAAGCCTATATCGGTGCCTTAAGGTAGGGTTTAACAGGGTTCGTCAGGCCGGGCCAATTGGGTCAAAATTGGCCGGGCTAAAATGGGCTAACAATATAAATAAATATACAATTTTCATTATCGAAAATAAATAAATAGTACAATTTGATTTGATACGACCCAATTTCTTATTCAACTTACAAAAATAAAAACATGTGCTGACATTGGAAGAACAAGTGGAGGAACAATATCTAACACACGATGTTGAACACCTTGTGGAGCAAGAATAACATCATGTCATGGTTGTCCACAAAATTGTAGAGAAAAAAGAACATGTTCAAGAAATTGTGGATGAAGAAGAACATGTTCAAGAAATTATGGTGGAAGAAGAACATGTTCAAGAAATTGTGGAGGAGAAAGAACATGTTCAAGAAATTGTAGAGGAAGAAGAACATGTTCAAGAAATTGTGGAGAAAGAAAAACATGTTCAAGAAATTGTGGAGGAAGAAGAACATGTTCAAGAAATTGTGAAGGAAAAAGAATATCATGTCATGACTATTCAAGAAATTATGGATGAGGAAATGCAACATAAGCTGGCTATTGAACAACAACCAAATTTGTTATTGTGAACTTGGACGAAAGAGAATCAATGCGAGGCCAATGGAAAAAGATAAAAAGAATTGCCCCATTCATCATTAGGATGCTGAGCCGAGTGGACTTACGCTAGGTCGAGATGGGCTGTAGCAGACTAAAAGAAATATGTGGGTCGAACCAAGCTGGGCTTTTTCTTCAAAATGAAAGCCTAAATCAGTGTCATAAGGTAGGGTTTAACAGGGTTCGTCAGGCCGCGCCAATTGGGCCAAAATTGGCCGGGCTAAAATGGGCTAACAATATAAATAAATATACAATTTTCATTATCGAAAATAAATAAATAGTACGATTTCATTTGATAAGACCCAATTTTTTATACAACTTACAAAAATAAAAACATGTGCAGACATTGGAAGAACAAGTGGAGGAACAATATCTAACACACGATGTTGAACACCTTGTGGAGCAAGAATAACATCATGTCCTGGTTGTCCACAAAATTGTAGAGAAAGAAGAACATGTTCAAGAAATTGTGGATGAAGAAGAACATGTTCAAGAAATTATGGTGGAAGAAGAACATGTTCAAGAAATTGTGGAGGAGGAAGAACATGTTCAAGAAATTGTAGAAGAAGAAGAACATGTTCAAGAAATTGTGGAGAAAGAAGAACATGTTCAAGAAATTGTGGAGGAAGAAGAACATGTTCAAGAAATTGTGGAGGAAGAAGAACATGTTCAAGAAATTGTGATGGAAAAAGAATATCATGTCATGAGTATTCAAGAAATTATGGATGAGGGAATGCAACATAAGCTGGCTATTGAACAACAACCAAATTTGTTATTGTGAACTTGGACGAAAGAGAATCAATGCGAGGCCAATGGAAAAAGATAAAAAGAATTGCCCCATTCATCATTAGGATGCTGAGCCGAGTGGACTTATGCTAGGTCGAGATGGGCTGTAGCAGACTAAAAGAAATATGTGGGTCGAACCAGGCTGGGCTTTTTCTTCAAAATGAAAGCCTAAATCAGTGCCATAAGGTAGGGTTTAACAGGGTTCGTCAGGCCGCGCCAATTGGGCCAAAATTGGCCGGGCTAAAATGGGTTAACAATATAAATAAATATACAATTTTCATTATCGAAAATAAATAGATAGTACGATTTGATTTGATTAGACCCAATTTCTTATGCAACTTACAAAAATAAAAACATGTGCTGACATTGGAAGAACAAGTGGATGAACAATATCTAACACACGATGTTGAACACCTTGTGGAGCAAGAATAACATCATGTCATGGTTGTCCACAAAATTGTAGAGAAAGAAGAACATGTTCAAGAAATTGTGGATGAAGAAGAACACGTTCAAGAAATTATGGTGGAAGAAGAACATGTTCAAGAAATTGTGGTGGAGGAAGAAGAACATGTTCAAGGAATTGTGATGGAAAAAGAATATCATGTCATGAGTATTCAAGAAATTATGGATGAGGGAATGCAACATAAGCTGGCTATTGAACAACAACCAAATTTGTTATTGTGAACTTGGACGAAAGAGAATCAATGCGAGGCCAATGGAAAAAGATAAAAAGAATTGCCCCATTCATCATTAGGATGCTGAGCCGAGTGGACTTACGCTAGGTCGAGATGGGCTGTAGCAGACTAAAAGAAATATGTGGGTCGAACCAGGCCGGGCTTTTTCTTCAAAATGAAAGCCTAAATCAGTGTCATAAGGTAGGGTTTAACAGGGTTCGTCAGGCTGCGCCAATTGGGCCAAAATTGGCCGGGCTAAAATGGGCTAACAATATAAATAAATATACAATTTTCATTATCGAAAATAAATAAATAGTACGATTTCATTTGATAAGACCCAATTTTTTATACAACTTACAAAAATAAAAACATGTGCAGACATTGAAAGAACAAGTGGAGGAACAATATCTAACACACGATGTTGAACACCTTGTGGAGCAAGAATAACATCATGTCCTGGTTGTCCAAAAAATTGTAGAGAAAGAAGAACATGTTCAAGAAATTGTGGATAAAGAAGAACATGTTCAAGAAATTATGGTGGAAGAAGAACATGTTCAAGAAATTGTGGAGGAGGAAGAACATGTTCAAGAAATTGTAGAAGAAGAAGAACATGTTCAAGAAATTGTGGAGAAAGAAGAACATGTTCAAGAAATTGTGGAGGAAGAAGAACATGTTCAAGAAATTGTGATGGAAAAAGAATATCATGTCATGAGTATTCAAGAAATTATGGATGAGGGAATGCAACATAAGCTGGCTATTGAACAACAACCAAATTTGTTATTGTGAACTTGGACGAAAGAGAATCAATGCGAGGCCAATGGAAAAAGATAAAAAGAATTGCCCCATTCATCATTAGGATGCTGAGCCGAGTGGACTTATGCTAGGTCGAGATGGGCTGTAGCAGACTAAAAGAAATATGTGGGTCGAACCAGGCTGGGCTTTTTCTTCAAAATGAAAGCCTAAATCAGTGCCATAAGGTAGGGTTTAACAGGGTTCGTCAGGCCGCGCCAATTGGGCCAAAATTGGCCGGGCTAAAATGGGCTAACAATATAAATAAATATACAATTTTCATTATCGAAAATAAATAGATAGTACGATTTGATTTGATTAGACCCAATTTCTTATGCAACTTACAAAAATAAAAACATGTGCTGACATTGGAAGAACAAGTGGAGGAACAATATCTAACACACGATGTTGAACACCTTGTGGAGCAAGAATAACATCATGTCATGGTTGTCCACAAAATTGTAGAGAAAGAAGAACATGTTCAAGAAATTGTGGATGAAGAAGAACACGTTCAAGAAATTATGGTGGAAGAAGAACATGTTCAAGAAATTGTGGAGGAAGAAGAACATGTTCAAGAAATTGTAGAGGAAGAAGAACATGTTCAAGAAATTAAATTGTGGAGGAAGAAGAACATGTTCAAGAAATTGTAGAGGAAGAAGAACATGTTCAAGAAATTGTGGAGAAAGAAGAATATGTTCAAGAAATTGTGGAGGAAGAAGAACATGTTCAAGAAATTGTGAAGGAAAAAGAATATAATGTCATGACTATACAAGAAATTATGGATGAGGGAATGCAACATAAGCTAGCTATTGAACAATAACCAAATTTTTTATTGTGAACTTGGACGAAAGAGAATCAATGCGAGGCCAATGGGAAAAGATAAAAACAATTGCCCCATTCATCATTAGGATGCTGAGCCGAGTGGACTTAGGCTTGGTCGAGATGGGCTTTAGCAGACTAAAAGAAATATGTGGGTCAAACCAGGCTGGGCTTTTTCTTCAAAATGAAAGCCTAAATCGGTGCCATGAGGTAGGATTTAACAGGGTTCGTCAGGCCTGGCCAATTGGGTCAAAATTGGCCGGGCTAAAATGGGCTAACAATATAAATAAATATATAGTTTTCATTATCGAAAATAAATAAATATTACGATTTGATTTGATAAGACCCAATTTCTTATACAATTTACAAAAATAAAAACATGTGCTGACATTGGAAGAACAAGTGGAGGAACAATATCTAACACACGATGTTGAACACCTTGTGGAGCAAGAATAACATCATGTCATGGTTGTCCACAAAATTGTAGAGAAAGAAGAACATATTCAAGAAATTGTGGATGAAGAAGAACATGTTCAAGAAATTATGGTGGAAGAAGAACATGTTCAAGAAATTGTGGAGGAGGAAGAACATGTTCAAGAAATTGTAGAGGAAGAAGAACATGTTCAAGAAATTGTGGAGAAAGATGAACATGTTCAAGAAATTGTGGAGGAAGAAGAACATGTTCAAGAAATTGTGAAGGAAAAAGAATATCATGTCATGACTATTCAAGAAATTATAGATGAGGGAATGCAACATAAGCTGGCTATTGAACAACAACCAAATTTGTTATTGTGAACTTGGACGAAAGAGAATCAATGCGAGGCCAATGGGAAAAGATAAAAAGAATTGCCCCATTCATCATTAGGATGCTGAGCCGGGTGGACTTAGGCTAGGTCGAGATGGGCTTTAGCAGACTAAAAGAAATATGTGGGTCGAACCAGGCTGGGCATTTTCTTCAAAATGAAGGCCTAAATCGGTGTCATGAGGTAGGATTTAAAAGGGTTCGTCAGGCCGGGCCAATTGGGTCAAAATTGGCCGGGCTAAAATGGGCTAACAATATAAATAAATATATAGTTTTCATTATCGAAAATAAATAAATATTACGATTTGATGTGATAAGACCCAATTTCTTATACAATTTACAAAAATAAAAACATGGGATGACATTGGAAGAACAAGTGGAGGAACAATATCTAACACATGATGTGGAACACCTTGTGGAGCAAGAATAACATCATGTCATGGTTGTTCACAAAATTGTAGAGAAAGAAGAACATGTTCAAGGAATTGTGGAGGAAGAAGAACATGTTCAAGAAATTGTGGTGAAAGAACAAGTTCAAGAAATTGTGGAGGAGGAAGAACATGTTCAAGAAATTGCGGAGGAAGGAGAACATGTTCAAGAAGTTGTGGAGAAAGAAGAACTTGTTCAAGAAATTGTGGAGGAAGAAGAACATGTTCAAGAAATTGTGGAGAAAGAAGAACATGTTCAAGAATTGTGGAGAAAGAAGAACAGTTCAAGAAACTTGTGATGGAAAACAGATCTCATGTCATGACTATTCAAGAAATTATGGATGAGGGAATGCAACATAAGCTGGCTATTGAACAACAACCAACATTTGTTATTGTGAACTTGGAAGAAAGAGAATCAATGCGAGGTCAATGGGAAAAGATAGAAAGAATTGCCTCATTTATCATTAGGATGCTGCCCAGTAAACTCAGGCTAGGTCGAGGTGGGCTTTACCATACTAAAAGAAATATGTGGGTCGACCCAGGGTGGGCTTTTTCTTCAAAATGAAAGCCTAAATCGGTGCCATGATCTAGGGTTTAATAGGGTTCGTCAGGCCGGGCCAATTGGTTCAAAATTGGCCGGGCTAAAATGGGCTAACAATATAAATGAACATACAGTTTTCATTGTCGAAAACAAATAAATAGTACGATTTGAATTGATAAGACCCAATTTCTTATACAACTTACAAAAATAAAAACATGTGCAGACATTGGAAGAATAAGTGGAGGAACAATATCTAACACACGATGTTGAACACCTTGTGGAGCAAGAATAATATCATGTCATGGTTGTTCACAAAATTGTAGAGAAAGAAGAACATGTTCAAGAAATTGTGGAGGAAGAAGAACATGTTCAAGAAATTGTGGAGGAAGAAGAACAAGTTCAAGAAATTGTGAAGGAAGAAGAACATGTTCAAGAAATTGTGGAGGAAGAAGAACATGTTCAAGAAATTGTGGAGGAAGAAAAACATGTCCAAGAAATTGTGGAGGAAGAAGAATATGATGTCTTGACTATTCAAGAAATTATGCTTGAGGGAATGCAACATAAGTTGGCTATTGAACAACAACCAAATTTGTTATTGTGAACTTGGACGAAAGGGAATCAATGCGAGGTCAATGGGAAAGGATAGAAAGAATTGCCCCATTTATCATTTGGATGCTGAGCCGAGTGGACTTAGGCTAGGTCGAGATGGGCTTTACCAGACTAAAAGAAATAAGTGGGTCGAACTAGGCTTTGCTTTTTCTTCAAAATGAAAGCCTAAATCGGTGCCATGAGCTAGGGTTTAACAGGGTTCGTCAGGCCGGGCCAATTGGGTCACAATTGACCGGGCTAAAATGGGCTAACAATATAAATAAATATACAGTTTTCATTACCGAAAATAAATAAATAGTACGATTTGATTTGATAAGACCCAGTTTCTTATACAATTTACAAAAATAAAAACATGTGCTGACATTGGAAGAACAAGTGGAGGAACAATATCTAACACATGATGTTGAACACCTTGTGGAGCAAGAAAAACATCATGTCATGATTGTTCACAAAATTATAGAGGAAGAAGAACATGTTCAAGAAATTGTGAAGGAAGAAAAACATATTTAAGAAATTGTGGAGGAAGAAGAACATGTTCAAGAAATTGTGGAGGAAGAAGAACATATTCAAGAAATTGTGGAGGAAAAAGAACATGTTCAAGAAATTGTGAAGGGAAAAGAATATCATGTCATGACTATTCAAGAAATTATGGATGAGGGAATGCAACATAAGGTGGGTATTGAACAACAACCAAATTTGTTATTGTGAACTTGGACGAAAGAGAATCAATGCGAGGCGAATGGGAAAAGATAAAAAGAATTGCCCCATTCATCATTAGGATGCTGAGCCAAGTGGACTTAGTCTAGGTCGAGATGGGCTTTACCATACTAAAGGAAATATGTGGGTTGAGCCAGGTTGGGCTTTTTCTTCAAAATGAAAGCCTGAATCAGTGCCATGGGCTAGGGTTTAATAGGGTTCGTCAGGCCGGGCCAATTGAGTCAAAATTGGCCAGGCTAAAATGGGCTAACAATATAAATAAATGTACAATTTCCATTATCGAAAATAAATAAATAGTACGATTTGATTTGATAAGACCCAATTTCTTATACAACTTACAAAAATAAAAACATGTGCAGACATTGGAAGATCAAGTGGAGGAACAATATCTAACACACGATGTTGAACACCTTATGGAGCAAGAATAACATCGTGTCATGGTTGTTCACAACATTGTAGAGAAAGAAGAACATGTTCAAGAAATTGTGGAGAAAGAAGAACATGTTCAAGAAATTGTGGAGGAAGAAGAATATCATGTCATGACTATTCAAGAAATTATGGATGAGGGAATGCAACATAAGCTGGCTATTGAACAACAACCAACATTTGTTCTTGTGAACTTGGACGAAAGAGAATCAATGCGAGGTCAATGGGAAAAGATAGAAAGAATTGCCCCATTTATCATTAGGATGCTGAGCCCAGTGGACTTAGGCTAGGTCGAGATGGGCTTTACCAGACTAGAAGAAATATTTGGGTCGAACCAGGCTTTGCTTTTTCTTCAAAATGAAAGCCTAAATCGGTGCCATGAGCTAGGGTTTAACAGGGTTCGTCAGGCCGGGACAATTGGGTCAAAATTGGCCGGGCTAAAATGGGCTAACAATATAATTAAATATACAGTTTTCATTATCGATAATAAATAAATAATACGATTTGATTTGATAAGACCCAATTTCTTATACAGTTTACAAAAATAAAAACATGTGCTGACATTGGAAGAACAAGTGGAGGAACAATATCTAACACATGATGTTGAACACCTTGTGGAGTAAGAATAACATCATGTCATGGTTGTTCACAAAATTGTAGAGGAAGAAGAACATGTTCAAAAAATTGTGAAGGAAGAAGAACATATTTAAGAAATTGTGGAGGAAGAAGAACATGTTCAAGAAATTGTGGAGGAAGAAGAACATATTCAAGAAATTGTGGAGGAAAAAGAACATGTTCAAGAAATTGTGAAGGGAAAATAATATCATGTCATGACTATTCAAGAAATTATGGATGAGGGAATGCAACGTAAGGTGGGTATTGAACAACAACCAAATTTGTTATTGTGAACTTGGACGAAAGAGAATCAATGCGAGGCCATTGGGAAAAGATAAAAAGAATTGCCCCATTTATCATTAGGATGCTGAGCCAAGTGGACTTAGTCTAGGTCGAGATGGGCTTTACCATACTAAAAGAAATATGTGGGTTGAGCCAGATTGGGCTTTTTCTTCAAAATGAAAGCCTGAATCAGTGCCATGAGCTAGGGTTTAATAGGGTTCGTCAGGCCGGGCCAATTGGGTCAAAATTGGCCGGGCTAAAATGGGCTAACAATATAAATAAATATACAATTTTCATTATCGAAAATAAAAGAATAGTACGATTTGATTTGATAAGACCCAATTTCTTATACAACGTACAAAAATAAAAACATGTGCAGACATTGGAAGATCAAGTGGAGGAACAATATCTAACACACGATGTTGAACACCTTGTGGAGCAAGAATA
This sequence comes from Prunus salicina, assembly GCA_020226455.1. Classification (NCBI taxonomy): domain Eukaryota; kingdom Viridiplantae; phylum Streptophyta; class Magnoliopsida; order Rosales; family Rosaceae; genus Prunus; species Prunus salicina. Next base: position 3,886,108 of record CM035345.1, on the reverse strand, counting down.
ACATCATGTCAGGGTTGTTCACAAAATTGTAGAGAAAGAAGAACATGTTCAAGAAATTGTGGAGGAAGAAGAACATGTTCAAGAAATTGTGAAGGAAAAAGAACATGTTCAAGAAATTGTGATGGAAAAAGATAAAAATGGTTGCTACATTTATCATTTGGATGTTGAGCCCAGTGGACTTAGGCTAGTCCGGACCTAGCTTTATTAGACTAAAGGAAATATATGGACCAGGCTGGGATTTTTTTACAAAAGCAAAGTCCAATCCCGCACCATGGGATAGGCTTTAACAAGCCTCATTAGGCTGGGCCAAGTGAGCCAAAATGGACTGCGCTGAAATAGGCTAATAATATATAAATAAATAAAAAGTTTATTTGTTGAAGAAAAAAAAAATTAATTGTAGGATTTGATTTGATAAGGCCCAATTTCTCATATAACTTACAAAAATAAAAAATTAAAGTCTCTCAAACAAAAAGAGTTGCATTCTATCACATTTGGATCTAAATGCTTGTGTAATGTGAAAAATGGATTGTGTAATGTTGCAGTGTTTGAGCTAGAAACACTTTCTTGGCGGTTATGGACAAAGTGCCAAGAGTTCCAAGGCTCTCTTCATCACACTTTTGTGTTTTAATTTCATCAGCTTGATTGTCATCTTGGCCTTAAGTGCTGAGGAAAATCTGACAATTCAAGCGCCACCTTTTCACTTTAAATTTGAGCAACCACCCTTCCATGCATCCTTCCATTAAACTAAAAACATGCAATAAGTTCATCAATTATAACTGAAAACATTGTGTTATAAGTCATACCAAGTGCAGCAGCCACATCCTCAGATGCACTAGCCTTGCGCTTGCCCTATTGAAGGATGATAAGCCATGTGACGATAATGAAGGCCCCAAGAACACTACAACATAAACAAATCTACAATTAAGTCTTTTGAAAATTATCAATACCTAGAATAAAGTTTGGTAAAGTAAAATATGTAGGAAACTCTGCAGTTTTTACCTTCCTACATGTAAGGATAGTCAATGGGTCGAGTTGGGCTGGGCTGGGCTAGTCCAGCCCAAGTTCAGTGGACTTAGGTTTTTAAAAACTTATTATAATAATACATCTTACTAAAACTTTGATTTCTTCTCGTTGTTCATGTGATAGACTAGAGCACATTGCAATTAGTGAGAGGCGCAGCCAAGCAAAATTGTTTGGCATGTTGATGGTGATTACTAGAGGTTTGGTTGTAGGGCTGTATAATGGCCCAACCATCACAATGTTGCAGCCTTCACACATCAGCGGCCTGTTGCGTGGGCAAATCTCACGGCCTAGTGCTCCGGGCCGAGGGGATGTGCATGAACACGTGACGTCCTTCTTTTGGATGCGGTGCGGTTGTGCGTGCGCGTGCCAGCACGGTCTACCGTGCGTCGAGATGGTGATGAGGTTCAGGTAGAAGATGTTCAATTGATGCGCCTGTTTTGAGTTGGACTTCTAATCAAATGATTGTGGCCGAGAGAGGAACTTATCTCGGCCGTTAGGTTCACGGCTTGAGCTACAAGGCCGTTGTGTGGTGGTGTTGGTGGTGGGTTTTAGGCGGTGCTCCGGTGAGTTGCTCAAAGAGCGACGGTCGTATGATATATGGGGTGAATGAGATGATAACAGGGATGGTGCTCCGGCGCCTTGAAAAATCAAGGACTGTATGATATATTGATGAATGGATTTTTCTTACAATCTACCACTACTCCTAGGAAAGCAATTAAAGGTATTGAAAGTGCATTACAGGAAAAGATAACAGGGATGGTGTGCTCGGCCGTGTCTCTTACGACCTTCGGCCTCGGCCCATAATACCGCGGTCGCAAGGCCGAGAGGATTCTGCCTTCAGATCCTTTTGTTTTTTAGGAAGGCAAAATTCCTAACGAAACGTGGCCGTTTTTAGTTCATGAGCAGGTGCCACGGCCGAGAAGAAGTTCCTTCGGTCAGTTTATGGTCGTGATTTATTAGGCACAAACATTGCCCCCACATCCCTGGATTCTTTGGTCGTGACCTGGATAGAGGCCGAATGGATTCCAAGGGATGGACCTTTTGCATTCCTCCTGAAGTGATTGACAGTTGGCGCTTTAAATGCGTAGGTCAATCGGCGCATTAAATGCGCAAGCACGTCGCTTAAGCCATCATTGCCTTGATTCGCTCGAGGGTGTCGCTTCGTTTCGTCAGATGAAGCGACGGCCTCTGGGCTCTTGACACGTCATCGTGCTCTTGAATGTGCTGCCAGATTGCTACGTCTCTCGAGAGAACCATGCCAATTTTCGAGAGAGCCACGTTCATTTTCGAGAGTGCCACATCCATTTTCGAGAGAGCCACATCCATTCTCGAGAGAGCCGCGCCCATTCGTTTGAATTCTAGTGCCAATATAAAAAGCCTTGCCCTCTTCATTTTTCTCTACGCTGCCAGAAATCCCCAAGTCCAAAAAGCTCTCTCTGCCCTTTCTAGTTCCCTCAGCAAAACTTCTTTCCTTGGCTAAGGAAAGTCTTCTCTCAATTAGTGGCCTCGTTCTTCTTTCACCCCTTTCTCTTCCATTCCAGCCTGCTCTAATGACCTCCCCCCCGTAGCTTCTCCAAATCTGGGTTTGGTTCGCTGATCGTGGCCTGGTCCAGATGGCTTCTCCTCTCCTGCTGATGAGGCCGTGGAGAAATTGTAATGTGATTGATGAAGATGGGAGGGCCTGGTGTGATAAATCCAACTTAACCATGTTTGTTTGGCTTAGTTCCTCGGTCGCACCCATGCCCAGAGTGACGTTCCTGGCTTCCCCCAGCCACCTTTGTGCCCAGAATGACGGCCCTTCCATGGCCTCGGCCACGTTGTGAGTGGCGGCCCTGACTTCAACCTGGTTTTGCCCATGGCCCGAGTGACGGCCCTTCCTCTGGCCGAAGCGACGGCCTTGGCTTCGACTCAGCCATGTCCAAAGTGCCGCCCCTTCCTCTGGCCGAAGCGACGGCCTTGGCTTCGACTCGGCCATGTCCAGAGTGCCGCCCCTTCCTCTGGCCGAGGTTAGTGAAGCTGTGGGCGGTGGAGGCACTGCCTAGGGAGGAATCACCCGTCTGCTTTAGATAAGGGATCAAGTAGTAGCCATTCATAGATTTGGAATGTACTCTATATTTTCGCACATGTATGTTTATATGTTTCATTCGGCCAGGACCGGCCGTTCTTTTTGTAACTACGACCCTTATCTTTAATTTAAATGAAGTATAACTTTTTTCCTGAATGTGTGTTTTTCTTTCATCCTTGTCGTGTTTACTCCATTTGATTGTGAACTTCATAATCCATTTTTGGCCGTCTCCCATAATGACGGGGTATATTTCTTCAAATACTGGCCGTTTATTGGCAAGTTGTGCCATTCTCCATCCCTGTCTTTTAACTGAAATGCCCCTCGGCCAAGAACTCGTTCGATAATAAACGGCCCTTCCCAATTGGGCGAGAATTTGCCGAACCGAGGGTCCTTAGTCCCAATGGGAAGCACGGCACGCCATACCAAGTCTTTTGCTTCACCTTCCTGTTGTAGGCCCTCGCCGCGATCTGCTTTTGTGCCTGCATTAGGTTATAAGCGTCAAGTCTGGATTGCTCCAAATCTTTTAACTCCTGAGCCATGGCTTGCGCATAGCCCTTCCCTTCCTGCCCAGGTTGTTCGGTCACGTGGAGAGGCCGAACCTTTAACTCCATCGGAACGATGGCGTCATGGCCGTAGGTTAAGGCATAAGGGGATGTCCCAGTAGCCGATCGTTTTGAAACTCGGTAAGCCCCAAGGGCTTCAGGGAGTAAGTCGTGCCATGCCCTAGGTTTTTCCTCAATCATTTTCTCAAGGATGCCATTGATTACCTTGTTGCTTGCCTCAGCCTGTCCGTTAGACTGTGGGTAGTAGGGTGTCGAGTGGACCAATTTGATCCCCATCCTTTCGGCGTACTCTTGAGTCTCGGCTGATGCGAAAATTGGGCCATTATCGGCCGTGATAGTTTTGGGTATACCGAATCTGTGAACGATGTGATTTTCGAAGAACCTGACCACCTGTGTGCTAGAAATGGACCGATAGGACTCCGCCTCGACCCATTTAGTGAAATAGTCAGTTGCTACTAAAATTCAAGCGTGCTGGTTGGACACGGCTGGGTAGATTTTGCCGATGATATCCACGGCCCACCCTCTGACCGGCCATGGTTTAGTAATCGGGTGGAGGGCTTCAGCTGGTACCCTTTGTATGGGGCCGTAGATTTGACACTTGATACATTCCCTGGCATATTCTATGCAGTTCTTTAAAAAGGTCGGCCAATAATAGCTGTACCTCCAGACCAACCATCTCATCTTGACGCCAGACTGGCGAGCGCCGCAAATCCCTTTGTGAGATTCGGTCATGATAACCTTAATATCTTCGGCGCTGGGGCATATGAGTAACAAGCCGTCTGATCCTTTTCAATACAGCTCGTTCTGATAAATCAAATAACACCGGGCTCGGAAACGAGTGGTCCTTTCATGGTTGCCGGAGGGGTCATGCAGATATTTGACTATGGGGTAGCACTAGTCGGCTTCGGCCGTTTCGACCTCGTCGGTAATTTCGGCCGATGATACTTGCGTCGTCATTCCTCACTCGGCCAAAGCCGGCAGGGTACGCTTCTCAATTCTTATCACGCCGTCGTGGTCGCTGTCTGGGATGTTCACTCCTGATGCAACCTGGGCCATCTCATTGGCCTCATGGTTTTCGGCGCGCGGTACGTGAATGAAGGAGATCCTAGAAAATTGATCGGTCGTATTGAGGGCCGTTACATAGTACATGGTCAAATTCTCGCTCATGCACTGGTAATCCCCGGTCAGTTGGTTAATTACCAGCTGAGAATCACCGTAGACCAGGACACGGGTTGCCTTCATCTCTTTTAGAATTTCAAGACCGATGATGAGCGCTTTATACTCGGCCTGATTATTGGTGCATTTGAAATCAAGTTGGAATGCAAATTGCCACCTTTGTCCTTGGGGGGACTTGATCACAACCCCGATCCCAGATCTAGTCTCGGTACTAGAGCCATTGAAGTACATGGTCCAGTAGTTCTTCTCCATGCGAGCCATGCCAATCTCGACCTCCAACTCTTCTTCCTACCCCTAAGCCGGGTGGTGAGCCAAGAAATTGGCCAATGCCTGACCTTTGACCGACTTCTGAGCCACATATTGGAAGGTGAACTCGGCCGAGTGAGCATATATTTGATGAGGTCGGTCTTGGAGATGATCTGAACGACTGAAGGAAGCATATAATGGCGCAACTTGGTAGCCGCGAAATAAAGTGTCAAGCATAATTTCTCGATTGGTGAATAGTTCAGCTCGGCCATGTTAAGGGTGCGGCTCAGATAGTGCACTGCTTGTTCTCGTTTAGACTCGTTGTTCTAAGCCAGCAGACAACCGACAAAGCCCTCTGAAGCCAAAATGTAAAGCCTCAAGGGTTTCCCTCTTTTCGGTGGCATAAGGACCGGTGGTTGAGATAAATATTTCTTGATGTCGTCGAGGGCCGCTTGATGTTCTGCTGGCTTGCACAGCGTTGGTTTCGAAGGGTTTTTTGTCGGCCGGGTGTATGGATACCCTCTGGCCGTCCCAAAAGAACAACAGTCGGAAGAGGGAAGACGGTATGCACCCGGACTGATGGATCCAGTCACAACCGAGCAATATATTGTAGTCCACACTGGATTCGACTACGTAGAAAGCTGCGACTCTCGTCTGGTCGGCCACGGTGATTTTTAGCGGCAATACTCCGATGGTCTTAGATTTATTGCCGACAAAGCTGCTCATGACCACGTCACTGGGGATGAGGTCCTCTCTTGACTTGTCCAGCTTCTTCATTAGGGAATAGGGAAGGATGTTGACCGTCGCCCCGCAGTCAAGGAAGACCTTGGACATGGGCACACCCTCTACATGAGCCGAGATATACAACGGCTTGAGGTGTCGGTATTTGTTTGGCTCGTCTCTGGGTATTACCTCGTTAAAAGCCACGACCAACAACTCTTCCTTTGTTTTCGGCCTTTGACCAAGCTACTCCTCGGCCACGTCATTATCCAGGTCGTTAGTCTGGCCTCATGGGGCTAAAAACTCGGACGGTAGCACCAAGACCATGTTCATGTTGACCTCCTTTGGCTCCTGCTAGTTTTCCCCACCAGCTTCCTATTCGACCTTACGGCCGCCCTTGGCGAGGGTTTTCTCCTCAACCATCCCGAGGATCCCCTCGTATTCCTCGTCGGAGATTCCCAACGTGGGGTCGTCTTCGGCCTCGTGTCCAAAATAAGGGTCGCCGCGGCCCTCGACCATAGGCCTTGCAGTCCCAGGGGTACCGTCTGCGGACACTTTGATCTCAGGGGGGTCCGTGGCCTCGACCTCCTCCTCGAGGGCTCGCCTAGCCTTAGCTAACGCATCCTTGGCCATTAAATAGTCGTCCAGACAACTCACCCGGGCCCTCTCCTCGGTCGTCAGACCAAAGATAGTGTCGGTCGGAGTCACAGTAAAATACTTGCGGAGGTATTCTAAGTCGCTCCTGCTAAAAGGGGCCTTGTCCTCCAATCTTCCCTGATCGGGTCGGTAACCTGGCATCCCTCTTGCCTTGGCCTCTCGGTTTGCCTGATATACGGCCTTAATGGCCGAGTCGGATCCCCTGGTAATGAGGAGCCCTTCCGCCTTAGCGTTTTTAAGAGCCAACTCCACGATTTCACGGTTCTCAGAGGTCATGCCGTATAGGTCGATGGCCGAGTGGTCCTTATGGAATTCCATGAGAAAGGACAAACCGTTGGCCGAAAAGGGGGGTCCTTTCCATGGTAGACGTCGATAATACCCTCATCTTTTTTTCCCAGGGCTGCGGCCTTTGGTTCGGCCGAAATGGCCTCCATTCCGCGAAGATCCCCGTCTTGCCTAGGATGCCACGTCCTCGGAGGCTTGATATTGGCAGCCTTTGGCGTGGGGGGGACGATTGGTACAAATGGTGGCTCGTTTGCGGTTGCCATCTTCTTTTGGCGTTTGGATCCCTCGGCCTGGGTCGTTTGTACCCTGGCCTGCTGAACCTGTCTTTACATCCTTCTCAGCTGGGTTCTTGTCAGTGGTTGGGCGCTGCCCCCAGGTTGTGCGTGATACCAATAGTTATCCCATACGACCGGTGGTTTGAAAGTCTTCAGCGGCCTAGGAGTGGCTCCGTCTTTGTGGCCCACCGAGGTACTGGGGCTTTGTGCTACTAGTCGGTCGAAAACAGCCCTGCTTGCTAGTCGACGGTCGTACTGGCCGCCGAATTTCTTTATAGTTGGTGGAGATGGCTCGACGGCCTTTCTTTTGTTCTCTAGCGGTCTGAGCTGCCCGATCTCATACTTGCACCGACTGCACAGTACCGGCTCTGGTTCAGCCAACAGCTCCTTTCCTTTTGCCGGCCGACGTTCTTCCCTATATTCTGCCCGGAGCTGAGCATTGACCATGTTGATGACAGGTGGAGGGAATGGCTTGGAGTCGACCATCATGGCCGTCTTTTCCAGGAACTGGAGCTTCTTTTCATCTATCAACCTCTGGATGACGTCTCGCAGAACAACGCAGTTATTGGTGTTGTGAGACCAGGAACTGTGGTATTTGCAGAATGTCTTCCCTTTGAGCTCTTCGAGTTTCGGGATTTTATGGCCGAAAGACAATTTGACCTTTTTCTCAGACAACAGCAAGTCAAAGATAGCTTCAGCCCTGGTCAAATCAAAAGTGTAGGCCTTCGTTTCTCGAGTCGCGAATTTGGCGTCGAAAATCTTGGTGCGACTGTTGTCAGCCTTGACCAGTCCTTTGCAGACGAATGGTTTGTCTATTCTGACCTCGGCTGAGCTCATCTCAACCTCGTCGCTCTCAGCCTCTGCGGGGTCGTTTGCTTCGGCATAGCTGACGACAGGATTTCGATAACAAGTCCCTTTTGAAGCCGTCCTCCTCTGCATCTCCTCTTTCAACAAGGATGCGTATCGATCCACCTTGTTGATCAAGTCGTGCATGTCCCGGAATTCAATTCCCCGGAATTTCTTCTGGTATTCGAATTCCAATCCTTCTTCGGCCATCTTGACAAATTCCCTCTCCGGTAGGTTCGTGCGGCACCAGTTCCTGCATGTTTTGAACCGTTGCAGGTAGTCACGAGGTGATTCGTCTACCGCCTGGCTCATCCTTGCCAGCTCAGCGACCATTATTTCTCGGTTGGTCTGATAGAAATGTTCGTAGAATATCCTTTCCATATCAGACCAATCCCTCACCGAATTTGGCGGAAGGTTTATGAACCATGAGAACGCCGCGCCGATCAGAGAGTGAACGAATAGACGGAGCTTCTGGGCGTTTGAATCGGCCTCTCCGCACTGGGCCGTGAAGCGGCCTATGTGTTCAATGGAGGAGGTCTGCCCATCCCCGGAGAATAGAGTGAATTCTGGCAACCGATAATTCTGGGGGAGAGGGGTTCGGTCAATTTCTAGCGGGTACGGTCTGGTATACCTCGGTGCTTCTGGGTGCCTCTGAGCCAGGCCGTCCTCGATCATTCGCCGGACTTCTTCGAATCGGAGCCCTCGGGGGGGTGCTTCTTGCTGGACCGCGACCGGCCGTGGAACTTGCTGGACCGCGACCGGCCGTGGAACTTGCCTTATCTGTTGGGCCGCTTGAACGGGGGGTTCGTCCATTGCGATCGAGCCGGGCGGTACTAGATAAGCGCCATGGGTTTGACCAGGGTGCGTGTGTGCTGCCGTGAGGATGGCCGAACCGTAATGAAGGTGAGAGCCTAGGGGAAATAACGGCGCCTGCAATGGTGAAACGGTCGGATTACTCTGACCGTATAGCTGTGATGAAGCAGCGGGCGCGTTGCTTGGGCCAGGATGGGTCTGGACGGCCAAGGTGTGAACTGGGCCGGCTTGTTGGACCGCAGAATGCATGGGGCTGCTTTACCCCAATGATACGGCCAAAGTATGGAGCGGACCGTACGCCATTTCTACTGGGCGGGTTGGTCCGGGATTTACCCATGCTGGCTGGGACTGCCCCCAGCTATTCGTCGGCGGCTGAGAATGCTAGCCGTAACCTGATGCCTGGGTGCGGGCAGAGGCACCGAGGCTGCTGCTTTCGCCGTAGGGCTCAAACCTCTCGCGCTCTTGGCCTCTCTGTCCGGCTCCAGAGGCGTTACAGACGAGGCATCCTCTCCTGGAAGAGCGTCCGCAGCTCTGTGGAGAATCTATCCATCGCGGCCATAAAGGATGTCACTATCCTGTAGGCCTGCTTATCCATCAGATCCTCCACTATTGCTTGCTCTTGTACGGACTCGGCCGTACGATCTGTCCTTATTGGATCGCTGGCCGAGATTCTGACTGCGTGTTCGGTCTTGGTTATAGTGATTGGTGAGGTGGACTCAGGAGCCTCAGAAGTCATTTCAACTGTTTTCTTCTTGAGCTTTGCATATGCCCTAGTTTCAACCATGAGTTTTTGACAAAGGTGCCACTGGGCGTGCCAAAAGTGTTGCGTGCGCAAATCTCACGGCCTGGTGCTCCGTGCCGAGGGGATGTGTGTGAACACGTGACGTCCTTCTTTTGAATGCGGTGCGGTTGTGTGCGGGCGTGCCAGCACGGTCTACCGTGCGTCGAGATGGTGATGAGGTTCGAGCACAAGATGTTCAAGTGATGCGCCTGTTTTGGGTTGGACTTCTAATCAAACGATTGTAGCCGAGAGAGGAACTTATCTCGGCTGTCAGGTTCACGGCCTGAGCTACAAGGCCGTTTAGTGGTGGTGTTGGTGGTGGATTTTAAGCGGTGCTCCGGCGCGTTACTCAGAGAGCGACAGTCGTATGATATAAGGGGTGAATGAGACGATAACAGGGATGGTGCTCCGATGCCTTGAAAAATCAAGGGTCGTATGATATATTGATGAATGGATTTTCCTTACAATCTACCATTACTCCTAGGAAAACAATTAAAGGTATTGAAAGTGCATTACAGGAAAAGATAATTTGCTCCGTGGGAGGCTTTTGGTTTGGTGTTGGACCTTTTGAATGTAGTCTTGAGCTTAGTATTTATAGGGGGAGTCCTGGAGGGCCAATCGAGGCTGAAAAAGGTCTGCATGGTGGAGTCTGATCAGGGCAAGTGGGTAGTCAAATCGGCATTTGGGATCGTGAAGCATGGTGGTGTGACCCCCATAAATCTCGGCAAATCTTGGCCACCGCCCTGATCGTCGGTTCTGCGCCCTTGGCCGTGGGAACGCATTTAATGCCCTGGTCTAGTGGTTGGTGAACTGACCTCAAGTTGTAAGAATACTTGTGAGAATGTTTGCGCCTAACCACTCTAATTCCTGTTACCAAATCCTGACTTCAGTCACCTCCCTCGTGCATTAAATGTTTCTTGTGACCAGAGGGTTTGTTGAGATAGTCAGAGGCACTACTTCATTAAATGGGGCGTGGGACCCTGAGGCCACGTGGCGATTTAACCATAGTATCTTCGGCCGTGTCTCTTACGGCCTCGACCCATAATACCGCGGTCGCGAGGGCGAGAGGATTCTGCCTTCGCATCCTTTCGTTTTTTAGGAAGGCAAAATGCCTAACGAAACGTGGCTGTTTTTAGTTCATGAGCAGGTGCCACGGCCGAGAGGAAGTTCCTTCGGTCAGTTTATGGTCGTGATTTATTGGGCACAAACACGACCGAAATGTCATTTCTCATCGGCTGATTGAGAATTGGATCTGAGGTCCATTGCTGGTGTCCTTCTCGGTGCTTGGCAGTGTTTTGTACCTCATCTTGATGGTAAGTTTCGTTGTTCTTTGAAAAAATTCATCTTTTACATTTGTCTATGATGCGAGTTTGAAAACCTTGAATTCATTTTGAATATGATGGTTTCTTTTTGCTTGTGACTCCATTAAGAAACGAATGCCTCGCCTCTATTTCTCACAACATCTATATGCACTCTAGGTGCATTGATGAATTTGATTGTTGCTGTTGCAATGGAGAGTGGATCCGAATTTGCTTGGGTCGTGGCGCTAAACACAAAACTCATCTACTATCTATATGCGTTAGGTTTAAGAAAAGTAATATGAAGTGATTTTGTATTTTTATTGCTTTATAGTATAAATGATTTATAGTTTTGACCTTGGTCATTTAGGGAATTGTGGTTTCGAGTTTTATGTCATTCCTACAGAGCACGCTGTTGCGGGAGAGAGGTGCTGTTTTCTTGACGCTGTTTATCCCCATATCCACAATTTTTGTCATGATGGTGGGTGCTATAGTGCTTAAAAAGGTCATACATGTAGGAAGTTAAAAACCTGCACAGTTCCCTACATATTTTACTTTAACTAACTTCATTCTAGGCATTGATAATTTTCGAAGGACTTAATTGTAAACTTATTTATGTTGTACTGTTCTGGGGGCTCTCATTATCATCACAGGGCTTTTTATCTCAATGGGGCAAGTGCAAGGCTAGGGCATCTGAGGATTCCTGCCGCCTTTCCATGCATCCTTCCATTGAACTAAAAAAATGCAATAAGTCAGTAACAAAAAAATAAAATAAAAATGCATAACCAACATCTCATCATCAATTATAACTGAAATCATTGTGTTATAAGTCATACCAAGTGTAACTACCATCTTCAGATGCACTAGCCTTGCGCTTTCCCCCATTGAAGCAGGATAAGCCCTATGATGATAATAAGAGCCCCAAGAACACTACAACATAAACAAATCTACAATTAAGTCCCTTGAAAACTATCAATGTCTAGAATAAAGTTAGGTGAAGTAAAATATGTAAGAAACTCTGCAATTTTTACCTTCCTACATGTAAGGATAGTCAATGGGTCGAGCTAGGCTGGGCTAGGAAGCCCAAGTTCAGTGGACTAAGGCTAGGTCGAGCCGGGCTTTGCTAGATTAAAGGAAATGTATGGGCTAGTCCAGGCTGGGTTTTTTTCTACAAAATCAAAGCCTGAGCCCGTTTCATAGGCTAGGCTTTTATTGACCCCGTCGGACCAGGCCAAGTACGCAAAATGAGCGGGCTGAAATGGGCTAACAATATAAATAAATAAATAGTTTTTTTATTGAAAATAAATAAACAGTAAGATTTGATTTGATAAGGCCCAATTTCTTATACAACTTACAAAACTAAAAATTAAAGTCTCCTAAACAAAAAGATTACGTTATTACATAACAATTGAAATTTGAATTGTCTCAGATCCACTATCATCCACAACCTCAACAAAAAGATTATATTGTTACATCCAACACATGTGCTGACATTTGAAGAAGAGGTGGCGAAATAACATCCAACACATGATGTTGAATAATACCTTGCGAAGGAAGAAGAACATCATGTCATGGCTGTTCAAGAAATTAAGGAGAAGGGAGAGCAACATGTGCTGATATTTGAAGAACAGGTGGAGGAGGAACATCCAATACATGATGTTGACCACCTTGTGGAGGAAGAAGAACATCATGTCATGGTTGTTTAAAAAATTTATGGAGGAAGAAGAACATCATGTCATGGTTGTTCAAGAAATTGTGGAGGAGGGAGTGCAACGTGAGCTGGCTATTGAACAATAACCAACAAATGTTGTTGTGAACTTGGATGAAGGAGAATCCATTTGAGGCCAATAGGGAAAGATAAAAAGGGTTGCTACATTTATCATTTGGATGTTGAGCCCAGTGGACTTAGGCTAGTCCATTCGTTTCTTTACTAGACTAAAGGAAATATACGAGCAGGGCTGGGTTTTTTCTACAAAATTAAAGCCCGAGCCATGGGCTAGGCTTTAACGGTCCTCATCATGCTGGACCAAGTGGGCTGATTTGAAACAGGCTAACAATATAAATAAATAAACTTTTAAAAAAAAATTAACAATAGTATTTGATTTGATAAGGCCCAATTTCTCATATAACTTACAAAAATAAAATTAAAGTCTCCCAAACAAAAAGAGTTGCATTCTATCACATTTAGATCTAAATGCTTGGTAATGTGAAAAATGGATTATGTAATGTTGCAGTGTCTGAGCTGGCAACACTTTTTGGGCAGTTATGGACAAAGTGTTGTTGGCTGCGCAAATCTCTTCGGCCTGGTTCTCCGGGCCGAGGGGACGTGCGTTTAACACGGAGTCCTACTTTTGGATGTCGTGCAGTTTGTGCGCGGGCGTGCCAGCACGGTCTACCGTGCGTCGAGTTCGGTGAAGTGTTTGGTTTAGAAGGTGTTTGGAATGTTGCGCCTGTTTGGTCTGGACCTCTTATCAAACGATTGTGGCCGAGAAAGGAACTGGTCTCGGCCGTCAGGTTCACGGCCTGAACTACAAGGCCGTTAGTGGTGGTGTAGGTGGTGGATTTTGGGCGGTGCTCCGGCGCGTTGCTCGGAGAGCGACGGTCGTATGATATATGGGGTGAGTGAGGCGATAACAAGGATGATGCTCCGGCGCCTTGAGAAATCAAGGGTCGTATGATATATTGATGAATGGAAGTTTCTTACACTCTATCACTACTCCTAAGAAAGCATGTAAAGATATTGAAAGTACATGACAGAAAAAATAAGTTGCTCCGTGGGAGGCTTTTGGTTTTTGGTGTTGGACCTTTTGCATGTGGTCTTGAGCTTGGCTTTTATAGTGGGAGCCCTGGAGAGACGATCGAGGCTTGACAAGACCTGCATGGTGGAGTCTAATCAGGGCAAGCATGGTTGGGTCTGATCAGCATTTGGGATTGTGAAGCATGGTGGTGTGACCCCCATAAATCTCGGCAGATCTCGGCCTTTACTCAGATCGAGGGCTCTGCACCTCTGGCCGTGGGAATGCATTAAATGCTCTGGCTTTAGTGGTTGGTGAAGAGACTGCCAGTTGTAAGAACATTTGATGGAATGTTTGTACCTAACCACCCTGATTACAAAATCCTGATTTCAATCACTTCCCTTCTGCCCTCATGCATTAAATGCTTCATGCCCTAGTGGATTTGCTGTGGTGGACAGAGGCATTACTTCATTAAATGAAGCGTGGGACCCTGAGGTCACGTGGTGATCTGACCATAACCTCTTTGGCCGTGGCTTGTGAGCTCCTCGGCCTCGGCCCGCGAGGCTATTCGAGAGGCCGAGAAAATCTTGCCTTAGCGCTTTCTCCTTCGTTGTCCGAAAGCAAGAGGCAACGAAATATTGCCGTTTCTTTGAGCCCATGAGAAAAGCCACGGCCGAGAGGAGGACTCCTCGGCCACAAAGGCCGTGATTTATTAGGCACAAACAAGTGCCAAGAGTTCCAAGGCTCTCTTCATCACACTTTTGTGTTTAAATTTCATCGGTTTGATTGTCATCTGGGCCAACTCAAGTGCTGGCAAAAATCTGCCAATTCAAGTGCCACCTTCTCACTTTAAATTTGAGCAGCCACCCTTCCATGTATCATTCCATTGAACTAAAAACATGCAATAAGTTGATAATAAAAAAATGCATACCCAACATCACATACGATCATCAATTATAACTGAAATCATTGTGTTATAAGTCATACCAAGTGCAGCAACCATCTTCAGATGCATTAGCCTTGCGCTTGCCCCATTGGAGGATGATAAGCCCTGTGACGATAGTGAGTGCCCCAAGAACACTACAACATAAACAAATCTAGCCCAAGCCTAGTGGACTTAGAATAGGTGGGGCCGGGGTTTACAAGTTTAAAAGAAACATACGGGCCAGGCCAAGCTGGGTTTTTTTTCTACAAAATCAAAGTCCTAGCCCGTCCCATGGGCTAGGCTTTTACGATCCTCGTCGGGTTGGGCAAAGTAGGCAAATAAGGCGGGCTTAAATAGGCTAACAATGGGGAGAGGTAATAAGGGTTGCCCTATTTATCATTGGGATGTTGATCCTAATGTTGATTGGAGGCAACTATATCCTCACAAAAAGGGGATTGAATGAGGGAATGAGGTTTAGTGTTGATCAGTGCATAATTACATATCTTTTTGTACCCTTCTAACTTATGATTTGGTTATGTTTTTGAGTTAAACTTGTGCTTTTAATAAAGTTTGTGTATGTTTCAGTGTAATAAGGATGAGACTCATTACATGCATTTTGAAGACAAGTTAGCTCAAAACAGTGTCTGCAGATCAGTCACATTCACGGATTAACCTGTACTTTCTCAAGAAGAACCAGATAATGAGCCATACATCATTGGAAAGATACGGAAGTCTAGTTTCCGTAGCATTTTACGGTTCATGATTTGGAGTCTTCTAGAGGAAGTTATCCATGATTTAGCAGCTCAAGGTCAAAATTCGGCAGCATCTGCGTTACTGGGCCAAAAATGACATTTGAAGGTCTTTCCTATTTTTCCTTGAGTTGGGCTGCATATGCTTGGAAAGATAAGACAAAGGGCTTGAAGATCCATATTTTTCCAGAATTTTTTGGAGTGAATAACAAGCCCAAAATCGGCCCACAAGCTGACTATGTCATGCATGACTATCTAGTGGGATTTGTTGGTGAAGTGCACTAGCCAAAAGAATGAGTTTCTAATTACAATGGGATTTGTTGGTGAAATGCACTAGCCAAAAGAATGAGTTTCTAATTACAAGTGCTATTGGCATAAACCATATTCAATTCAAATATTCCCCTTCCATTCTCCCTATAAATAGCACTCCAATTCTAAACACAATTCATTCAACAATCCATCACTTCACTTCATCCATTACTCATACACATTCAAATAGAGAGAGAGGGAGAGCTAGTTGCAAAAGGAGCAAAGCTTGGAGCTGTCTTGGGAATTCCTTGCTGCCATCATCTAGTTCTTTTCTTCTCTTTATCCTATCTTATGTATTTCCATTCTATATTGTTTTTCAATTATTAAATATGAGTAACTGAATTTCTTCTTAGTTAGAGGTGAATTCGAAGCCATGGACATATGTTTTATATGAATTGATCACTTCCAGTTATGATTTCGTAAAGTATGAATGTGATTTACTTTTCTATTTTATTCAGGACTTATTCTTGCATGTTTATTAAGGATGCATACTTAGTTTGCATGCAGGGATTTGATGCTAGAATATAAGGGAATTTCACCTAATCGTTATGAACTTATATTCACAAGTAGTAAAAGTCACTAGTCATGATTGTGTTAAGTAAATTCCTGGCATGAGTATCATGCTTTTCATAGTTACAATTGCTTTGTCAAAGCTTATGATTTTCATATAACTTAATGATCTTTGATATGTATCTCTATCATGCTGTTCATATAGGGAACTTGATAAGAATAATTTGATTGAGTCGCTGAGTCCAATTCAATGAACTTAGGAAAATCTGAGAGTTAATTAGTGCAATTCACAATTAATTTGGGGTTTTGTCATTCATACTTTATAGAAAGAGTAACTGGAGATCAATTTGTGTACATATGTTCCATGTGTGGAGAAGAATCCTCTAGCTATCCCTTAATCCATATTTCATTCACATCTTAGTTATTTGCTGCTGTCAATTTTACTTTGGTCTAAATCATACAACTCCCCCCAATCATTGTTCCCTCAACTTAATTTCCAGTTTAATGAGTTTAATTTGTGTTAATTTAATTTGTGTTGATTAGCATCCCTCCTAATCCCCGGAATAGAACGATCCCTACTTACTCGTACTACGATTGCATATAGGGTTTAATTTGTGCGTTAGTTATTTCTCACGCCAAGTGTGTTTTTCTAAATAAAAACACACTAACCTCCATTGTATTTCTAGTGGCTACATGGATTACCAGGTTTGTGTTCACTATCTTTTGTTTTGTTTTTTTTTTTTTTCAATTTAATTTTCTTAGGGATAAGATCATACCTTTTGGGGTCGTTTGTTAGAGAGGATTGACTTGGATTGGCTTGGACTAAATTTAGTCTCATGTTTGTTTCATCTAATCCTAATCTTAGATGGGATTGTTAATACTGGGCCCACCAAAAACACCTCCTTGAGAGGGGACTAATAAACCCATATGGAAGAGGAGGATTAACAAGTCTCATGCTCACCAATGTATAACGTCAATATATTATATTGTAATAATAATAACATATATTATTATTATAATATACCCATATATACAAATATAGTATAATATACATATGTACACATATATTACATAATATATAATATATGTAATATACATATGTATATACATGTACATTATTAATATTATTATAATATACATAAACACACGTACTATAATATACATACATACATGTATATTATTATTATTATTATTATAATATACCCATATATATATTATATTATAATGTACATATATACACATATATACATATATATATTATATATATTACATATATTATATAATATATAATACATATGTATATACATGTATATTATTATTATAAAATATCAATATATATTATATATTATAATATACCCATGTATATTATATATGTATACTATTATATGTAATATACATACATACATATATATATATATATATACTTTGAAAAATAAAAAATTCTTGTCCTAGTCCAAGCATACACCAAACGTAGGATAAGTGTTATCTAATTTAGACCAAGCCAAGATAGTCTCTAAGCATAGTCCATGCCAAGACAGTCCTGTGTAACAAACGACCCTTTAAATGTTTATTTTCTTTCTCATTTGACACAATGTTTTTCTTCTACCAGAACACCATGGCCCAAAATGACGCGCTGGCTTGCTATTCGGATCGTAGCATTGAGTGTACTCGAGTAAGTAACTACTTCGAAATAAAAATGAAGCTTATTGTTGTAATTTCATATGGATATAAGAAAATATAAATAACTTAATCAATTTCCATTTAATAGGCTGGTCTTGAGCTAGATTGCTGTATTTTCTAGATTGAAATTCAAGCCTACGAGTTTCTCATGTTGTCTCATTGCAACTGGTCCAGCCTTGACATTAGCTGCCTCCTGGATTTTACAGTATGTTCCACAATTTCCACTTGAATGTATTAATTTTTTGAAAGCTTATTATAATCGTACATCTTACTAACACCTTGATTTCTTCGCATTGTTCATGTGATAGACTGGAGCACATTGAAATTAGTGAGAAGCACAGCCAAGCAAAATTGCTTGTTGTGAGAAGCACAACCAAGCAAAATTGTTTGGCATGGTGATGGTGATTACTGGAGGTTTGGTTGTCAGCTTTTATAATGGCCCAACCATCACAATGTTGCTGCCCTCGCACATTAGGGGCCGAAATGTTGTTTCTCATCGGCTAACCCAGAATTGATCCGAGGTCCATTGCTGGTGTCATTCTCGATGCTTATCAATGTTTTGTACAACATCTTGATGGTAAGTTTCTTTGTTCTTTGAAAAAATTCCTCTTTTACATTTGTCTATGATCCGAGTCTGAAAACCTTGAATTCATTTTGAATATGCTAGTTTCTTTTTGCTTCTGACTCCATTAGGAAATGAAAACCAAAAAGACGGATTCCTCGCCTCTTTTCTCACAGCATCTATATGTTCTCTAAGTGCATTGATGAATTTGATTGTTGCTGTTGCAATGGACAGTGGATCTAGATTCGCTTGGATCATGGGGCTAAACACAAAACTCGTTTGCTATCTATATTCGGTAGGTTTAAGAAAAGTAATATGAAGTGATTTTGTATTTTTATTGTTTTACAGTATAAATGACTTTTAGTTTTGACCTTGGTCATTTAGGGAATTGTGGTTTCGGGTTTTACGTCATTCTTACAGAGCACGCTGCTGTGGGAAAGAGTGCTGTGTTCTTAACGTCATTTAGCCCCATATCCAAAAAATTTGTCATGATGGTGGGTGCTATAGTGCTTAAAGAGGTCATACATGTGGGAAGGTAAAAACATGCACAGTTTCCTACATATTTTACTTTAACTAACTTTATTCTAGGCATTGATAGTTTTCAAAGGACTTAATTGTAGACTTGTTTATGTTGTACTGTTTTGGGGGCTCTCATTATCCTCACAAGGCTTTTCATCCTTCAATGTGGAAAGTGCAAGGCTGGGGCATCTGAGGATGCCTACCACACTTGGTATGACTTATAAACTTATTGATGATCATATGAGATGTTGGATATGCATTGTTTTGATCAACTTATTGCATGTTTTCAGTTAATGGAAGGATGCATGGAAAGGTGGCGATATCCGGGTTTGATATGTTAGGACCGTTGGATCAACTCCAATTCCAAGTATGGTGTTTTCCGTACCTCTAAGATAGGGTAGGAATTCACATATTGGAATCGTAGTCCCATATACTTCGATTCAAGGAGTTTAGGGTTGGGTAACCAATAATCGTCCAATTATCCGATCGTGAGTAATCCGACTGCTCGATCGAGACCAAATCCTTGGGACATGTTGTTTGTTTTGAGTTGGAGCTTTGGGAACTCTCGGTTTGGAAATCAGAGGTCGTGGGCCCCGTGGGTTCAGGTTGATCGAAAAGAGGGGAAGTTGACCAAACCATGGACCACGAACCTATCGAAACCGTCTTAAACAAAAAATACGCATTTAAATCCCAGGAATTAGAGTTTTCTTTCTAATTTAAAGTTCATGTTTGAATTACAATTGTTAACATATCTTGATATTTCTTCAATAGGTGCTTAGGCTCTAGCTAGCCAGCAGGCGAGACCCCCACCGGGTCATAGCAACTTGGACTTTCTGTGAATGGAATTTGTTTAAAGAAAAATGGAATTTTATATTTATACTTGTTTTTACTTAGATATGGGAAATGTTGGAAATTGATACATATTTGGAAGTAAAAAGGAATTTCAGTATTGATTTGTGCATGTGATGTTTGTGTGTGTATATATATATATATATACTGTTGGTGGTTTGACTTGTGTATATGCTTACCATAGTGTATACCTCCCCCATTACTGTTACTATGGTTATTTATTTTTGACACGCGGTAAATTTTCGAAGGCGTGTTGGGAACCGTGCACCCCTAACTTGGTGTATCAAAGGACTTCACAGGCTATCAATGCTGGTACGACTTATTTCAGCTGCACATGTATTGAGGATTCTACTGTGCGTGTCTGGGGAGCTATAGTCCCCTAGTTGGACTGCTCATTCCCTAGCCACATGAGCATTGAGGATTCTGCCATGTGGTCTAGTAAAACAATCCCCGTGTTGGATTGTTTTCCCCTGGAACATAACCATGGATGTGCGTGCGTGTTCACCCGTTTTGCGTTTACTCCTGAGCTGGAGGGGCAAAGTTCCCCACTGCCTTGGAAACCATTGACTGGTCGACAAGTCAGCTTTCTTTGGTGTATGAGCGTGCCACTGCTAGCAACGAAGATTCTAGCAGACTTTCTTAAAGATAGATAACTTGCGCCCCAAGTTACTTGACTTCTAAACGAACGATTGTGAATTTGGGTGAGGAATATCTCCCAAGTAAGTTCTTTTCTTGCCTCAGACTGGTGAGGACTTTCACAATTTATCTCAGTATAAAATGACTGTTCTGGCCAGAATAGTTGATAGAAATTGGAGTGTTTTTAGGCAGAACTGCCTTTTACATAACTGTAAACATACATATAAACGCTGAAAAGGGAAAGGGACAGCTGGAACTCCATTTCTGCCTGGATGGAAGACTCGGATCCGGGTTGGACTGGGATATCTGGACTGGACTGGATTGAATTGTCAACAACTTCAACTCCTAAGCTTTTAATTGCAAATCGATACCAAAGTTTGAATTTGGCAGAGCTTTGGTCTACTTCAAGCCCTGGAAAGCCTTTTGAGTGGGCAGAACTGCAATTTCTCCAATCTGAACGAGGCAGAAGTGGCTAGCTTTGAGGATTATTGAGCTAGAACTGCACTGTGTCACCTGCTTTGCTTGATCAGGGCTCTTCATAAATTTGTTGAGGTTTTCATATTTGTGAAAGCTCGAACTCTGCTTGTTTTGGCTTTTGCTGAACCAAATTTGTAACGAGAGAAATCTCGTTTTGAATGACTATTTTCTAAGTCTGAACCTTGGGATTTCTGATCTGTAGTTATCTTCACTTGGAATTCAAGTGGGCTTTTGGTTGATTTTTGAGTTGTTTGTTTGTTCTTTTGGGGGTTTGATTGTGTGTGTACATGTTCACCCTCTCCTTCTATTTATAAGAGATGTTTAGGATTTAGGGTTTCTTTTTAATAATGGGCGGCAACTTTGTTCTTTAAAAACGTTAACTCGCAATTGTACGGGCCAATTAGTAGTATAGCAAGACAAGTACGAAGTCGTACCCACGAGGACTGAGAAATTAATATTAGTTATGTACTTAGATTACCAAATTCAAGAAAGTAGGAGGTTAAGTCTAAAATAGAATTTAAAGCAAAAGTGATTGTAATTGTTGAACAAATGAGGCAAAACGAAGTTTTAAACAAAAGCAAAGTGAGCAAATGTAACAAAGAGTATGTTTGTAGGTTGGAAAATAGATTGGGAGACTAGGGCATTCGATTCACCATAACAATTCAATTATGGGTTATAAATTAGTTAAGTGACAAGTCTAATTCAGATTCAAAGATTGATTCTAGCTAAAGTATGATTAGGCCATGGTGTATGGTCCTAACCTTGTGTTCCTAATTCCCTAACTTGATCATTTGTTGTCTAACCTAAATTAAGCATTAGGAACCCATTAAGCATAGAAGAACAATTTAAACAACCAAGCATGTATCTAATCCCTGTTGTCGAATGTCCATACATACTTTTCTTATTCATAGTTCAATTCGAATCAAAGCATGGTGTCTACTTTTGATTTAAACCAAGATAGCTAATAAACAAGTTCTAATGGTGATCAATCATCCAAACAAGCATATTAACTGATAAGCATAATGAATAAGAACATGAATCATGAATCAAACTTGAAACTCAAAACTTTAACTTATAAACCCAGAATATTCATGTTAGGTTACATCGAAGCCCTAGTTATGAATTTAGCTACTCATAATGGAAATGAAACTTAAACATAAATGAGAAGACATAATGAATGCAACAAGAGTAGAAAAATCCATTTATGAAGTTGTTTGTGGTGTCCAAGGCTTCTCCAAGTGCTTCTCCACGTCTAATGCTGCTCCAAGAGTTTCCTCACATCTAGAGTATGGCAACTAAAGAGGTGATTTGGGATGAGTTTGGGTGAGTGGTGATGGAAAAGAAAGAGGAAATTCGTAGGGAATTGGAATGGAGGCTTGTTGGAGCTATTTTTGGTGTTTTGGGGATGAATGGAGTGTTTGTGGAAGGATGAAGTGAATGAGATGAATTATGAATGATTTGTGTTTAGAATTGGAGTGCTATTTATAGGGAGAATGGAAGGGGAATATTTGAATTGAATATGGTTTATGCCAATAGCACTTGTAATTAGAAACTCATTCTTTTGGCTAGTGCATTTCACCAACAAATCCCATTGTAATTAGAAACTCATTCTTTTGGCTAGTGCACTTCACCAACAAATCCCATTGTAATTAGAAACTCATTCTTTTGGCTAGTGCACTTCACCAACAAATCCCACTAGATAGTCATGCATGACATAGTCAGCTTGTGGGCTGATTTTGGGCTTGTTATTCACTCCAAAAAATTCTGGGAAAATATGGATCTTCAAGCCCTTTGTCTTATCTTTCCAAGCATATGCAGCCCAGCTCAAGGAAAAATAGGAAAGACCTTCAAATGTCATTTTTGGCCCAGTAACGCAGATGCTGCCGAATTTTGACCTTGAGCTGCTAAATCGTGGATAACTTCCTCTAGAAGACTCCAAATCATGAACCGTAAAATGCTACGGAAACTAGACTTCCGTATCTTTCCAATGATGTATGGCTCATTATCTGGTTCTTCTTGAGCAAGTACAGGTTAATCCATGAACGTGACTGATTTACAGACACTGTTTTGAGCTAACTTGTCTTCAAAATGCATGTAATGAGTCTCATCCTTATTACACTGAAACATACACAAACTTTATTAAAAGCACAAGTTTAACTAAAAAACATAACCAAATCATAAGTTAGAAGGGTACAAAAAGATATGTAATTATGCACCGATCAAATACCCCCAAACCTAGATTTTACTAGTCCTCGAGTAAAACAAAAGGAAAAACAAAGATAAAAACAAAACGAGAAGTTTATTAGACCACTTTCGTAGGTAACTCGATTGCATTGAGCGCATGCAACAAGCCTTTAAACCTCTAGGCATCCCTAGTAGGAGGAGTTGTGTCTCCTGAGGGTTTAACAGAAACGATACCCACAAACGCTTTACTGACTCTACAAAACAAAAGGTTAGAAAACTAACTTTGAAAACAACTAATGAAAATGAAAGAAAACTTTAGTCATACCTCTAACACCATAGAGTTGCCAAGATAGATGATCAACAACTGTGTAAAGTGGAAGCTATAGCTCAAAGGCACACGGCTTCAAAGTAAACATACTTAAATCTTGAAGGAAGAACATGCTTCAACTCTAATTCTCACATATAGCACTCAATCACTCAGAACCTATGGTTTTATTCTCTCAAACAAGTATAATGAGTATATGAAATAGAAGCACAATATTTGGTTAGATCTCATGAAGGGAATCAAATACTAAGAATAGAGATACACACATACATACCAACACCCATGAATACATCCTCAAAGATCAGCTAGGTCTTTCACAAGGTTGCAATGAAAGGCTAAGGTTAAGGGAAGTGGAAGAATTGGAAGGAATACAATTAACTTAAGAACATACCAATGTTGCATTCTTCATTGACCTGCAAGGTGTCATTGATTTAGAATGGTATGGCTGCAACGTTATAGCATCATCTGGCATAGACCTTATATTTCACATTTAGATCAAATCGAAACACTCTCTTTATTTTTCTTATTTGCTGACTTGATCTTTTTTCTTTCTTTTTTTTTTTTTTTTTTTTTTTTTTAAAACTTGCACAGATTCACACCAATTTACATTTAGGCATGTGGCAGCAACTTTCTTGCTTCAAACTTTAACTTGGCACACCTTGGTATATTTATAAGCTTTATAAGGTATGGCTATAATAAGTTAAATATCTCAGATTGAGATACAAAGTTAGGGGAATCATGAGGGTGACAGAAGAAAATGGCTTGAAGTGTTTGGCTGCAACAGAGCTGATGGAACACACAAATGGGTAGGGTGAAAAGAAAGCACAAAGAATGGTTATACACACATAGCCTAGCATCACTTCAATGAGTTCATTCATGAGTGAACGCATGCACCTGATATCTGCAAAGAGAATCATCCTTAGTATTCAATCAAAATGGAACAATGAGATCATTTAGAGTGAATTGAAGAAAATAAGTAGAGATGAGGAATAGAAACACTTTAAACCCTCTCAAGAAGGCAATTAGGCTCGAAATAGCTCACTAGGGTAGTCTCCACTATTCTCCTTCAAGAATCTGAGCATGGTACTTTAGCCACCAGAATTCTAAGAGCAAAAGCTTTGTGAAGTGTAAAATGTTTGATATGAAAATCTCAATGGCAGCTCCATAACATTGGTTGTATGACATTTGAAATACAAGTGAACAAAAATTGAAAACACAAATCAAAGAACAAAAATTGAAAACACAAATGAACAAAAAAAATTGAAAACCTCCATTAATACCCCCAGACCTGAATTGGACATTGTCCCCAATGTGAAAGCATATAAGAAAACAGAAAACAGGGGTTAAGGGTAACCTGGCACTGCATGGTTCATCCTTCAAACATAGCATTTCTCAAAATGCTATCGATGGCTGAGCTCACCCATGGCTCTTCTTCTGACTCACTTTCCGAAGGGTCTGAAACAGACGAATCATATAGGGCTCCATCTATCATCAACTCATCCATCTGCTCCACGAAGTCTCGGAGCCTTGTGGTCATATACCCTAACTGGAAGTCAAACTCGTTAAGCACACTTAAGTAAATATCAAACTCAACTCGGATGTTACCTGTACAATACATATGACTGCTCAACACAACAGTTCTTGCCACAAACCTCCTATCTAGCAAATATACCCTCCAAGTATCTAAACAATGTGCCAGCCCCGCAAGTTGCATCTCTTCTAATCCACAATCCAGATCCTAATTTGGAATCATGTCTTTAATTTCCCCTATCACCCTACCTCTATGAAACAGAAAGGCATCTATGGTAACTTCTGAGGGATCCATGGCAAACACAACCACGAGCACCTCAATCACCTCAAACACCCGTTGCATAATGGTGTCCTTTCCCTTAGGATCTTCTGGTGGGATAGCTGGCAGTGAGCTCAACAAAACCATTGGGCTAGGCACCTTCACCATGCTCAATTCGGATTCCTCCTCCTTGAGCTTTCCACCGATGGCCTCCTGGAGTTTCTCCATTGACGAGATCTACAATAAGCAACAATTTGGAGAAGGTTTGGTTCGGGAGGAAGAGGAAGTTGAGATGTTCAGGGGTAAGCGAGCGGCTAGATAAAATGAAAGATGGAGAATTAATTTTAGGGTTAATGTGGGTAGTGTTTCAGTGTTTGGCAGTCCACAATAACTTAAAATCCAGCCACTAATAAACATTTACAAAAATTAGTATTTAAATATATAATAAAAAACTAATATAAAAATAAATAATTAATTAATTAATTAATTAATTTCAAATAATAAGAAAAAGAAATAGAAGGTTTTTTTTTTTTTAATTTTTAATTTTTAATTTTTTTTTTTTAATTTTTTTAATTATTATTATTATATATATATTTCTTCTTTTTTTTTAATAAAACACACGAATATACAAGTGACTCATGGATTACCAGTTAAGAACCTCAGAAAACACAGCCAGGGGATCCGGGAAGTTTGGAGAGGTCACAATGGTCCCGCTTAAAACCCAAACTTCTTAGACACCCAAGGTGTCGCCTATAGAACTCCTAGACACTGTATTAACAGAGATGCTCATTGGAGTTACCATAAGTCAACTCATATGAAAAATCTTTTTTTTTTTTTTTTGTTTTTTTTTTTTCATAACAAAGATGAGTGAGAACATGTAAATAATAAGGGGAAAATTTAAGACAAAGGATTAGAGAAACTCCCTCTTGATGCAATTAGGTCAAACCACTACCAAGCACCTTATTCTTCAATACATGGGTTGCCTCCCAAGAAGCGCCTTAGTTAATGTCTTGGCAAGACATTATGCCATTAGCTAACTTGATTGTACGAAGGGAAGATGATCCACCACATGACCAGTTTGAGTTCCAACTGACACTCCCTCATGGAATGGCTTTAAACGTTGTCCATTTACTTTGAAAGTTGAGCCATCTTTAGGGTTTTGAATCTCCACAGCTCCATAGGGAGAAACATTAACCACAGTGAATGGGCCAAGCCACCTAGACTTCAATTTTCCTGGAAAGAGACGCAAACGTGAGTTAAACAAAAGAACTAACATACCTTTGCTGAACTCTTTCCGTTGAATGTTCCTGTCATGGTAACTCTTGGTACGTTCTTTGTAAAGCTTTGCATTCTCATAGGACTCATGTCTAATTTCTTCCAATTCATTGAGCTGAAACTTTCTAACATGGCCGGCCTTCTCTAGATCAAAATTCAACTTCTTGATGGCCCAAAAAGCATTGTGTTCAAGCTCCATTGGCAAGTGACAGGCTTTCCCAAATACAAGACGATAAGGGCTCATTCCGATGGGAGTCTTATATGCAGTCCTATAAGCCCATAATGCATCATTGAGCTTGGCAGCCCAATCTTTCCTTGTACTATTCACCACCTTCTCTAGGATCTGCTTAATTTCTCTGTTGCTTATTTCTACTTGACCAGAAGTTTGAGGATGATATGGTGTAGAGACACGGTGGGTGATGTTGTACTTCTTCATGAGTGCTTCAAATGGCTTGTTGCAGAAGTGGCTGCCTCCATCACTAATGACAGCCCTTGGAGTACCAAACCTTGTGAAAATATTGTCCCTCAAGAACTTCAGCACCACCTTATGATCATTGGTTTTGGTGGCTATGGCTTCCACCCACTTAGACACATAATCAACAGCAACAAGTATGTAGGTATAACCAAAGGAAGATGGGAATGGTCCCATGAAATCAATACCCCATACATCGAAGAGTTCCACAAAGAGTATGTTCTTCAATGGCATTTCGTTCCTGCGGCTTATGTTTCCCATCCTTTGACACCTATCACACTTAACACAAAAATTAAATGCATCTTTGAATAGAGTAGGCCAAAAGAAACCTGATTGCAAAATTTTAAGTGCTGTTTTCTTAGCTCCAAAGTGGCCTCCACAAGCCAATTCGTGGCTGTGCCTAAGGATGCTTTCTTGTTCTTCTTCTGGAACACATCTTCTAATGAGTTGATCTGGGCAATGCTTGAATAAGAAAGGTTCATCCCAGACATAATGTTTCACCATGGAGAAGAACTTCTTCTTGTCCTGATAAGTTAGATCATTTCTAAGAACACCACAAGCAAGATAATTAACAAAATCAGCATACCATGGCTCTTTGACTTGGACAACATATAGTTGTTCATCTGGAAAAGTCTCATTCAATGGTAATACAGCTTCTCCTTGGTCTTCAACCACAATTCTGCTCAAATGGTCAGCCACCACATTTTCACATCCCTTCTTGTCTCGAATCTCCAAATCGAACTCTTGCAGCAAGAGAATCCATCTGATCAAGCGTGGTTTGGCATCCTTCTTAGTGAGCAAGTATCTAAGAGCAGCATGGTCAGAATAAACAATTACTTTAGAACCAACAAGGTAAGAACGAAATTTTTCTAAAGCAAAAACCACAGCAAGCAACTCCTTCTCTGTTGTGGAGTAATTGAGTTGGGCATCATTCAAGGTCCGGCTCGCATAATGAATCACATGGGGAAGCTTGTTCTTCTTTTGACCTAAAACTGCACCAATAGCAAAGTCAGAGGCATCACACATTATTTCAAATGGTAAAGACCAATCTGGAGCTATGATAATAGGGGCTGAAGTTAGCTCTTTCTTCAAGGTCGTAAAAGCTTCCATGCAAGGTTCGTCAAACTCAAAAACAGCATCCTTAGCAAGAAGATTACACAATGGTCTTGAAATGCTTGAAAAATTTTGATGAACCTTCTATAGAATCCGGCATGGCCCAGAAAGCTTCTAACTCCTTTAACAGAGGAAGGGGTGGTAGATTTGAGATGATATTTATCTTGGCTTTGTCCACTTCAATTCCCTTGCTTGAAATAACATGGCCTAGCACAATTCCTTGTCTTACCATGAAGTGACACTTCTCCCAATTCAAAATCAATTTGTTTGCTGACATCTTTTAAGCACTAGAGACAAGTGGTGAAGACAATCATCAAAAGATGAACCAAAAACTGAAAAATCATCCATAAATACCTCCATGAATCGTTCCACCATATCAGAAAAGATTGCCATCATGCATCTTTGGAAAGTTGCTGGAGCATTGCACAAAC
The DNA here is from genome assembly GCA_020226455.1 of Prunus salicina. NCBI lineage: Eukaryota > Viridiplantae > Streptophyta > Magnoliopsida > Rosales > Rosaceae > Prunus > Prunus salicina. Next base: position 3,857,820 of record CM035345.1, on the reverse strand, counting down.
CAAATGGCATCCTTCTATAAGCAAACGTACCAAATGGGCATGTGAATGTGGTTTTCTCCTGGTCTTCCGGAGCAATGGAATTTGATTATAACCTGAAAATCCATCAAGAAAACAGTAGTAAGCATGGCCAGATAAACGGTCAAGCATTTGATCAATGAAAGGCAAGGGAAAATGATCTTTTCTCGTGGATGTGTTCAACTTCCTGTAATCAATGCAAACTCTCCACCCGGTGATAGTTCGTGTTGGAACTAGCTCATTCTTCTCATTCTTTACAACAGTGATTCCAGACTTCTTTGGAACAACTTGCACAGGACTCACCCACTTAGAATCTGAAATTGGGTAGATGATTCCTACATCAAGTAGCTTTAAAACTTCAGCCCTAACCACCTCTTTCATGTTGGGATTTAGCCTCCTTTGTGCATCACGAGATGGTTTGCTGTCTTCTTCCATTAAAATTCGGTGCATGCACATGCTTGGACTAATTCCTTTGATGTCTGCTATGGTCCATCCAATGGCTGTTTTATGCTCTCTTAGAACTTCAATTAAGCTGTCCTCTTCATGTAAGGTGAGACCTGCAGCAATTATAACAGGGAGAGTTTCATTAGCACCCAAATAAGTATACTTAAGATGATTGGGTAGAGGTTTAAGTTCTAGCTTTGGTGGGGTGATAATGGATGGCTCCAATTTTGTGGAGGATGGTCCAAGAGGCTCGAGTGGTGGCCTAAAGGATGGTGGATATGGCTGAAACACTTCTAAGGCAGCCATCACTTCTTGGAACTCTGATTCATAAAGATCTTCCTCTTCTTGTGTTAGAACCGCTTCTAGAGCATCATTAGACTTTTTCTGCACAATTTTAGAAGAAATCTCATGATCCACAACATCAATTGAAAAACAAGTATCATGAGTGATAGAAGGTTGAGAGAGAGCATCAAACACTTTAAATTCAACAGTTTCACCCAAAACAGTCATGGAGAGGGTGCCATCTTTCACTTTGATGATTGTGTCTGCAGTGGCCATAAATGGTCGTCCGAGGAGAATGGGATCAACACGGTCTCCATATGGGTTATCCTCCATATCCATCACTACAAAATCAGCCGGAAGAATGAGTGTATTAACTTGAACTAAAATATCTTCAACAATACCTTTTGGATATTTGATAGAATGATCAGCTAGTTCAAGACGGATTGACGTTTTCTTCATCCCTTCTAAACCAAGCTCCTGATAAACTGAATATGGCATTACATTGATGCTTGCTCCCAAGTCCAACATGGCTCTTCCAACCTTCTTATCTCCGATGTTAATGGGAATGTCAAAGCTGCCAGGATCTTCTAGTTTTGGTGGAAGCTTCCTTTGCAACACAGCACTCACATTTTTGTTGAGCTTTACTTCTTCACTTGGAGCAAAATTGAGCTTGTGAGTTATCAAGTGCTTGATGAACTTTCCATATGCAGGGATCTGTTTAACAACATCAAGCAAGGGCAAATTGATATTAACTTTACTCAAAATATCATAAATCTCTTTAAACGCCTTATCTTGATTTGCTTTCTTCAAACGGCCTGGAAATGGAATCGGTGGAATATATGGAGGAGGTGGGATGTATCTATCTTGATGAAGATGTGATGGCACAAATTTGTCATCTCTTTTATGCAATTGAAATGGATTGGGTTCCTGAGAATCAGATTTGGCCTTAGGAGCAGATTGGGACGTTTTGAGTTGTTCTTCTTCCATAGCTGTGGTTTCCTCTTCATCTTTATCCTCTACAATCACAACATCATTTGATAGATTAGAACCAACTTTGTTATCAACAATCGTACCTGATCTGAGCACATGAACGGCCTTGGCTTCTTGGTTTTTTGGATTGATCACGGTTTGGCTTGGCCATTTCCCAGGCTCTCTTTGAGCTATTTCCGTTGCTATCTGGCCTAATTGGACTTCCAACTTGGAGATGGCAGCTTGTGTAGTTTGCTGGAAATTGGATTGGTTGATTGCCATTTGCTTCACTATATCCTCCAATGATGATGATTGTTGTGGCCTTTGGAGTGAAGGGGGATTTGCTTGATTCTGTGTATTCCTCCATGAAAAGTTTGGATGATTCCTCCAACCTGGATTATAACTTTGAGAATATGGATCATTTATTGGACCTCGGTTGTAGGAATTTACCAACTTAGCTTGCTCTTGCACAAATTCTGGATATGCTGTCCCAAAGGGACAAGAAATGGTAGGATGATCATGAGTTTCACAGATGTTACACACTTCCTTTGAAGGGTTTCTTGAGTTCAATGCAAGGAGGGCATCTAGCTTTTGTTCCAATTTGGAAATCTGCACACTGGAAGAATCATTAGAACCACCAGCAATACGTTTACCTCTTGTATCGATGTGTTGGGTCTCCATTGCTATCCCCTCAAAGAGTTCATATGTTTCTTCTGGAGTCTTAGTCTTATAAGAACCACCTGCAAAATTAGTGACAAATTATGACTAGAGGGGGTTAGTCCTTTATAAAACATACGCATCTGAAGCTTCAATGGAATCCCATGATGAGGACATTGATTGAGCAGCCCATTGAATCTCTCCATGCTTCACAAAACGACTCATCATCTTGTTGTGCAAATAGGAAGATCTTGTCCCTAAGCATGTCGGTTTTTTGCGTGGAGAAGTATTTCTCCAAGAACTTCTTTTGAATGGCTCCCCAAGTCGTGAGTGTACCAGGCTTCAAAGAATTCAACCAATATTTCGCCTTATCTTTCAAAGTGTAAGGAAACACTCTCATTCGAAGTTGATCTTCCGTCACACCTGTCAAGGGAAAAGAGCTCACAACATTAAAAATATCCTTTATATGAGTTAATGGATCTTCATTAGGTAAACCATAAAAGGAAGGCAGCATATTAAGATAAGAAGATTTAAGCTCATAGTTTCGGGCTGCGGTGGGCAGCAAGATGCTTGAAGGGGATGCTGGAATTGTTGGGATATCAAGGTCTCCCATGAACTCATTGGCAGCCATCTCTTCTTCTTCTTCTTGGTCTGAATTTGAAGGTGAAGAACCTGGGAGGTCAGTGTGGATAGCAAGACCTTCAAATGTGGCAATGACTTGCTCTTTTGCAGTTTCCAACTCTCTTTCAGAGATCACCCGGTTTGGTTGCAAAGATGGCCCTGCGTTCAAAGATCTCGAACGTTGGAACGAAGACCTCACTTGTTCAAGGAAGGGATTTTTAGACATAAACAACCTGAAACAGAAAATAACTTGAGTTAATTAGTACTACTAAAAGAATAGGGTAACCTTGGGCACATAACCAGGGAAGAACTTTCGTTCAGTCCCCGGCAACGGCGCCAAAATTTGTTCTTAAAAACGTTAACTCGCAATTGTACGAGCCAATTAGTAGTATAGCAAGACAAGTACGAGGTCGTACCCACGAGGACTGAGAAATTAATATTAGTTATGTACTTAGATTACCAAATTCAAGAAAGTAGGAGGTTAAGTCTAAAATAGAATTTAAAGCAAGAGTGATTGTAATTGTTGAACAAATGAGGCAAAACGAAGTTTTAAACAAAAGCAAAGTGAGCAAATGTAACAAAGAGTATGTTTGTAGGTTGGAAAATAGATTGGAGACTAGGGCATTCGATTCACCATAACAATTCAATTCTGGGTTATAAATTAGTTAAGTGACAAGTCTAATTCGGATTCAAAGATTGATTCTAGCTAAAGTATGATTAGGCCATGGTGTCTGGTCCTAACCTTGTGTTCCTAATTCCCTAACTTGATCATTTGTTGTCTAACCTAAATTAAGCATTAGGAACCCATTAAGCATAGAAGAACAATTTAAACAACCAAGCATGTATCTAATCCCTGTTGTCGAATGTCCATACATACTTTTCTTATTCATAGTTCAATTCGAATCAAAGCATGGTGTCTACTTTTGATTTAAACCAAGATAGCTAATAAACAAGTTCTAATGGTGATCAATCATCCAAACAAGCATATTAACTGATAAGCATAATGAATAAGAACATGAATCATGAATCAAACTTGAAACTCAAAACTTTAACTTATAAACCCAGAATATTCATGTTAGGTTACATCGAAGCCCTAGTTATGAATTTAGCTACTCATAATGGAAATGAAACTTAAACATAAATGAGAAGACATAATGAATGCAACAAGAGTAGAAAAACCCATTTATGAAGTTGTTTGTGGTGTCCAAGGCTTCTCCAAGTGCTTCTCCACGTCTAATGCTGCTCCAAGAGTTTCCTCACATCTAGAGTATGGCAACTAAAGAGGTGATTTGGGATGAGTTTGGGTGAGTGGTGATGGAAAAGAAAGAGGAAATTCGTAGGGAATTGGAATGGAGGCTTGTTGGAGCTATTTTTGGTGTTTTTGGGATGAATGGAGTGTTTGTGGAAGGATGAAGTGAATGAGATGAATTGTGAATGATTTGTGTTTAGAATTGGAGTGCTATTTATAGGGAGAATGGAAGGGGAATATTTGAATTGAATATGATTTATGCCAATAGCACTTGTAATTAGAAACTCATTCTTTTGGCTAGTGCATTTCACCAACAAATCCAATTGTAATTAGAAACTCATTCTTTTGGCTAGTGCACTTCACCAACAAATCCCATTGTAATTAGAAACTCATTCTTTTGGTTAGTGCACTTCACCAACAAATCCCATTGTAATTAGAAACTCATTCTTTTGGCTAGTGCACTTCACCAACAAATCCCACTAGATAGTCATGCATGACATAGTCAGCTTGTGGGCCAATTTTGGGCTTGTTATTCACTCCAAACAATTCTGGAAAAATATGGATCTTCAAGCCCTTTGTCTTATCTTTCCAAGAATATGCAGCCCAACTCAAGGAAAAATAGGAAAGACCTTCAAATGTCATTTTTGGCCCAGTAACGCAGATGCTGCCGAATTTTGACCTTGAGTTGCTAAATCATGGATAACTTCCTCTAGAAGACTCCAAATCATGAACCGTAAAATGCTACGGAAACTAGACTTCCGTATCTTTCCAATGATGTGTGGCTCATTATCTGATTCTTCTTAAGAAAGTACAGGTTAATCCGTGAATGTGACTGATCTGCAGACACTGTTTTGAGCTAACTTGTCTTCAAAATGCATGTAATGAGTCTCATCCTTATTACACTGAAACATACACAAACTTTATTAAAAGCACAAGTTTAACTCAAAAACATAACCAAATCATAAGTTAGAAGGGTACAAAAAGATATGTAATTATGCACCGATCAAGGAAAACCCAATTTTTCTTCTTAATTTCAACTGCCCTCTGTGAGAGTTTATAGACTGTGATGGCTAGTTTTGATTTCTTTTCTGGACAGCTCCCTGCTTTTCTGCTTATCTCTGAGATCGTAGCTTGCTTATCTTTTTGGGAAAGTCACCTTTTCTGTAAAATCTTCTGAATATATATCACCTTCTCTTAATAGAAAAAGTATATATATATATATATATATATGTAAGAGGGATTTGATCTTCAGATCTTCTAGAGGTGTCTCTTCCTAGTTTATCAGCTACTATTTTTTTTTTTAATTTTCAATTAGCTCTGTGTAGCTGGTTTTGTTGACTTTTTAATACCTGGGAGGAAGATTTCACATGGGTCTTTTTCAAATTTCTGCTGGGCCTCCTTTAAATTGGGCTTGATTTTGTTTCTTCTTTTCAGATCCACAGAGAATGTAGCTGCCATCTTTCTTTGGCTTTTTACACCCTTTGCCACCTTGTGAAAAAGATATGGGCTGGACCCTTCTCTGGTTTTTGAAGCCCAAAGCTTTCTTCTTTTATTTTATTTTTTCTACGGCCCTTTTGAGAAGTGGGTCTTTTGATCTCTCATGGTAAAGCTCAGATTATCTAGACTCTGTGGCTCTGTCCTGGGTTTGGGCTGGGTGTGTCAATTTTCAAGCCCAAACAGTGCGTTTATTTGTATAAAAGGGTTTTTGAGATTGAACAAATTTTTAAATCAAGCACGTGTTAAAAAGGTTTTACATGCATGGCTTTCGGGCTAATATTTTCGAAAAGGCGGGGTTGTTAGATACATGCCCTAGAAGCAAATATAAAATGGACAATTCTAAGGAAATAATATATAATAATCAAAGGGACAAGAGCATTGCTTTAGATACATAACATACACAAAGTAACAAGTCCATGGATTAAGATATCAATGGAAAATGGTTTAAAGAAGTTAGATGCATGAAACCTTTCCATACATATAAATATCGTACCTAAAATGTTCCTGGTCATAAGTTCACCAATTGGACAATGGTGACCCACAAAGACTGGTGCACATTATGTCTTCTCAATTTGGAGGATGACTAGTCTCAAGTCATTCGTGTAGAGACACCGAGACATATATGTAGGTGCTCTATAGAAGATGGAGTCCATTGAACGCGATCAACTCTAGAATTCTTGTATGAAAGTCTTACTCACAAGTGTCAAACAAAGAATTCTAAATTGTGATAATGCAAATTAATCCTTAGACTTGAGACATCACAGTTGTCTTGTGTATATGTTGTTTCTCTTTGAGAGCACTATACGGTCGTATCAAAATGATGTGACTTAAAGGTGTTTCTCAGGATTCTCAGCATGTATGCAGAGACAGGTGAATGTACAACAAGGAATTTCTGCTCTTAGTAAGAAGAGAGAATGGGTAGCCATAACGTACACTCATGGCTTGTGGAAGCTTTGTAAGGACTAATTATAATTAGCCTCTGCCAATAGGGAGAATTGTATAGAGAGATACAATTCACACTTGATTTAGAGTGAATCATTCATACCCACTACCTCGCTAATTAGAACCTATAAGATCACACACCGAAAAGGAATCGATTAGGAAATTATGAAAAGAATGAATGATTTTGTGACTTGGTCAAAGTCAAAGGTCAAAGGTCAAATGGTTGACCCGACAGTTGACAAGGTCAACTAAGAATGACCGGGACCAACACTCGTTAAACGAGTGATTGAATTAGTCAAGTCACTAGAGTAATTAAATTGATTATATTAATTTAATTAAAGGTCCCATATGACCACATGGACTTAGGCACATATGGGACACATTATAGGATTAATTTGTTGGACCAAAATAGCAAAAGATGACACACAAAGAGAATTTGGGGGGGGGGGGGGGGGGGGGGCCATTTTTGTCACTCTTGTGACATTTTTAATCCTATAAGTGTGTAGCTATTGAATCATATCATCCTAGGGTTTTCTAGTTGGTGAAATTGGAAGAGAGAAAACATCAAGCTCTCTCACCCTATCCCCTTCAATCTATCACATCAAGTGAGGGTGCTAGCACCACTCTTCACTTGTTGTTTACTCATTCTCTCATCCCATTCAATCCTTGGTGAAGAGCTTTGGGGAGGTGCATATCTTTGTACCTATTTGGAGAGCTACAAGGTGGAGAATCAACATCAAAGGGAGAGCCAACAACAAAGGGACCACTCCCTCTACTTGAATATAATTCTTGGTTTCAAGATTTGCTCCAAGGGTATGAACATCTTATCTTTCTCTTAAATAGGATTTAGAGAGTCATTGGTGCACACTTTCATAGACTTATAAAGATTGGGACCAAATGAGACTTGCATGAATCCCTTGTTTATTTAATGCTTCCACTCTTACTTTGGTTTCATATTAGATATGGCTTACTAGGTGATTTATACTCTCAAAGTTTGGTTGTAGAGTTTTTAGAAATCTCTACACAACACCATTCCCACAATATTCCCTTCAGGGGTTAGTATATTTGTTTTACTTATGTTTAAACTTAATTTCTATCCACTCACATCATCTATCGTTTTGCGCCCCCAGGCCGTAACTTGAGGAGCTTGACAACCAAGATCAAAAATTCCTTCTCCGCACAACCATAGCCACTGTAGGATTTTCTTTTAGTGACTTTTCTACTGCTTACGGCTTGTAAACTAACAAAATTCTTAGTATGCTATGAATAGGCCCATGTAAGGTTGGATTTGTGGCTAGAGGCCATTTGTAAACTCTGTATGCAGGCGATTGGGGAACTTTATTTGTGCTTTTATTGCATGTGTAAATTTTGGAAATGTTCGTTTTACAGGGGAGACTCTGCAGAAATTTCAATAGAAGTCTTGACCCTTTTATGTTTCTGAAGCGGGAAAAATGGGTTATTTTAGTAAATGGGCCTAGCATCCTATGGGTGTCGGAAGGGTAGCCAGATTTGGCACTAATTCCAAGGAGAATTCAAGTCAAGTCCTGTCATTTAGGAACCTATATACACTAGACTCTTTTTAAATTTTTTTCTTTTCTTTTCAACATGAGTTATTTATATTCACACCCTTCGTATTTTAGATGACCAACTGAGAACTGCCACATGGCCAAAGTGAAGTTGCTCCGGCTACTATTTGGGAGCTTATTCGAGCTAAGTGGATGTGATTTTAGGGGTTTGCATGGTCTGAATTGGATTAGTGTCTCCTTAAAACTGCTGCCTAACTAATTATAATATAACGGTTTGGTTTGGCTCGATTTTGACAAAAATCAAGAAGGAAACTAAACTAAACCAACAAAACCAATTTATGATGGATTGGTTCGGCCAATTTGGGCGTAAGCCCAATTCCCTTTCCTTTTGTGTTTTTTAACATTGTTAAAATTCACAAATTGCTCCATACTTAAATCATTTTGTGGAGTACAAAATTATCCTAAAGCTCAACATGCCATAAAACTTCAAATTTCAATAACTAATATAGATCTATTCAAATATCCATATATTGTTTCAACAACAAAAATGTCCATATATTGTTATTAAATAATTAGAAAATTACATATGTAAATAAAATATAAATAATAAATATACTCATAAACAATCTGATTTGTTTTAGGCCGGTTGCCAAAAATCAAACTATATACGGTTCGGTTTGGTTTTTAAACTGTTTGACTTTTTCTTAGTTTAAACCAAACCAAATCAGTAATTATAATTTGGACTGACCAATTTCTTGAGTTCGACCAAATTGATGCCCATCCTTGTCTGAATTAGCGCACAAAGGAGTAGATTATCTCAAATCTAATACATGTTTTTCATATCAATCTATGCCATGACACCCAAGACTAAGCCACGTCCCATTTATGAGCCCCGATAATTTTTTGTAATTTTAGAAACTCTCACAAGTGTGTAAACACCAACTTTTTGAAGTTAAATGAAGAGTTTGGAATTAAGTTGAATTAGTGTGGTTTTATTTTAAATTATAAGAAGTGTTAGAAAAGTGTTTTGGAAAATTTTTGTATGTTATTTAGAGAAATAGAGGTTACAGAAAAATACTAGAGGTGAATACGAGTCCTTAGAAATTTTTGGAGAACGTTTCGGATCTCGAAGATATTTTTGATGAATTTTAGAAATTATACTTTAAATTACCCAAGCACTCACCTATATTTTTGAATTAGTTTATTTGAGTACAAATGAGTTAAAACCACGCATCTTTATTTATAAATTATATGTATTGTTTCATACAAATATATATATATATATATTTTTCTGAGAGTGTTTCTTACATACAATCTATTTGTTCTCGTAAGTTTTGTTTCTTTCTTCTTCTTTTTTGTCTTTTGAAAGATCGTTAGTGTATAAGCGTAAAGTAGATGGATAAGAAATGTCATAACCGTTGACCATCTATGGTAGTTTAGGGTTAGCTTAGGTCCCATAAATAAGGAAAATATCAGTACTTCTTTTTCTATGAATTTACATTGTTTGTTTGGAGGCCAATCCTGAGGGGAGACGTCGAAAATAGTATAGCTTTACACAACAAAAATCATTTTTACGTGGTTGTGTAGAATATAATAAAAAAATCAACCTCTTATTTATATATAACCATAAAAAAATAATAAAAAGTTTAGGCTTCAGACAAAATATAATTTATTTTATGTTCATACGTGCGCAAATTAGTTTTTCTTTTCTTTTTTTTAAAATTAAAAATTTATTTTAGAATTAAAAAAAATCATGGGTAGTTGTGTTCATAAAAATAGGACCCATTATCTTATTTTGTTTTTAATTTTAATTTTTTTAATATGAAAAATTTAAATTTACCACATTATCCTCATTTAATTAATAATTTCAGTTCTTAGTTAGTATTTACATTAACCATGGGCATTTTCAGAAGAAGTGTTATATAAGCATGATAAATTTCTTGCAAAGACATATTCGAATGAAGGGCCTTAAGATAGCATAAACATGAAAATCTGGTCCTGTGCTTTAAGACCACCAATTTGTCGTATTAATAGATCAATTTCAGAAGAAGTAAAAGGGGCTATAAGATTTTGAGCATCAGCCTGTGAAATACAAGGTTGTATATGATTCAGCAAGGAATTTAGAAGATTTGAATCAATACTATGATCAAGGATAAAACGTTGGTGGTAATCTTGAACAAAGAGATTTGCTATTTCCAAAGGATGAGAAATCCAAATTCCAAGCTCATTTTGAATTTTGGTAATTGTATTTTTACTGTTGTAGTAGTATGAAAAGAATTTAGTATTTGAATCTTCCTAATTGTCACCAATTGATTCTAGTCCTTTATCATCAACTTCCATGCCAAGGGATTTAAGCTTCCATGGACGAGCCTTCGCATGCTTCTTCTGTCGCTTTTCTTCGTAGCTCTTCTTTATTAAAATTGCATCAGGAATGACTAGACCCTTGTACTTCTCTAGTTCATTGTCATTACTGTTAGCCCCATATAAGTCGTAACCAAGAGCATAATCCCTGGGGTTTAAAAAATGGCCAAGATGTGTTTTTATGTTGAAAATAGTATCATTCTTCCCAAAGTCAAAGATACGAGCAACTTGTGCATCAGCTAAAGCAAACCTTGAGCCACCAAGCACTATATACTCCACTAGCTCCCTGCTTGTATGTAGAGATTTAAAGGAATACCTCCAATACTGATCAGTATCAAGGAAACAATGTCTCAGGGTGAAAGGATCAAACAAAGCAATACTGTTGGTCACTTTAGTGCAGATCACAAGAGGACCGAGGTTTCCCAAACTGGACCTGACCTTGGGAGGCAGACAAATCAAATCTTCACGGCAAATGGGGCTTATCTCAACTGAGAATGTATGCTTATAATTATAATTATTACTTTTAGAATCATGGGAAACAAGCTGTTTGTCACTGCGAATCCTTACGGGAGCAACTTTACCAACAAATTCCACAAATTTCACACCATGACTCCGGTTTGCAAAAAAGAAGTCGATACCTTGTTCCATCTGCTTTATTTTTATGGCACTAGCAGCAGCACCATGCCTCAGGATCAGCTGCTCCAGATAGAAAAACGTGCGTCGGTGAGAAACATGCTGGCGGAGTTGCACAGATGCAACCCACAGGGCAGGCCTTGAACAAGACTCACACATATGCTCTTGTTGAACATACTCTACAACATATGATTGTTCAAGTATTGCTCCATTAAGAACCTCCTTCTGAACTTTCAACTTAACCTTGATCCTCTTGGAGTGAGGTTCAGTCCAAATAAATTCGGCATGAACTAGCCTAACTTTATTCAAATTCTTCAATCTCTTAACACAGAAGGTTAGCAGCTCCTTTGATTCTAATTGGGCTTTGATCCAAGTTCTTGGAGGCTGCAAGTAGCAATCACACTCTGGACAATGAGCAATGGTCACATGCTTATGCAAACCTTCCGTAATATCAACTTCAGAGCGCAAACACTTGACACACATATTTGCAGCATTTGGTGTCATGGGGATACCACATTTGCAACATAGTACACTGCCAACTGTTTCATGAACCATAAACATACCTGCCTCTTCAGCCATGGCTGGTGAATGCAACATGACAGCAAAAAAAAGAAAAACAGAGAGAAACAGATTGTTAGTATTTTACAATACCAACAAAATAACAGCAAGGGTCGAAAATTTTGAGCAATAAAAGTTATATATCCTTTCTTGGTATAGTTGCTGCTACAACTCTTAGCGTGATAGGTTATTTCATCAAATTTAATACGTGGTATTGACTTAACAAAGAGCAATGAATGGACAGGTGATATTCCTTTGTCAATAAGCATTTCTACATGAGTTATAAATGGAGATAAAATTCGCATTTTAATGGTTGTAGGAAGATATTCATTCCATAGGAAAAGCCTTCATGCAATTGGTAGCACGCCTAATCCTTACAAGCAAGCAATCTCTATAATTGGCCGTACATTGTCTCCTTTCGATGAATATAATATAATACCTTGTTTTGGATTTGCGATGGTTAGTGTCTATGTACGACTTTACTTTTGGTCTAATAATTGGTGATTTTTCAGCAACAATTGTTCTGATTATATCTTCTTTTGTAGCATCAACACATGATCAATGCGTGTTCAGTTTTTATCCTGAGGGCCAATATTGTCATGGTTTCGAGGAAGCTCTTGCACGATATAGGGAGATTGTTCCGTTATTAAAGTTATCAGGTTCTTCAAAAATTTCGTTCTTGTTTATGCAAAGTCCCTTCCGCCTGATTTGCATACTTACCTGCATACGTAGGATGCCCTTGGCTACATTTCTTTTCCTTTATTGCCTTTCACAATTGTCATGAAGGTCACATATCTGTAAACAAGATATATTTATGTTTTTCATCCTAAATATTGAAATGGTTCCGTTATAAAAGTTGTCAGGTTCTTTAAAAATTTCCTTCTTGTTTATGCAACTTCCTTCTGCAAGTCACATCCGCCTGAAGTGCATACTTTCCTTTATTGACATTTTTTTTTTCGAGTCTGTCTTTCACATGGTTTTTTTCTCTATTTTTTAACAGCAGTAGATGAGGTGGGTATTTTGTGAGTTTACTGATTATATTAGCCTCTTGCACTGTTTCTCAGTTCTTCATGTCATTTGAGTTCTGAGTTTGTTAAATAATGCTGTCTATGTTGTCATTTAGCTTTTTAAAAAATCCCTCTTACAGCAGCTTAAGTTCATATATGTGATCATGATTGTCTGTTTAACCATTGCTATAACTTGTTGTCGTTGTAGGCTCAGATATACCCTGATTTCTGTTAGTCCAACATGGTGCATGCATTTGATATGATAATCTTTGTTTCCTTATTCACAGGGCAATAATTGATGCGGCAATTGACATTGTTGAAAAAAGCAATGGGCAATACCACGTTCTTGTCATTATTGTGGACGGACAGGTTGGTGAAACATGTTCTTATGCATTTCTTTTTCCTTCTTTATCATAGGTTTATTTTTGTTTCCTATTGTTCTATATTCTTCTTATGGTCTTGGAATGCTTCTATTTTCACATAGGTTACCAGGAGCCCTGATACTCCTCCTGGAAGATTCAGTCAGCAAGAACAAGCAACTGTAAATTCCATTGTTGCTGCTAGGTAAAGCAATGCATTCTGCAGCTTGAGTAGTAGGTCTGTTTTTGTTCTAGTGTCCTGAGTCCTGACCATCAGAATCCTTAACAGTCAATATCCTCTCTCAATTATCTTGGTTGGAGTTGGAGATGGACCATGGGATGCAATGCAGCAATTTGACGATAACATTCCGCAGTGCTCATTTGACAACTTCCAGGTATTTAATGATGTGCCACACCAAAATTGGATTTTATCATAGGTTGGACCTGAGTTTGAACTTGTTAGTTTTTATCTATGTTGGACATTACAGTGCCTCCTGGATATGTTCTGATTTTGTTGGTATAATTTAAAAGGAATTCTGTTTGCAACTAATGAAACATATCAGTTTTGTGCGTTTTTTATTGGTGTTGCTCTGTGAAGCGCATATAGAATTCAAAATAGAGTATAATGATGTCATATCATGCAAACCTTCTTAGTATTAATTTTCAAGTGGATGCGATTGGTTGAGTGGTTTCAATCGGAGAGCAGATGCAAACCTCCTTACACGTTTTCCTCCTACAGTTTGTCAACTTCACCAAAATCATGTCAGAGAACACAGATACATCAAAGAAGGAAGCCGCCTTTGCACTTGTTGCCCTCATGGAAATTCCATATCAGTACAGTACAGACAGGGTACAGAGCCACCCAAAGTCTTCATTTTGTCAGGTAAGGACATGACTTGAAGTTTGTAGGAAATGCTTAGTTTTGATTCAGGGATTTCCAAATATTTGACTCTTTCTACTTATGCAGTCGTGAACCAGTAGGTGGTCCTTGTACAAGGCCACTTCCACCTCCACGTGCAGTGATTAATCATGATAAGTGGCTACCTCGTTTCCTAATCTTGTATAATACTTGTTATCACAAACAATAATCTGTTGATCCATCAAGGATTGTGGGCTGAGTCTTCTTTCATGCCCTTTGTGTCGAGGACCCATATCAACACGCCTGAGACTGTATTTGAGTTGGGGATTGCTTTGCTGTGTGAAAAGCGTCTGCGTTTATTAAGGTGCTAATGAAAGCTTTACCTCGAATATATCATTGTATATTATTCACAATTTCACTCTCATGGCAAAGTCTACTGATTTCTTGCTCAGGTTGGTGCCGTTCTGTAAAAGATGTATTTATGTATAACGCATTTTGAGTATACTTACTGCAATAAGAAGAAAAAAGTATGTTATTTGTAAGTAGCGTTTGTTTACCGCTGATTTCATATGTTTTATAGCAACTCCTTATGTTTTCTGTTGTTGTAATGCTATGATCGTTGCACAAGCTTCAAATACTTTATAATTATTTATTTTAAAAGTTAAATTTAACTTGCTTCAAATACAAAATTGCTCTTAGAGAACCAAAGATGGGTTACGCTGGTTGTTTTCTATGCATGTATATATTTTTATATCATTTGTTTGGCTGTGTTGGAGGACCTGACTGGAAAGAATCCGACAATGGGTGTGGATGGAATTGATGGCCAGTAGAGAAGGATGATTAATTGGAAGTTAATTATGATGATGCGAAGGAACTACTAGTAATTCAGACTTTGGTACAAAAAATGATGAAAAAATACAGCAATGTTCATGCATAAATAGACCGTAAAATTGAAGATCAATGGTTATGATAATCATTTATTGCTAGTGGAGGTTGAGACGGAAAGAAGGCAAGTAAACCGGTTTTTGTACTGGTTACGTACCCTCTCTCCCTCACGCCATCTCTCTCTTCTTCACACGGCTCCTGCGAGAGAAAATTCTAACCTTACCCTATTATTTTCATACCTTTTTCAAGATCATCTAACTGACATAAGCATCATAGGGCATTTGCCCAACACCCCTATGTTCCCCGCACAGAAATTTACTCAAACACCTTGTATTATACAAATGTAAAACCTAACGTTAATATATACCTATACTTGCCTCAACCTTTAGGTGGTGTATTTGGAAAGAGCCTGTATGTATAACATGCATAAATTGCAAAGTGAAATATGATGGTGAAGCTTTATCATTAATTCTTGCAATTATGAGTGCTATTGTTTGTTTTGACTATCAATTATTTTTTTTTGGTAAATAATTTTTAACTATTTAATTTACTTGGGATGAACGAAAAGCCATTTATTATGAGTAGGTGTGCGTAAGATCCAATTCAATCCACCCAAACTGACTAATTCAATCCAATTTTATCCAATTTCAATCGGTTTCTATGATTTGGCGGATTGGATTAGATTTGTAATTTTCAAAATCGACATTAGATCAAATGACGGATTTGCTCATGAAAATCCAATCCAATCTAGTTAGTTTTGTGCTTATTTTGCTCTTGTAGATATTTGTAGTTGAAAAGGTTATGAATACTTTTAAGCCCTTTAATGAGTTATGTTTAATTTATTATATAATCAAAACAATTTTCTCTAGTATTACATTTATATTTTTCATTTACATATATCAATATGTTTGGTTATATTAAATCTAAGGATAAATTTTTAATATTTCATTACTCTTTTTTCATGATAAAAACCGTTCATCCCAATCCAATCCGATCCAATTAATATTTTGGATCGAATTGGATTTAAACATTCAATATGATTGGATTGGACTGAAAAAATCACAATCCAATCTATATTGGATTGGATGCGGATTGACTAAATTTTAACGGTTTCAAACTGACGTACACCCCTAATGATAAGAGTTCACCTAAAATTTTCTTTAAATGTGGTTTATTCAAGAGATATTTAGTCATATACCCATTCTTAACACTAAAACTATAAATAAACCCTACACCGTTTAATTTCTATAAACAAACCCAAAAAAATGACAACTTGCCCTATTGAATTTAATTTTTATTATTAAATTACTTTGATGCCCTATTGAGTGTTTTGGGCTTTTTTATGAGGTTTTTGAGTTGAGTTTGTTTTAATAAATCAATGGCAATTTTGTAATTTAAAAGAAGTTAAAAGCCTTTTTGTTATGTTGTAAAGAGCTTCAGGTGTGCTTCTGAAGTCTATTTCGGATTTTTTTATTTATTTGAGCTCCTATATTGGGTATAATAGTGAACCTCGCTTTATCTAATGGGGAAACATTATCAACAGATATGTAATGATAATATGAAAACTACTATGAAGTTTGAAATCAACGCTATGGGACATAATATTGAGGGCAATGGGTTTAATCTGTGTTCATGTTCGGATAACTGGGTTCCTAGTTAGACAAAAAGTAACTGGGTTGAATCTGTGTTCATGTTCGGATACGGGCAAATCCCAACTTAGCTCAAGCCGAGCCCATACCGACCAATAGTAGCTTCGATGCCACAAAATTGCACAACATGACTCTAAAATTTTGGAGATGATGCGAGCAAGGGCCCCATTGCTAAACCTTGGTAGAAGTCGAACAACATAAGTTTTTAAATAAAATAAAAGCTCTGTGGTAGTAGATTGAGTTTGTACGATATGCTTCATATTCCTATGTGGATGGCTATGATCGTTCCACGTGTCCCATTTAATTAAAATTTCTATATTCAAGAACTTGAAAAAATTCACTTAAACTACTATCAGGCTCTGAAAAATTCGTAGAAAAATGCTAAGTATGGACTCATGTTTACCTCTACTGTTTGTTTTCCCACCCCAATTTCTCCAAATAATCTTTCCAAATATTTTTGCTAACACTTGCAGTAAATTAAAATAGGCACCTCCAAATAATTGAGGTTAATTTCCAAAAATTCACATTTTTCACAAGTTGAGCCTAAGATTTTCTTTTTAGAGAGATGTTGGCAACCACAAATACAAAAATTTGGCTGGAGCCAAGCTCATTCCAACCAATGGTAGCTTATGCCCCGAAATGGCGCATTAAATAAACTTTATAGCTTATAATTTAATTTGAATAAGTTAAGTGAAAGGGCAAATAATTGAAAAACAAGGGTATAAAAGGAAAAAAGAAAGAAGTATGTAGCCATTCAAGTGTGGGCCTTCTGGCGGGAGGCTACAAGTGAGAGAGTAGTGGAAAGGCTATAATGAGGAGTTAAAGTGAGGAGGTTATTTGAGGAGATCAAATCTCACCATCAACAAATGTAAAGAAATTATGGGACTTAAATATTTTAAATATTTTGACGGTCGGATCGGTCTCATCAAATAACCTCCTCACTTTAACTCCTCATTGTAGAAGCTCCCGAGAGAGTAGAGTAGCAGAAGCACAGTAACCCAAAAACAGCCATTAATAGCAAAAACCCATAATAACTCTCTCCCTCCTCTGTTTGCTTGAGATTGCTATTTCCGGCAATGTCACCACCTACCTACTCAACAATAGAAGAGAAGACATCAAATGGAAGAAAAAAAACCCTTGAATCTGTTTTCAATCACAGTCAGTCAAAGACTCTCCCTCTCCCCATCTCCCTCTCGGCCGACCAAACGACCACCTCTGTTTCCAACAGACCACTGTTTCCTGGTGCTTCGACGACAACACTCTTTGCTGCTCCGTTGACCACCACCTCTGTTTTCAGTCACAGTAACACACTCTCTCCCTCTCCCTCTTTTTCGGCGGCTCCGACAACGATCACCTCTGTTTCCTGCTGAGATGACGACGACCACCTCGGTTTCTGGGGCACCTCTTTTTCGTGTTGCTCTGACGACAACACTTCTTTGCTGCTCCGTCGACCACCACCGGTATGTGAACTGAACGAGGGTTTTCAGCCTCATTCTCTCTCTTAGTCCCCAAATGAATTAGGAATAGGGCCTTCGATATTATTACTTGCCAATGATAGACTAACCAAATCTTTGAAACCCTTGATGTTACTTGGTATGCAACCTGATAAATGGTTATTTGATAAATCCATATCTGTCACAACTTTTAGTTTTCCAGTATCATATGATGAAATCTAGTAAGAGAATTGGATGACAGGTTTAGGTGTAATATAAATGCTACTTCCCACAAGGTTGTTGGTATTGTGGAATTTTATGAATTTGACTCTAATGACAGACTTCTTAGAGAGGTGGCTGGATTACCCACAGGGAGGTATAGAGCCAAATAGTTGATTAACACCCAAAAATAAGTGGACAAGGTTTTCGAGTTGACAAAGTTCCTATGGGATATATCATGCAACTTGTCTCTTACTGGATCTCTATCAGATGATACTGAAAAACTAAAAGTTGTGACAGATATGGATTTATCAAATAACCATTTATCAGGTCATATACCAAGCAACATCAAGGGTTTCAAAGATTTGGTTAGTCTCTCGTTGGCAAATAATAATTTCGAAGGCCTTATTCCTAGTTCATTTGGCGACTAAGAGAGAGAGAGAGAGAGAATGAGGCTAAAAACCCTCGTTCAGTTCACGTACCGGTGGTGATCGATGGAGCAGCAAAGAGGTGTTGTCATCGAAGCAGCACGAAACAGAGGTCCCCCAGAAACAGTGGTGGTGGTCGTCGTCACTGTGGGAAACAGAGGTGATCGTCTTCGAAGCCACCGGAAAATAGAGAGAGAGAGAGAGAGAGAGAGAGAGAGAGAGTGTGTGTGTGTGTGTGTGTGTGTGTTCCTGTGACTAAAAACAGAGGTGGTGGTCAACGAAGCAGCAAAGAGGTGTTGTCGTCGGAGAACCAGGAAACAGAGGTCCGCCGGGAACAAAGGTAGTCGTTTGATCTGCCGAGAGGGAGAGGGAGACACAGAGAGACTTTGACTAACTGTGACTGAAAACAGATTAAAGGGTTTTTTTTCTTCCATTTGGTGTCTTCTCTTCTATTGTTGGGTGGGTGGGAGGTGACATTGCCGGAAATAGCAATCTCAAGCAAACAGAGGAGCGAGAGAGAGTTATTATGGGTTTTTGCTATTCTCGAGCACATAGATGGGGTCCTTTGACTTCTCATATGCCTGATTATCATATATCCATTAATATTGATAACCCATAAAGCATTTGCTGTCAAATGAAAAGAAAAAGGCTCTAAAGAAAAATTACCTTGGCACCTTTTGCAGCTTTAATAATGAGACAAGGTACTCGATCCCCAACATTTGGAACAGTGGTAGCATCTCGCTGTCAATCCCATATTGAAGAAGAAAGGGTAAGAGACGGAATAATTTGTTCCATAGTCCAAAAAATCAACATTTTAATAGAAATTTCATATGGAGAAATAAAATAGAAGGCACTTTGGTAAGATCACCAATACCAGCCTCATTATTACACATCATAACACACCAAAAAAGTATCACAAGATTATTATTCATTCAAGCTTTACAGGACTTTGAAGTGTTCGAGGTGGGTAGGGGGACTCAGAGTAAACATGTCCAAGCTTAAGCAGAAAAGGGAATCGGTTGACATCATATATCAAACTTAAAATCTCCCAAACGTACATGCCCATCCTCAACTTGAAGAGGCAGACGAATAAAGATAGAGACATATATAGGTGCAGCCTACCCTGCACGCTGCAAACCAACGAAAAGTGGAGAACTGGGATTGAACTTAGGACCTCTTACAAACCATGCTCTGATACGTGTTAAACCCACATTTATTAAAAGTCTAACATAATCAGGGTTTGACATAATACCATAATTTTTTATTAACATTCAAATGTCATCCTGTAACAAAAATTTGAGGCACATTCCAAAATCTACCTACAAAATGTTTAAATAAAGTTGGACAAGACTCGTTAAAATTCTACATGTTACAGAGCTTGTTCACATTTTTATGTGCTGTTTCAACCTGCTAAAATGATTTGGAAATCTAGTGTTCCTCCTAAAGTTAGTGTTCTGGCATGGATCAGAGTTCATGGAAGAGCAAACAAAAGAAGATCAACGTTTGTCTGCCTCACTGGTGCTTTTGTGCACAAAAAAGGTAGAATCTAGAAGTCAATGGTTTGTAAATTGCCCATATGCTTTGGGTGCAGTGGGTTCATTAAGGTTGCAGTGGTTAATTGGGTTATTCCTCAGTGATCCTCAAACATTCCTTGTGAAAAAGTATATGTGTTCTGGTGGTGGTAGGAAACAATTTTTTGGGTTTTTCAAGTAATTTGGCTGGAGAGAGAGAACTTATAAGAATTAAAGTGGGGATGAAGAGGGAGAACTCTTGGGATAAAGTACGGTTTTGGTCATCCTTATGCGCTTCTCTTTCCAGGCTTTAGCGATCTCCCATTTTGTTGACCCAAACATATAAGCAGAATCTCTCATTTTCTGTAATTTTATTTAGATTTGGGGAGCTACTCTAGGGTACTTTTTACAGTTGTCTTACACTCAAAGGTGTAATATGGATTTTTTTTTCTATGAGTTGTATCATTTTATTTGTGGACATCTTGTTAACCAAGTCATGTACTGTGTTTTTGAGTTTCTTTAATAACATTCTGTTTCTAATAAAAATAAATAAATAAACAGAAAGTGTTCATGCTCATTCTGGGAATATCCCTATATTATTAAGAAATTACCAAACAGAATCAAGAAAAGATTAATATGGTAGAGCTTTTTTATTTAAAGAGTAATATGTTAGATTCTTTATATGCAATTTCTAGATCTTACACACAACCTGCAATACATATAAAACCGTGACAACAAACCTGGAGCCATCTTCCTTGAATATACAGCTTCTGAATTCATCCTATGCGTAGCAATGATAATCCCAGCAACAACAGGAACGGCTCAAGGCTTCTGCTCTCTCTCAGAAACTGTTTCAGCTCTCTCTTTATGATGAGAATAGGTTAGAGAACGTGTCTGATGAGAGCAGGGCCTTTAACTTATATACGGCTAGGTCAAGTCGTCTCTACTCATCACCGAGGCCGACTTGACTTATCTTTCAAGCCCACTTAATTTGGTTCACGCAAAAAGGAAACAAAATAGGACTCCTTAATTAGGCTCCAAAACCCTTCCCTATTCACAAAGGTTTTGGGCCTCAAGGCATAACTTAATTAAACTCTTATTAAACCTTATATGACTTAATATATAGTGCACCGATCTAAATAGGAAAACATAACATAATAATGTCAACAATTGCTTTACGAGAAGACTAAAACGAATATTTAAAGGGAACCAAGCTCCCAAATGTAATACTATACAACTTATGGTCACTCCAAGAAAAGAAAGGATCAGATGTTTTGGAAGAGAGGGAAAAGGAGGCCTTTAGGAATGTAATGAGAAATCTTATAACGTTCTATACATATATATTGGAAGTAAAAAATGAAAAAAATCAAGGGGGCATGTTCCCTCCTAAGCCCTGCTTATTGATGATATATTGGCTAGGAGTGTGGCCTGCCAAATTGGTTGACCTTTTATTTATCTGGAATTCTTGGGGGATATTTGAGCTTACGGGATCCTGTAGTAGAAAAGACAGGTGATGTCTAGACAGGTGGAGGAAGGGGTGTCTCTCTAGAGGAGGTGGACTCGTTCTTACACAGTGAGTCAGGTAGTATCCCTACTTATTTTGTCAATCTTCAGACTACCAAGTAGGGTGGCCAAAAGCCTAGAAAATCTGATGAGAAACTTTCTATGGGAATGGAGTGCTCAAGGGAAAGAATCTTTTGTAACATCATAGAAAGTGTTTATTTCTTTGCCAAGGTTGTACACCATGATGTTTCCTTTGCCATTTACAATTTTCTCATTCTAACATCATAGAAAGTTTTTTTTTTTTTTCTCAGTTTCAAAAATACAAAATGCACTTATCCTCTCATATCTTTCATTGATAGTACATACTACCACTAAATTATGTAATTTTAACTTGAAACATCGCCAGAACTCTTGAAATTTCAGTCAAATTCAAATTTGGATATTGAGCAAGCAAATAGAGATTGAAACAAAATCCTCAGACTGATGTAGGGGCAAAGTTAAAAGTTCAGTATATGAGTCTTTCTATTTTCCAATGTAATAAATGCAATTTTCCGAAGATATATTGTCTTTGAGTCTCTCTATGTCACATGATTAATGTATTAGTTTTCATAATTATGTCTTTAGAACTCTCAATGTATTAATGTGGATCCCTCCAGATTCATGTACCAATTACCCTATAAAAGGGGCTTGTCAATTTCTGCTTGTAAGGCACAGGTTGACTTAGAGTGATTCCAAGGTACCTTTGGTGTGATGACGAAGGCGGGTGCAATGCCTTAATTTTTCTAATTTCTTTACTGCACACCTTTGGTGCGAAGCCAAGGTTAGTATGAGTCCGGATCTCTTTATTTTGCTACTGTCCTATATCACAGATTCACAGCCATATACCCACGACCAGATGTGAACCAACCCCTTTGGACTTCTGCTAAAAGCACCATTCAATTTTGTAATAAGGCCTAATTCAAAATTATATCTAATTGAGCATGTTTACAATACCTTTTTTTTTTTTTTTTATAGTTACAGTAGAAGAGATCCTTGTAACTGACTCAGTTGAATTCATCACCATATAAGTCAGCAGTTATAACTAGTATCTTGAGCCAAACAATAAAATGCTTCCACCCAAAAAGACAAAAACTACAGAAAAAACTACAAGAAGCTAAGCTATAGGAAACTGCAGGCAGCAAATGAACATAAAGCTAAACATAGAGAAATTCATTTCTTTTTCAAGAACGGAGACAAGCATTTCTTTTACAGGAGTGGAAACAAGCATGTTAAAGTAAATCAAGTCAATATTGCATACCTTACGCATACGTTCAGCAAGTTCAACATGAGCCCCCTTTACTTCATAATCATCCCCAGCTTTTGTCAAACCTGCAAATTTATGAATTTCAGCATGGAAGCTTTACTTTTATCGGGGGAGCACTCAATGAGTTTTAAATAACAATTCAACTACTCTAATAGAGGTGTAAAATGGGCTGGACTGGCATGAGCTAGACATGATTAAAACAGGCATGAAACAACACAGGAAACAAACAAGCTGCCTGAGCCGAAGTTTCTTAGCTCATTAGGCAAGATCGCACACAAATGGGCCTGAATTAGGAACGACACTAATTGTTTTTCTTAAAAAAAATTGTTTTCACCAATCAAATTCATTTTTCAATTACAACTTGAATATTTAATCATAAGAAAATAGTAAAATCAAAGACAAGTTTAAAAGCACTAATGGTGTGTTTGGATGAGGGAAATAAACTTGGGATTTTGACAAAACTCAAAATTTCTAAATTGACATGAACCAATTCCGATGTTTGGATTAAAAAAAACATAGAAATTTAGAAATTCTGCGTGGAAAAAAACATGGAATTTGGAGATCATAAATCCCAAGTTTAGATTCGATCAAAAAGTCGTCATTTCTAAAATCCCAAGAGAGATTGAGTTTTAAAAACAGATAACTTTACAAATAAAGGTTAAATTCCGTGTTTTAAATCAGTCACCCAAACAAGAAACTTTACAAATTCTATAACATTAATTTCCGTCATTTATGAAATCCTTTGTACTTTTAAATTTCCTCATCCAAACACACTGTAAATGCTCCAAGAGGAAAACATCATGAATAAGAACGGGTTGTACCAAGCCATGCCTGGTCTTGCTATCTATTTGGGTAGGGAAATGCACTGACACGAATATAAAATCGGTCAGCATAAGCATAACACAGAGCACAAATTGCACTTTAAATGAGAAGACCGGCATGGCATGACCTATTTGGCACCTCTATACTTTGGGAAAAAGCCGAGGGACTAAGTGATGGCAGCTAAGTGTCACGGCCCGCATGTTGAAGGTTCAACCCAACAACTATTGGGCCAACCTAGAGGATCCATTTGTGAAGGTCAAGCCCAACAAGAGAAGTTCAAGGCCCGGCCCATCAGATGGATCATTCTAGATCCCTTGACTTAGTCCACATGTCTACATTCAATGTATACGTAAAGCTAGGTGCATTGATTCTTGTAGCGATTCTAGACCGTTAGATTGTTTCGATCTTAGCCCTCCATTTTAGGGTTTGGAGAGCTAAGAGGAATCCTCACCCCCCAACTTGTAAAGCATAGTAGCAATACAAGCAAATATTCTCCCAAACTCTTTCAAGTGTTCTTAAGTGTTCTTGAGTGTTCTCATCATTCTTGCTCTTATTCTTGTGCTCTTGCTTGGTTCGATCTTATTTTACAGGAAGGAAGGCTGACTTAGCTTGTTCGAAGAGGCGATCAAGTCTAAGGCCGTACGGAAGGAAGACTTAAAGAGTCATCCCGTGACAGTTGGTATCAGAGCTCAAGCTCGAATCATTCGAAGAAACATGTCGAAGAGCGGATCCGATGTGGAGATGGATTTATCAAAGTCAACTTGGATCGTGGGGGCAAATCAAAGAGGGAACGATCTAGAGATGCAACAACCATGGAGAAGTGGCTTTCTAAGATGGAGAGAGCCGTGATCGAGTTCGATCAAAGACTCGAGGAGGACGTCCTTACAAAGGGGGGCTTCGAAGTTATGGTGGAAGAACTTCAAGGCCACTTCCAGGGAGCCCTCAACTCCGCACTGGATAGCATCAAGCTAGATGTCCAAACGAAGTTAGATCATTTCTTAGCGGAGCTTACTTCGCTTCGCGAGGAGGTGACGGAGGTGAAGGGAGATTGGGCCTTGTGCAAAGAAGCTGTTGTGAACAAGATCCAAACTCCGAAGGAACCCAAGGTGTTAGATTCTTTCAAACCCAAATCCTACAATGGGAAGAGGGAGGCGAAGGAGCTAGACACATTCTTGTGGAATATCGAAAGGTATTTCAAGTATCTGAAGCTCGAGGAGGATGAGCCCAAGATAAACACGGCAACGTTGTTTCTCACCGACAATGCTCTCATGTGGTGGCGACGTCGATCCATGGAGATCGACCAAGGTATGCTTACACTAGACACTTGGGATGCATTTAAAAAGGATATTATGCTGCATTTCTATCCAGAGAACGCCAAGTATGAGGCAAAGGAGAAGCTGAGATGGCTAAAGCAAACTGGGAGCGTGAAGGACTATATCGCCACGTTCACCAACCTGTTGTTCGAGGTGCCTAGCATGACGGATGAAGACAAGCTCATGTACTTCATGAGTGGCCTATAGAATTGGGCCAAGCTGGAGTTACAAAGGAGACATGTCCAAACCTTGTCAGAGGCAATTGCTGCAGCTGAGTCTCTTGTTGAGTTCAAGAAGAAAGATCAAGGCGACTCCAAGTTCAAAGGAAAGAAAGATAGCAGTGGATCCAGTGGGGGAGACAACAAGCCAAAAGAGGATAGCAAGTCAGGAGACAAGTCTGACGGTCACAAGTCATCCTGGAAGAAGAATGACAAAGGTGACAAGGGAAAAGACAAGTCGAAGCTAGCTTGTTACTTGTGCGATGGAGCGCACATGATGCGGGATTGTCCGCAAAAGAAAGCCTTGAATGCCATGAACCGAGAAAGGGAAGAGGAGGCCGAGAGAGAAGCAGGAATGGGGGCCATTCACCGCTACAATGCCCTACAGGCCAAGGGAGCTCAACCACAGGTTCAAGCAAAAGGCGTGATGTTCGTCGATGCCATGGTGAATGGCAAGACAACCCGTTGTTTGGTGGATACGGGTGCTTCGCACAACTTCATGTCCGTGCAGGAAGCAAAGAGACTTGGATGTCGGGTCTCAAAGCAAGCAGGCAGTATGAAGACGGTGAATTCAACTGCCAAACCTATTGATGGGGTAGCTCGTGGTGTGGAGCTACACATTTCCACTTGGAAGGGAGTAGCTGATTTCTCCGTAATCCCGATGGATGACTACGATGTCGTGCTTGGAATGGAGTTCATGGACAAGGTGAAAGCATTTCCCATTCCATTTTACAATACTATGTGCGTTGCACAGGGTGGAGCAATGCCATGCATGGTGCCAGTGGTGAGGCAGCAAGGCGAGTCGAAGCTCTTGTCAGCCATGCAGTTTTCCAAGTCTTGGAAGAAGGGCGAACCGACGTTCCTTGCAACTATGAAGATGGATATAGTTGAGAAGGAAGTCAAACCTGTCCCGAAAGCAGTGGAGGCAATCCTTAAGGATTTGGCAGATGTCATGCCTAAGGAGTTGCCCAAGACCTTACCACCTAGAAGAGAGGTGGATCATGCCATTGAGTTGATACCGGGTGCCAAACCCCCTGCCAAAGCACCATACCTGATGGCACCTCCTGAGTTGGAGGAATTGAGGCAGCAGTTGAAGCAGCTGCTGGACGCTGGATACATCCAACCGTCTAAGGCCCCTTATGGCGCTCCAATCCTATTCCAGAAGAAGAGAGAAGGGACGCTGAGATTGTGCATCGACTACAGGGCGCTAAACAAGGTGACCATAAAAAACAAGTATCCAATCCCTTTGATTGCAGATTTGTTCGATCAGTTGGGAGGAGCTAGGTACTTCACCAAGTTGGACTTGCGCTCAGGATACTATCAAGTGAGGATCGCACCCGGAGATGAACCAAAGACCGCATGTGTGACGAGATATGGGTCTTATGAGTTCCTTGTCATGCCGTTCGGCTTGACCAATGCCCCTGCTACATTTTGCACCCTTATGAACAAGGTATTCCATCCTTTCTTGGACAAATTCGTTGCGGTTTACATCGATGATATTGTGGTGTACAACAATTCCCTAGAAGAGCATCTTGAGCACTTGCAGAAGGTGTTCCAAGTTCTGAGAGAGAACCAGCTATATGTGAAGAGGGAGAAGTGCTCATTTGTCCAAGAGGAGGTGGAGTTCTTGGGTCACAAGATACGGGGAGGACAATTGCTCATGGAAGAGGGCAAGGTGCGAGCCATTCAAGAATAGGAGCCATCAACCAAGGTACCTGAGATGAGATCATTCCTTGGATTGGTTAACTACTACCGCAGGTTCATCAAGGGATACTCAGCCATTGCCGCCCCCTTGACAGATTTGCTGAAGAAGAACAAGACGTGGCAGTGGACGCCGCAATGCCAGCATGCCTTCGATGAGTTGAAGAAGGCACTTATGGAGGAACCCGTGCTGAGACTTCCTGATCTTAGCAAACCATTTGAGTTACACACTGATGCATCGGATTTTGCTATTGGTGATGTACTCATGCAGGATGGACACCCATTGGCTTTCGAGAGTCGGAAGCTCAATGACACGGAGCGGAGATATACCGTTCAAGAGAAGGAGATGACAGCCGTAGTGCACTGCATGCGGACTTGGAGGCACTACCTACTTGGTTCTCAGTTCGTAGTCAAGACTGACAATGTTGCCACTAGCTACTTTCAGTCTCAACAGAAGTTGTCACCCAAACAGGCTAGGTGGCAAGACTTCCTGGCAGAGTTCGACTACCAGCTGGAGTACAAGCAAGGGAAGACGAATGTCGTTGCTGATGTCTTAAGCCGGAAGTCCGTGCTAGCAGCTGTTGTTCAACCCCAGAGTTCTCTCATGCAGATGTTGTTCGATCAGTTGGGGATCATGCAACAAGCCCTCTCGTATCCTCTGCATGAGAGAACTCTGGGGTTGAACAACAGCTGCTAGCACGGCCTTCCGGCTTAAGGCATCAGCAACGACATTCGTCTTCCCTTGCTTGTACTCCAGCTGGTAGTCGAACTCCGCCAGGAAGTCTTGCCACCTAGCCTGTTTGGGTGACAACTTCTGTTGAGACTGGAAGTAGCTAGTGGCAACATTGTCAGTCTTGACTACGAACTGAGAACCAAGTAGGTAGTGCCTCCAAGTCCGCATGCAGTGCACTACGGCTGTCATCTCCTTCTCTTGAACGGTATATCTCCGCTCCGTGTCATTGAGCTTCCGACTCTCGAAAGCCAATGGGTGTCCATCCTGCATGAGTACACCACCAATAGCAAAATCCGATGCATCTGTGTGTACCTCAAATGGTTTGCTAAGATCAGGAAGTCCCAGCACGGGTTCCTCCATAAGTGCCCTCTTCAACTCATCGAAGGCATGCTGGCATTGCAGCGTCCACTGCCACGTCTTGTTCTTCTTCAGCAAATCCGTCAAGGGGGCGGCAATGGCTAAGTATCCCTTGATGAACCTGCGGTAGTAGTTAACCAATCCAAGGAATAATCTCATCTCAGGTACCTTGGTTGGTGGCTCCCATTCTTGAATGGCTCGCACCTTGCCCTCCTCCATGAGTAATTGTCCTCCCCGTATCTTGTGACCCAAGAACTCCACCTCCTCTTGGACAAATGAGCACTTCTCCCTCTTCACATATAGCTGGTTCTCTCTCAGAACTTGGAACACCTTCTGCAAGTGCTCAAGATGCTCTTCTAGGGAATTGTTGTACACCACAATATCATCAATGTAAACCACAACGAATTTGTCCAAGAAAGGATGGAATACCTTGTTCATAAGGGTGCAAAATGTAGCAGGGGCATTGGTCAAGCCGAACGGCATGACAAGGAACTCATAAGACCCATATCTCGTCACACATGCGGCCTTTGGTTCATCTCCGGGTGCGCTCCTCACTTGATAGTATCCTGAGCGCAGGTCCAACTTGGTGAAGTACCTAGCTCCTCCCAACTGATCGAACAAATCTGCAATCAAAGGGATTGGATACTTGTTTTTTATGGTCACCTTGTTTAGCGCCCTGTAGTCGATGCACAATCTCAGCGTCCCTCTCTTCTTCTGGAATAGGATTGGAGCGCCATAAGGGGCCTTGGACGGTTGGATGTATCCAGTGTCCAGCAGCTGCTTCAACTGCTTCCTCAATTCCTCCAACACAGGAGGTGCCATCCGGTATGGTGCTTTGGCAAGGGGTTTGGCACCCGGTATCAACTCAATGGCATGATCCACCTCTCTTCTAGGTGGTAAGGTCTTGGGCAACTCCTTGGGCATGACATCTGCAAAATCCTTAAGGATTGCCTCCACTGCTTTCGGGACAGGTTTGACTTCCTTCTCGACTATATCCATCTTCACAGTTGCAAGGAACGTCGGTTCGCCCTTCTTCCAAGACTTGGAAAACTGCATGGCTGACAAGAGCTTCGACTCGCCTTGCTACCTCACCACTGGCACCATGCATGGCATTGCTCCACCCTGTGCAATGCACATAGTATTGTAAAATGGAATGGGAAATGCTTTCACCTTGTCCATGAACTTCATTCTAAGCACGACATCGTAGTCATCCATCGGGATCACGGAGAAATCAGCTACTCCCTTCCAAGTGGAAATGTGTAGCTCCACACCACAAGCTACCCCATCAATAGGTTTGGCAGTTGAATTCACCGCCTTCATACTGCCTGCTTGCTTTGAGACCCGACATCCAAGTCTCTTTGCTTCCTGCACGAACATGAAGTTGTGCGAAGCACCTGTATCCACCAGACAACGGTTTGTCTTGCCATTCACCATGGCATCAACGAACATCACGCCTTTGACAAGCTAGCTTCGACTTGTCTTTTCCCTTGTCACCTTTGTCATTCTTCTTCCAGGATGACTTGTGACCGTCAGACTTGTCTCCTGACTTGCTATCCTCTTTTGGCTTGTTGTCTCCCCCACTGGATCCATTGCTATCTTTCTTTCCTTTGAACTTGGAGTCGCCTTAATCCTTCTTCTTGAACTCAACAAGAGACTCAGCTGCAGCAATTGCCTCTGACAAGGTTTGGACATGTCTCCTTTGTAACTCCAGCTTGGCCCAATTCTATGGGCCACTCATGAAGTACATGAGCTTGTCTTCATCCGTCATGCTAGGCACCTCGAACAACAGGTTGGTGAACGTGGCGATATAGTCCTTCACGCTCCCAGTTTGCTTTAGCCATCTCAGCTTCTCATTTGCCTCATACTTGGCATTCTCTGGATAGAAATGCAGCATAATATACTTTTTAAATGCATCCCAAGTGTCTAGTGTAAGCGTACCTTGGTCGATCTCCATGGATCGACGTCGCCACCACATGAGAGCATTGTCGGTGAGAAACAACGTTGCCGTGTTTATCTTGGGCTCATTCTTCCTCGAGCTTCAGATACTTGAAATACCTTTCGATATTCCACAAGAACGTGTCTAGCTCCTTCGCCTCCCTCTTCCCATTGTAGGATTTGGGTTTGAAAGAATCTAACACCTTGGGTTCCTTCGGAGTTCGGATCTTGTTCACAACAGCTTCTTTGCACAAGGCCCAATCTCCCTGCACCTCCATCACCTCCTCGCGAAGCGAAGTAAGCTCCGCTAAGAAATGATATAACTTCGTTTGGACATCTAGCTTGATGCTATCCAGTGCGGAGTTGAGGGCTCCCTGGAATTGGCCTTGAAGTTCTTCCACCATAACTTCGAAGCCCCCCTTTGTAAGGACGTCCTCCTCGAGTCTTTGATCGAACTCGATCACGGCTCTCTCCATCTTAGAAAGCCGCTTTTCCATGGTTGCTGCATCTCTAGATCGTTCCCTCTTTGATTTGCCCCCACGATCCAAATTGACTTTGGATAAATCCATCTCCACATCGGATCCGCTCTTCAACATGTTTCTTCGAATGATTCGAGCTTTAGCTCTGATACCAACTGTCACGGGATGACTCTTTAAGTCTTCCTTCCGTGCGGCCTTAGACTTGATCACCTCTTCGAACAAGCTAAGTCAGCCTTCCTTCATGTAAAATAAGATCGAACCAAGCAAGAACACAAGAACAAGAGCAAGAACGATGAGAACACTCAAGAACACTTAAGAACACTTGAGAGAGCTTGGGAGAATATTTGCTTATATTGCTACTATGCTTTACAAGTTGAGGGGTGAGGATTTCTAATGAGGAACCCTCCTTATATAGAGCTCTTAGCTCTCCAAACCCTAAAATGGAGGGCTAAGATCGAAACAATCTAACAGTCTAGAATCGCTACAAGAATCAATGCACCTAGCTTTACGTATACATTGAATCTAGACATGTGGACTAAGTCAAGGGATCTAGAATGATCCATCTGATGGGCCGGGCCTTGAACTTCTCTTGTTGGGCTTGACCTTCACAAATGGATCCTCTAGGTTGGCCCAATAGTTGTTGGGTTGAACCTTCAACATGCGGGCCGTGACATCGGCGATCAAGTCTAAGACCGCACGGAAGGAAGACTTCAAGAGTCATCCCGTGACATAAGGCACTATTTAAGCACCCAAAAAAAATCCAATCTTAGTACCAAGTTTTTAACCAACAAGCAATTGTCTCTTCGTACTGTTTCAATACCTGCCAATGATAAATAATGAAATAAGTGATACATTCAACATAACACAAATTATAGAGGTTGAGAAATTCTAATTAACCTTTAGTATCCATCTTGTCAAACTTGTCTGGACTTGTCCACAATAAACCAGCATATCTCTTCTTGCTAATCAGAAGATATGGATAATAAACCTTCTCAAACTCGAGCTTGATAGGCTTCATGACACAGAAACAGAAAATAGAGACTTAGAAAATAAACCTTACAGGGAAATAAGTCAAGTACAAATTAGTACTATGTTACATGTATGGCAGTACTCTCATACCTAAAGAACCAACAAAAAGCTGTGGGGTTTTACAGCTCTAGTGGAAGATAGCATTAACCGCATACCGAAGACCACAGTTTGAATGTCACCTTCCCCCTTTGACCTCCTTTTCCCTACAAGGCCCTTGCGAAAACGATAAAAATTAATTTGCCATCATGCATGACAAGAAATAACTGGATAAATTATTGATGCTTCCTAGTGTAACTGTCGCAATAAAGATTTGAACAAGGATGAATTTTCATTATGTTCGTACTTTTTTTAAACATCATATGATTCATATGTTCATACTGTTCAAAATAATATACAATTTTTTAGGAGTTACTTGATACATGATGAAGATTGTAAGATGACAAGGCAACATTACACTGACAAAGGTCCAGAAAACCCAAAAGTGCCAAAGACAATATTAGTTACTCAACCACAAGATATTATCCTCCTGCTACTTTCCCATACGATAAATATTTAAAGCCAAAACCCTCAGAAGATGAGCATTTGACTCTTTTTTGTTCCTGTTTTGATGAGAGCACTAGACTTGATTTCAGAACAAAAAATTAACAGAACTCGTTTGAAGATTAAATAATTTTGAGACAGCAAGGGAGGTACAAAAGGAAGAGAATCGCAGCAACCTTTTGCCACCAGAAACACGTATCCTGGTATTCCGGTTATTGGAAAGCTCACTAATCAGACAGATATTATTAACTAAGATACAGATACTACTGTCATTCCTACCCTAAAGCCTCGAAGTGGTACGAATTTGGGTGAGTATCCTATTAAGAAATGGTCATACACACAAGAGCCGGCAAATAGGGTGGCAGACCCAAAATAGAAGAAAAAAGAACGAAAGAGTAAATGCGACTAATTGATTGGCTCAATGTGAAACCGAGCACATATTTTACATTAAAAGTATATTCATTGCTTTGACAAGAACACTTTTTACAGTACAAACAACCAAAAAATAAATAAAGTCAAATAACATAGGTTTCCAACAATTGTAAACCTGTTATTGAGGAAAAGTTGCGGTGACATACCTCAGCATTGTGTTCATAGCCTTCAAGTGTGGTAAATTTTTCTTTTACAAGATTTTTTGTGTGCTCAATCATCTATTGACCTTTACAAGACAACCAACTCATAAGATCAGGCACAGCTCAATCTGTTCAATAGAGTAATATAATGATACTATATGATTATGTATGAAATGTATCGTAGCTCGTGACACTTGATGATATCTCTATGCATGGTAACTGACCAACAGTAGCTCCAGTAAACCCATATACGGAATTTGCACTTATCTAGATGAAGTGACAAATGAATATATGAATACATATACACAAATACAAGCACACTTGTAGTGGGAAAACTATGTTTAAAAAAGAATGAAAACAGTTCAAAGTTATACTTTTAAGGCCCGTTGTCGACCATCAAGCACTGCCTTCTCAAGTGGATCTTTTGCTTCCTAAAATTAAAAAATGATAGTTCATTTAGTCACATGCAAACAACAAGGGATGCGTAAGCTTGTAAGGAAATAACATATCATATCCACACACAAAAATTTCTAAAACAGTCGGCAAAAACCATTGAAATACATAAAGGTAATATACCTTTAAATCTGCTGTTGCTCTCTTACGAGCAGCTAGTAGTTCTTCAAGAATTTCAGGAAGTATTCCCTGAAAGCATATTATGATGCACTCTTATTAATCCAATGATTTACTTGATGAGAAAAAGTAGAGATATGACATACCAAATTAAATAAAGAACTTTTAAAACCTGGCATCTTTGATGATTAGAAAAACAGCATTAATAACATTATATATATATATATATACATACATATAGGACCTTCTGCAAATTGGATTTAACAAATGTTTCTCCAGATGGGGTTTTGTTGACAAATTCTGGAGGGATGTTGAGTTTGCAAGCATCTTCAGTTGTCACTTCATAAAGAAAAAGGGGATATGATTTTGGCCAAAAGTTTTTCAG
The DNA here is from genome assembly GCA_020226455.1 of Prunus salicina. Lineage (NCBI taxonomy): Eukaryota > Viridiplantae > Streptophyta > Magnoliopsida > Rosales > Rosaceae > Prunus > Prunus salicina. The sequence goes on along the minus strand of CM035345.1, from coordinate 3,824,256 downwards.
TTAGATCTTATTTGATGTTAGATAATAAAACGAACTCCAAAATACAGAAAAGGCATATGACCTAAAAAATGCCAGGAAAAATTACCATAGTGCAATAGCATAAATTATAGGCCATCATGATTGATGGATATAAAGATGCAAAATCCAAAGTGGCAATTGGCTTTTCATAGAATCCTGCCTTCGCTTCCAAAACCTGGATTTGTAAGTTATGGATATCAAAGCCCACATAATTTCTCATACCATTCAAAGTCAGTATAAAGCACAAAATGGGAAACATCAAATGCACAGAGAAGATAGAAAATCTGAAACAGTAAGAACCAGGTCACAATATGTAACTTACGTAGTCTGAACATATAGCAGCAGTATCCATCTTACTACCATACATTCCGAGCAATAAAACTAAGCATTCTCAATTCTTTTTTCTTTTCTCTTTTTTTAAAAAAAGGAAAAGATGAAATTTTATTTCACAAAAGAAACTGTATAGCACCGTGGATAAGCAATCCACCATGAATATATAAGATAAAACAATTATTCATGTTACAACTAATTTCGCAAACCAAAACACTACAGCTTTCCAGTGTAAAACAATGTCAGAAATAGAAGTGTTCGTAAACTCGAGAAACATATGCCCAAAGCACCACCCAATACCTGACCTTCTCCCGCACCTCCTCCATTTCCAACCCCCTAACAACTTCGAATACCCTTTGGTTTCTTTCCAACCAAATAGCCCAAATCATAGCCATCATTGTACAGCCCTATAATACTTTAGCCTTCTTTGCACCGCCTAATACTTTTAATTTCTCACCCAACAAAGAAAAGCAGTCTTTTGGTGGCACCCAACTTACATTAATCTCATTAAATAAAAAACACCATCATTTCCAGCTAAACAGGCAAGATAAGAAGACATGATCCACACTCTCCCCCGCACTCTTGCACAAAATACACCTAAGCATTCTCAATTCTTAACCGCATCATTAGCTAGTCTTGTAGCACAAAAAAATTTAACTTTACATTTAAGGTTAATCTAAGATCATAAGATGATTGCACAATTCCATGTACACCATGTTCTAACTCATTCTATTGTTTTAACTTACTGTGAAATATAAAATTATAGCAACAATGCTCGTTGTAGTTAGAGTAATAGTAATAATATTTACCCTAGACATCTATGCTCAACTCCAAAAACTAATATTGGATCATTAGCAGAGATGAAAAGCACTTACTAACTTCCAATGGATGTGCTGTAAAAGAGCAAAGATTGTACCTAGTCTACTCCCTCCCCTTCCCTCCCCTCCACCTCTCCCACCATCCCTCCCATCCTTGAAAATATTCACCTAAATTGGAAATCATATCATTTAATTGTTATCAAATAAATATGACCACAATGATTCCGGTTTGGTTGAAACTATCACCATTTAATAAAAAAGTTCAGAGAGTTTTCAATTTGGTTGGTTTTTTCAAGAATGATCCTTCACTGGAGACTTACAAACTATACACTTCAGATCATCAAACTGTACACTATATGAATATATTGTTATTTGAAGAACCCCTCAACTGAAGCACTTTCTATGTGTGTGTGTGTATATATATAACTATTTTCTTATCCGGACAGTACTTCCCTTATTTGCATAAGAAGCTAAGCAAAGAAAGTTTGAACAGAGTAGCTGGACACAGGAGTTATGGGAGAAAATTAAGCATTGGGAAAAGAAGGAAAGAAGCCTAAAAGAAGACGTTTCAAAGGAGAAATTTAAGAAGTAATCTTAGCATGGCTGCCCAGCCCTATTTCTTTCTTAACATCTAGGCAGACCAAGTTATAGCATAAAGTCAGTGATTTCACAAAATTATCCTGGAGTGGACAAAGGCAAGATTTTGCATACAAAGGGAATCTTTTGGTAAGAATTTAAGAGGCGTACATTGAGAAACATAAATCTGCAGTCTAAGAAAAAAAAAATTCCACCCCTTAAATCTGCAAAAGAAACTACACTTTATAGACTGAAACATCAGCCCAGCAAAGACAATATTTTATTTATACAAGCAAGCAGAATGTTTATAAACAACCTGAAGAAAATAAAGTTCAGAGAGAGTAGTATTCAAAAGATTGATATCACAAGATCTCCATCATAAACATGAAACACCTTCCCTGCACAACCCCCAGCCCAAAGAAAAGTAGTTCTTTTACACTGCTAGCATGACGATGCTATTATAAGCAACTGAAATGGCAGTCAAGACAATGAACATACAGTGGCACCTTCGTATGTCCCTTGCTCAGATCCAGCCTGTTTGACATTTGGAATAAGAAGGGTCTTTTGTTTTGCCTTCCTAAGAAGCTGAGAAAGCACCTGAAAATGGTTGGGATTAAATATCTTCGTACCTAAACTATTGTGTTATTTGCAAGTCTTCATTTCAAAATTTATTATAATAACCTTGATGCTCTGCCCTCTGGATAGAAGAAATGATATGGGAACACCGGTCACTCGAGCCATCTCTACATAATTGTAAATATACATCAGTTTGTCCAAAAGCCTCTTTGGGAGGTAAGCATCCTGCAATGAAACAGGAAAGTTGATCAATTGTGTCACATAATTTGAAGTGTATTTCTTCTATTTAAAGTTGAATTGCTACTATGCTCTCATATAAATCTTGTATTTCTTAGAAAAAGAAATTGATAATGCGCTCTCGTCTATATTACACGTAAATGCAATGGAACATATACAAAATGATACACGTACTGCAAATCTTTGAAAACTATGATGTGAATACCAACAATATGACGATTAAATGATATTATATGTTTTGTATTCACTGATTCCATTCCATTTCCATTTTTCTTTTCTCCTTTTCCTCTCTTACATGAGATGCAAAAGCCAGAACCCCAGCACATTGGGTTTTCCAGCCGATGATGAGTTAGTTTCCTAAGCTTATTAGGACTAATAGTCTTGGAGGATAAGAATCCTATTCCCAATTGGAATTGTTATCTCACATTACATATTTGGTAATCATATTCCTATTAGGATTAGATTCCCTCATTGATCACGACGGCCTTTATAGTGGCTATATAAGGAGATCTGTTGTGCTAGTTTACAAGCATCATCATCAGCAGGCAAAAGATAACAAATATTTAGAATTCCACTTCAAAAAGTGAGCGAGCGGGTATAACACTCTGGAGAGAGAGTGAGTGGAGAGCAAAACAATTGATTATCACTCTAGGAGTTAAAAGTGAGAATATTGAAGGGCAAAACAATTGATTTTCCTTGATTTCTTGTTCTTTCTAAATGTTCATCAAGTCTTGAATCTAGAGGCTTGATCAGATAATTTGTTGCACCCATTATTCATATAGTGGATATTTGTTGTTGCTGCCCCATGGAGATAGGCATCTAGCCGAACCATGTTAATTCTTGGTGTTCTTTATCTTCTTCTTTATTTCCTTTGGGTTCTTGAGTTCGTTTGTCTTTCCATTTGTTAAACGATTTCACAACACAGACAATACTGCATAAAGAAGAAAATAAAGAGCTCCTCCCCTTCACAAATATAATTTTTTTTTTTTCATGTTGTCCATTAAATTCAAACTACAATTGCATTCCATCACATTCCTATAATGATTATCTAAACTAATTGTGTGGGAGTAAAGCCTAACAAGCATCTTCTAGTTGAGAAAGCTTTTCATGCAAGCTGAGTTTGTCTCTAGATCATCCACTGTGGATGAGTATCATGCCATGGCTTAAAGAACCTGTGAGATCTTATGGCTTCTATCCTTTCTTGATGAGTTGGGGACACTTTTCTACATCATATCACATGATAACAACTCTACCATTATGTTAGTTTCAGATTCTAAACAGATCGAGGTTGATACAGTTTATTTGAGAATATTGTTGCAGCTTCTGTTCCATCATTAGAGCAGACAGATGACATAATCCATTAAACTGTCCTTACTCTGGGCTTTCTATACGCAAGCTGGGTTTGGTGGACATCTTTGCTCCAGATTGAGAGAGATTATTGGAAATTAGTGTAATTTAAATTTACCATTAATATTGTTATACCTTCAACTGTATTTTTGTCAATTACATAAATATTTCTAACATAATAGAAGTTCTTGGCCACCAAACTTTGTATTTGTAAAGAACTAAAATCCTAAACAATCACAGCAATTACTTTCATTATGGGGTTCATCACAGTAACAGATAACAGGTACTAGAGTAACTTTTCTGCAACCTTCTTATATTGTAAATGTGTACACTTTAATGTCATAATGAAGGTAAGGTGGAAGAATCAAAACCAGATACACACCTTTAGACAATGCACAGCAAGTCGCCTCCTAGTTTCTGCATTGCCGTTCTGAAGATCAGATATTATTGAATGGTGGGCATCCTCTTTCTGCATGTGAACCAAATGGTGCCAAAATATTAACAAGCATGACGGTTTCGACTAAAAAAAAAAAAAGGCATGACGCATTACTTGCCAGAAATAAAGAAATCAAGATAGACAGTAATGATCTTTCCCCCATTCATTTAAAGATCAAATGGAGAGACTATTTCATCACTAGTTATGGCAGATATATGAGTGAAGATAATACAAGAGAACCAATTCGCAAGTAGAAACTCAGAAAATTTCTAAACAAGAAATGGGCAAAGACTTTGAGAATATATTTTAACGGAAAGAAAAATTAGCAGGATTTGAAAGCTTGGATGTGCTCATAGAATGGGAAGAGAAAAGGTGGGGCTTGGAGCAGGAAAACATGGGAAATTATGGAGCCCTACTAACAAGGATGACATTATCCAGTAAAGAAAGCTGGTGGAGTTCATGTCCGATCAGATAGCTCTGATTAATTATCATAATTGAGATCTATGCCCAGAACAATTTGTTAGAGATTGAGTGCCCACTGTAATTAGGTTAACCCAAATAAATAAAAGGTGGAAGTAGTTAGCAAAAATATGATAGCATGTGGCCAAATGAGAGAAAAAATGAAGGACCAGGACTCAATGTAGTGGTGTCATCTTAATATAGGCTGTGTTTACCACCAATGTCTATCAAACTTATTTGACGCTTCGGTACAACAAAAGATGGAAATAAAGGGCATAACATAAACAGAACCTGAAGCTGGCTTTTTTAATTCATAAATTTACAACACAATTCAATTATAATTGTAAATCCAAACTTCATGCACTAAAAATATGGTTATCTATCCTTCTTATGCTCATGAACATGGTCATAGCTTCTTCCATTAATGATATTTCTCAAATCAAATCCTTAACAGATTCCTATGTATATTGAAGGAATCAAGGCAAACAATCTATTAGGGACATACTATGGGTCTTTTACTGCAATAAACACTTTCCGGAAGTGCTGGAAAAATATATATATCTGAGAAAAAATAAAAGCAGCAAATATCTCTACTTTAGATGTTAATATAGTCAGAAATGATTTTACATTGACAGAAAAAAGCACTAAATACTTTTGGGCTAAAGAGTGATTTTTTACCTAATATAAAAGCTGTGAAAAAGGGTGTGTGTGTATAATATATATATATATATGTATGTGAAAAGAAATCAAAACCTTACCTACTCAGAAAGAAAGTGTGCAGAGACAGAATTCAATGAATAAGAACTTAATTTGTAATCTCGTTGCATAGCCTACAACAAAAGGAAGTAAACAGAAATCAAGATGAACATTTCATTGAATCCATCAGAATAACAAATCTCAAGGATCAGGAATAGAATAAATTGAACAAGAAGACAGTGATAAAACCTGGAGTAAATCAAATTGAACCCTCCCTTCAACTGTTACTTCTTTACTTTCCCTGGTTCCGTACTGCCTGTAATACCAATATTTTTTTGTAAGAAACAAGAAACTTTACTAAAAACACAAAAAGAAGTACAAAGCACGATGGAGAAGTCAATCAGGAAACGATATAAGGACAACAAAAATAACCAATAGACTAGCCAAAGGCCAGATCAATCACACACCATTATACCCAAAAAAACAGAACCAATGGGGGAGAAGTAATTTTAAAGAAGAAAACAAATATAAAACCACACACACAATTCTCATCAAAATGGTGGCGTGCATAACACAGTAGTAGAAATAAAAATGTAACAGAAGTATATTAATCATAAAAGAAGATAATCTTCCCAGCCCTAGTCCCTTTGTGGATCAACTGTTAATTCCCCTCCTCATATAAGTGACCAACGTTACCTCAGTTATACATAAGAGAAAACAAAGCAAAAAACATGAGCAAGAGAATCCAAATTGCCATTTTGATGATTCAAAATGGATAAAGTCTAGCAGCAGTCATAGAAATACTTTTAATTTCTTACCTTGAAGAAAAAGTAGTATCTTTGACCCAAACCCTGCTGTTTTTTATGCAGCCAAGTATTGGAAACTCAGCTATTCTCAAGGTCTCAGCTCTCTGAAAACCAAAAAATCAGGTTGATGAACTGGCTCACTTTTTTTTTTCATCGTTGCGAATAAAGATCTATCAAAGAAGAACCATGCATGCACAACCCTTTATTCTTTAAATATGATGTTGCACGGAAAATAAGAATAACATGCTTCAGTTACCTCAATGAGATATGGCAAATCAAATTTACAGATGTTATATCCAATTATGACATCTGGGTCCACCTCACGGATTAAATCCTACAAGAAGATTTTGCTTATTAAACAATTATCACACATCTAAACTTCATGCATAAAAGTTAGATAAAACAGAGACTGTTAGAATAGAAAATAATTATTGGCCCCACATCCTAACAGCTTCAGCATTTAGGAATAGTGGTAAACCAACAACCTTTATCATACAAGAGATCCTATTTTCCATTTCCTGAAATTGTAACTTCCCAATGTTAAGTTGAATTCAACAATTCGGTCCTAGTGGTGGAGAAGGCCCACATGAGAGGGCAACTGTTAAAGCATAAACTATTGTTGACCGACTTCCTATCAGCTTAAAGTTTCGAGAATAGTAGCAAACCAACAAAATTTAGCACTTAGAATCAAATTATGGATGGAAATATAGAAGACAAAAATGCAATATTCCTCTCTAGTGCTAAGACCAGAAGTCAAGTCATTGGTGACATTTATGCTTCTTTCCATTCCCTTGTCTTGATCTCAAGCATATATTGAAAGGCAAACAATTATCCAAGGTAATTACAAAAGAAAACTGTGCACTTTTCTCAGTCCAGATGCCCATCACAGGAAAAGAATTATTTTTATCTTCCATTTACCAGAATGATGTTGAAATTTACATCAACGTCTTTGTTCCAAAGCTCCTATCAAACCCAACTTTCTAGATCTCTCTGCATTACTTCTCCTATCTTAATTTTGGTTAGCTAATAGTTCTGTACCTTCTACTTTGTTTCAAATCTCCTATTAAACCTAACTTCTACGTCTCTTTGTATTACTTCTCCTATCCTAATTTTGGTTGGGCTATTAGTTCTTTACCTTCCTACTCTAACTATTCTTCCTTTAAGTAATCTTCTTTTTTTTACCCTCTAGAGGACATATTTCCCTCTGGTACAATTTCTTTTTATTAATAAAGTCTTGGTTCCTACCAAAAAAAAAGATACATATAGTTTTCATAGATGACTAGAGATATTTGGCACAACAGAAGCAAAAACATTAACAAATATGAATGACTAAAATATAGTAAAAGAAAAACCATAAGCAATAAAAGAACAAGTGAGCAAACAAAATGCAGACTCAGGTAAAGAGATAAAATCCTTACATAAATTCTACAAAACAGAATGAAAAGGACCACATAGTATGCAAGTAGCATAACATCAGATGGTTACGTATCGGGCTTTGGCTTAAGTGCCACACATAATACAGAATGTATTCGTATTTAAAAATAAAAGCCACTGAACAGTTTTAGACTGTTAACAACAGAGTTACATCAAAATTACAAGGTATCTTCCCCTTTTTTTTCTTTTTTTCTTTTTCTTTCTTTCTTTTTTTTTTTTTTTTTTTTTTTAAAGTAAAGAGAGTATGTAAGTGCAATTATATTACCCTCCAAGCCAGCAAGACTTCTCTTTCTGTATCAAAAGACATCACATCAACACCAACTATAGGAGAGCATGACATTACGGATAAATGGCTGATTCTCTCCCTGCAAAGTCACTAGGTTCGCAATCTATAGGAAGGAAAACAGAAACTCATTTCAGAAACAGCTCTTTTGAGTAACATAAAAAATGAAAACCATAAAACAGGTAAGTCACTTAATTATTTTATTCCAGAAACTCGTATTGAGAAGAACTGAACCTGGATTACAGGATCATAGGTAGGCTCAGGAAAATGACCTTTACGGCCAGCACACTCAATGTCAAAACTCAATATGCGAAATGGAGCCATCTTAGAAAATTCCCCTTCTGGAGCATGGCTAATCAAGTCTGAATATCTAAGAAAATGGTTGTCAAGAAAACATTTGCCAAGTCAGAAATACCTTAACATGCAAATGACATTCACCCCATTGTTCACCACATGATAATGAGTCCCTTGCATGCGTAAGGATACAGGCAATCGATTTCTAATTGGGAATATGACGAATGCTTCGCTGTCTTATGTTTTCCAGTAGGGACCTCAATCCAATTTCCACCAACTATGTTGCAATCAATCATGAAACGAAGAACAAAAAGAACATTGCTTTCATATGTCATGAAGCTCTTCATACCAAGACCATCAATTTGTATGCCTCTATCAAGAATACCTGGAAGTTTAAGAGAGTATGGGATATAAATAAACCATTATTAAACATAAGCTACATGATGGAAACATGTCAGTACACCATGAGATGCAAGACACAATATGAAGGATTCGGATCCTCTCTTAAACTCGTTCTCTACTAACCTACCTCAGCTTTTAATTAGATAGAGACACATGGCTAATATCAGATCCTATGGTTTACAATTAGTTTGGCTTTTTGTTTACTTCTGCAAATTGAAATACACTTTTGTAAAATACACGTCAAACAAAAATAATTACGAAGAGCCCTTCTTTGATTCTTCTGTTTCTCCTTTATCTATGTTCTTACCCGTCAAAAGCTACAGACTTTCAGCCATTTCCACCATTTTCCTGTTGTTTTTCAATTCCATTATAATAGGGTTTATCTTCTCTTCAGGTAATACAACAATGAAACATTAAATAAATAAATGAAGAAACTAATAAGTTTGAAGAGATTGGGCAAGGTGTAGATCATTTGGAAGAAGGATTCGGGTTTTTCCATAGCCGCCAAGGCCAACGATTGTCAAATCTTTTTTCTTAGACAGAAGAAAAAACTAATAAAAAGTGCAGAAAGGATAAAATGAGCAAAACAAATCAGATCTGAGTATGTTTCGTTGCCCTTGGATTTCTTGAAATTCCAGTGCAAATGGATACTTTGAAACATAATCCAAATGGAAATAAGAATTTGAATCGAAATAGAAAGATGGATTAGTTTCATCTTCTTAGAAAACTTCAAGTTCACTTAATTCCAGTTTCCACTACACAAAGCTCTCTCAGATAAGGGACTTGAATGTTTTGACAGAGAGAGTAGAGGCAGTCACTAGGAAAATTGTCTGTGGAGCTTAACGAAGAAGACATTATGAGCCACACGATCTGATTTTGGTTACATGGTTGGCTACTGTTAAAACCTTAGCACTGAAGGAACTCAGGAGAGGATCCTTGTCCCAATTTGAGAATTTTTGCTCTCAAAATATAAAAAGAGAAAAATTGGAAAGCAATTATCATCAAAGATAATTCTGTGGTAATCCACCATAAAATGCATTCTTCTGCGTGTAGGTGATTCACGCAAAAGTAAAGCAGATCCACCATACATGTGAATTACTGCACATTACAAATGTTAATGAAACTGAAACTCTTACCCCGGCAGCTGGCCACCATTGTTGGAAAAGCAACAACAATTTTAAGGAAGGGATGAGAATCCTGCTGCTGGTAATGCATGATACTCCTCTTCTGCACCATTTCAATATGGCGAATGAATTTTGGTACCTTACTGTTCCGATTCATCTCCCCCATTCTCCCCTATTGCATCAACAAACACAAAATACATAACCAATTACAGCAATGCAACTTAACAAAGACATCTGAGCTGCTCAAGAAATAAACCCAAAGTACCTCAAGAATTTGATGAAACCTGGAAATATCGTCAGGGCCCATTCCCGGAGGACAGCTGATATGGAAATACGGCTCGAATCCATGAACATGGCAGCAAACACTATGTCCTAGGATGGATTACGCGACAATTTATCAGGCTTAAAAAAAAAATTGCATTAATTTAGTTTAGTAGCAACAATCCTTCAAGGTAATAATATACGTGCACAATTTTGTTAAATACAGCAGCGTATACGATTTCAATGCAACAACATGACACTTCTGGGAACAAATAACAACATATGACGTTTTGTTAAATACCCTTTATTAACACTAGCTCCGGTTTCTCACCCACCAAGCAGAATGATAACCAGAAAAGTGAACAAGCTAACCTTCCTTTGTAACCCCAAAAATTCGGATAATTGCAGCGGACCCAGACCAATTAGGCAACAAGTCTCTATGGCTCTCTCCAACAACATAATCAATCTCCAATTGCTGCAAAGCTACAGCCCGGAAGGCATAAAAAAAAATTTAAAACCGCCAAAATCCAAGATCAAACTGAAGAGTTAGGAAAGTATTTTTTCAAAAATGAAAACCCATTACAGAAAAAACCCAATCGAGCAAAATTTGAAGACTGACCGATGCTTCGGGAGGCGGAACTGTAGGCATGGGAGACAGACGGGCGGGCCCATTTGGTGAGGCAGGAAGCAAGGGCCTGGCGCTCCTCAATGTCGCGAAGAATGAGGTCGTCTTCAGTCTCAAAGAGGGTTTCGTCGAGGAAGAAGTCCTCGTCCAGAAATTCATCTTCTTGGGACGTGGCGTGCTGCGTGGGTGGTTCGCTGGTGACGGCTGTTGTGTTGGCGCTGGCCGTTTTCTCCTTATGCCTTTGTTCATGGCTTTGGGTTTTTCAGGGTTTTGGGGTCTGGTAGAAAACCACTCGGTTAAGACGAAAAATGAGAATCCCGCCAAGTAGTGAGAGGTTTTTTTTTATCACAAAACGCTGCGTTTAGGAACATATACTCCTCTTTTTCTTTTCTTTTTCTTTTCTTTTTCTTTTTCTTTTTCTTTTTTCAAAATTGTAATATCGCAAAGGGCTAGTTTCATATTTCTATTTTCTTTTTCTTTTTTCAAGGATTAAATACTTTTTTTGTCATTGAGTTTTACCAAAAATTTAATTTGGTTAGTCATAAAAAAAATTTAGCCAAATTGGTCATTGTATTAACCGAAGTTTACAATTTATAGATTTGCCATTAAGTTGTTGGGTTAAACACATTTTTGGTCGTTGGATTTTATACAAAATTTCAATTTGATCACTTAGAAAAAAATGTAGCCAAAATCCATGTACATGCTATGCTCTTGCATATACCCCTCGTAGGCTAAAAATTATGGTTGGTGTAGCATCAATTAAGGTATAAAAAAAAAAAAGGAATCATATGAAGAATAGTTTCACAAAAAAACAAATCAATCTTTCAAAACAAACTCCAATCATAATCCCAACCATTATCATACTCTTACTTTCACAAAAATTCAAATCCATAACTATGTCAATACATAGATTTGAACACGCACAAAAATGTTCAAAATAAAGTTTTGCATTTGCTTGGCTTTTGGTTTTTTTTTTTTTTTCAGTGACTAAAAAAGTATGGGATATTTGTTGAAATGTCACCTGAACTTATACCTTAGTTTCAATTTATCACCTGAAAAAAAAAAATTAAGTGAAATGTCACCTGAAATTTTCAAAATCCATGATTTGTCACCTGAGTTTAACATCATCCAATTTTTCATCTATTTTCAAGGGTATTTTAGTCTTTTCATTTAAAGATATTTAAAAAATGGAAAAAATTATTATTAAAAAAATAAAGCTTAAATGTAAAAATGGCTGGGGGTTAAATGTGAAAGATATATAATTTTTATAATTTTCAAGGGTCTTTTCATAATTTTTTTTATAATGATTTTTCCATTTTTAAATACTCTTGAAAATAAAAAGAATAAAATACCCTTGAAAATAGTTGGAAAATTGGATGATGTTAAAGTCAGGTGACAAATCATGGATTTTGAAAAATTCAGGTGACATTTATCTTTAAAAAAAAAATTCAGGTGACAAATTGAAACTAAGGTATAAGTTCATGTAACATTTCAATGAATATCTCAAAAAGTATTTAACCCAACAATTAACTATAAACTAACTGCAAGTCTACAAATTATAAACTTTGGATAATAGAGTACACTGCCAACAGTTTGATGAACCATAAACATACCTGCCTCTTCAGCCATGGCTGGTGAATGCAACATGACAGCAACAAAAAAAAGAGAAACAAATTGTTAGTATTTCACAATACCAACATAATAACAGCAAAGGTCGAAAAATTTGAGCAATAAAAATTATATATCCTTGCATTTAGCTCCTAAAACTATAATTTCAGGGTCATGAATCACTTATCCCTCAAATTAAATGGAAATATCATCATTCACAATTCGAACTTTAACTGGTTTGGAGCTTATAAATACGTGACCAACGAAAAAAAGATCAAATTTATATTCAAAAGAGAGAAAGATGCAATATCACGCTAAAAACAGACCAAAACAGAGAAAAAAATGCAACCAGATTATCATAAATTATATATTGCAGATATGTATAAGGCACCAATACGGCATCAATACGTATCCAATATGCCACGTGGCGTATCAAAGACTTTTCTAGGATGTTGACTTTACGATATGGCTCCGATACTCCATCGATATGGTCAAAGTCTATGGAAATTATGAAAGTCTATTGGGTTGTTTATGAAAGTCTATTGTTTTAATTGTGGAATATAGTATTTTATGGAAATTATGTGTAAACAATTTTCATTATTATTTGAATTATTTTGGGGTCTTTATGGAATTTATGCTTTTATGAGTTTATTTTTTTAATACTATGAATAAATAATTGGGTACATTGAAATATTGAGAATTTAGGGAAAATTTGAATTAAGGGAGGGTATATTATATTTATTATTATTATATATATATGGGTTGTGAGTCTCACCATCATACGTACCTTCCCTGTTTATTATACCCACACATAGTGTTGGATTTTCCAGCGTGTGGGCTCACTTGGTTATTGGTACTTTATCACACGTGGCGTTGGATTTTCCTGCGTGTGTGCTCACTTTGATACTGGTTACTTTACCACACGTGGCATTGGATTTTTCCGATGTGTGGTAAAGGATCAGGACACTTTGGTTACTATTACTTTACTACGCTTGGCGTTGGACTCTCCGGCATGTAGTAAAGTAACAGGGAGAGGGAAAATGATTATTATACTATGTCGGGCAAAAGATTAACGTTTAAAAGAATTATGCTTGACATATGTGAATTGAGTTATGAGTCTTAAGAACGAAGTGAGTAAAGAAAGATGGGTAGTTGAGGTTTATTAGGACTTGTAACTTAGGTCACCTATAATTCTACCAAGTCAACATTTTGGATGGGGAATTATTTGGTCTGATTGGTTAAATGAGGAATGGTCTTCTCATAATGTAATGGTCTTTTGGGGTTTGAATTTGAAGCTTTAAGTTTAAAATTTTAATGGATACTAGTGGTTTTTCTGTAATTTATCTTTGTAGCTAGTATTTACTTCTTACTACTTCTCTAGTTTGGTATTCCATTATCCTTATTACCCAAATCCCACACTGTCTATATGCTGCATGTTTTTACATCTTACTTTATAGGAAAATGATAATGATGATACTATGGTGGGAGTGAATCACTACTAGCAACAACTTTCTAAGATATCGATCTTCTTTGAAAGCCTAAAGCCTGTTGGCAAAAATCCAATTTTAAAACCTTTTTATCTAAAGAGAAATATCCATCATACAAGAATTGAGTTGGTAAAACTATAAAATAACTAGGTTTAAAGGTCAATTGAAGAGTTAGTGTCGACTGTTATTAGGAATCGGTTTAGCTCGGGTCTTAGAAATACTAAATGTCTAAGTTTGCTTACAGTCTCCTACTATATATTGAGTTTCTAGTATCTATTACAAGTCTGGGTATTTCTTGGAGTCTATGGGAGTTCTGTTTGAAGATACGTGTGGTTTGATCCTTTACCAATGGGTACATAGGTAGCCTGGGATTTCACCTAGGTGCAGCCGCGAATTAATCTATTACTTTCGTTGAGTTTGATTTTGAATATGTCGGTGGGTTTGAAACCCAGTCGAGGTGAGATTAAATGTTTTAGTATGAAATTTGTATTGTCATTTCCTAGACTCTAGCATAGGTTAGGAATTAGTGTGTGAATATTTTTTACTGGAAGGTTGGCGCAACACATTCAATCCCGAATTTTCAAAGCATGACTTGACCGATATAAGAAACTGATTTCAGGTAAATCATGACATAATCATGCATTCATTATAGAATTCCTAATTGGAGTTATTTTCAATCAAGTAATTTTTATTATCCCTATTTTTAATAGGATTAGATTTTATCTCTTGAGATTATTTTCCTAGTTGGACTCTATTTTGATTTAAGTTAAAATATTATCCTTTCCTTTTATGTCTTGCACGTTGAAATCTTTTCCTACTTGATTGGTCTAATTCGTTTGTTTTTAAAAGATATTGTTTTTCTATTAAAGATTAGTTGGTTGGCATATTTACTAAGAATCCATATTGATTCAAAACTCTTGGTCATAATTGAATAAGAGATGTGGTCCTGCTTTGACGTCTTGACCAAGAGTTATATTGATTCAGTATTGTAGAGTCATAGTGGAATAGGAGTAATGGTCTGTTGGGTTTTCCTCTTTGATGAGAAAAACTCCCTTTAATAAAACGTAAGCTTTTCCTTTCAAATAGAGAGTTTTTGACATATTTGTGTGGAGCATATAGAATTCTCAGGAAAAAGCTGCTGTGCATTTATTTAAGATAAATCATCAAGTGTTTACCACGTAAAATAATTTTCTACATGTTCTTTTATTTTATGTTCAACACGTTTCAGGATTGATAAGCCATATCAATCCTGTTACTGAAGTTTATTTTTATTTATTTGATTATAATCCTAAATTGGCATATTCACCCTCATCTAGGCATTTTTAGACATCCTACAGGTATTTTCAAAATGCTTGTTTATATTTCATTTTTACTGAATGGTTGTGGTTAAAATGTGTTTGTGGTTATGGTGGGTCTGAAACCCGTTTGGATCGATGATTGATTATGGCCTGCTCTGTAAACTGTGTGCTTTTACTTTGTGCGTGCTGTCAGTTGGAATTTTATTACCTTCTTTTCCTTTGTTTTTGGAGAAGAAGATGTTGTTAGTAAGTGGGCCCGGCGGGTGGATGTCAAAAAAACCACAGGGTTCATCACGGATTTCGAGGAATTCGGGGCAGGTCTTGTCAACAATATAAATAAATAAATAGTTTTTTTTTCTCGAAAATAAATAAACAATAGGGTTTGATTTGATAAGGCCCAATTTCTTATACAACTTACAAAAATTAAAATTAAAATCTCCCAAACAAAAAGATTACGTTGTTACATAACAATGGAACTTATATATGTCCATTATAGTTCTATGATAGTTCTTTTACTAGAACTACAAATTGTTTAAGTTTTTATATATGTCCATTATAGTTTTCACTTCTTATATAGAATTGGATTGGATTGGATTGGATGCAAGAGATAATAGAATTCTGTTCTTTTTCTTTCTTTTTTTGGAATAAGAAGATAATACAATTCTATTTGGCTCAGGAACTTGCTTCTTTTACTTCAATAAAGATAAATACAATAGAATTGCTTAACTGAATTTGTGATGTTCATAATACTTGTTTCGCTTATGTATGACAGTGATAATAAACTTAAAATGCATTGTCATTCATGAAGCCATTAAAATGACTATAAATGCTTTGAAGTACTTAAAGTGTATCTCTTTTTCAGATGCTTATAGTGTTTAAGTTATATGAAAGTTTTGTAATTGCAAGAAGAAAATTTGATAATTGAAGGTATTTGTCTGTTTCGTTTGTTTTTGTTTTCTTGCACAGATATGTTAAGTTTGGCTAGGCCGTGGCTCAGAGTTTCTATGAAATCATGATCGTGTAAAATTGTGGCTCAAAGATGATCATTTATGTTTTAGTGATACTTCTTCTGTTAAGTGTGTAAATTGTGTCGCAATGCCTTAGATTAGATTAGGTGATGTAAATCTAAAGTTTGTTTGTTGTATCATGGTAATGTCACTTGGGACCTGTAATTATCAACATTTGATGGTTGAAAGAGGTTCATGGCAGTTTAGAGCTATTCATTTGTTAGACTTGAAAGTCACATGACAAATCATCACTGTTCACATATATTTTCTGCAAACTAACTCATCAACCAGAAATTTCTGATCATTATTATTCCACATTGAATATAACACTTTCTTCTGGATTACAAACATTGCAATGAAAACAACTAAATCATGTTTGCTCCTTCGAAGCTCTTCTTCGACAGAAACTTGCCACAACCATACGTGCATTTCAAATCAAAACATTCCGATTCATATATGTGAGGGAGACCTTATCTCCATAAAATTTCCGCACGAACTTCACTGCTACTACTGAACTTTTTATCTTACCACAAAAACAATTTCAATTTCAAATGCGTATTAACAATTCATATGCAATCTCATAAGAAAGTACAAAAACAATTTCGACTGTGTACTATAAAATAATGCTTATAATTGTTTGTCATTGAAAAGCACACAAGCCCATTCACTATTTGATATCCGAATAAGAAACTGACTTTTTTTTTTGTTGCCTATGCAGTTAGAACTCATTCTCTAATTTTACAAGCAATTTCTTAAAAAAAAAATGAAACCCAATAGAAATCAACAGAAAGTAGAGGAAATTGACATGAATGTGGAAAGAAAAAACAATTAATTCACAAATCAAAGTGTGAATTCCACATTATTCGAATGCATTCCTTATTAATTAACAGAAGATCAAATGGTTTCTTGTTTTCTCATAACCATTCAAACCCAGCTCAGATAACACAAATACATGATACTCAAAATGAAGAAACCCACGAGAAATCAGGTTTAATCTCAACCTTGAGCAGAAATCTTCAAACCCATATTAAAGAACCACAAATCGAAAACCACAACCCAGATGGAGAAAAGAGAGAGAATCATAACCATCGACATCGATACCCATACCTGATTGTCGGGTCCGCACTTCAGCTGGCGATGATGGATCTGCCCTTCAGCTTGCAAGGGCTGGCTCTTCCTCTTCCTTCGTTTCTCTTCTGCGTGCGTGCTTGACTTCGGTCTTTTGCGGGTCACTTGAGTGAAAACGGGTTAAAACTTTTAAAAAAATCATAGCCGCACAATCTCATTAAAAGACATCCAACGGCTGAGCGCCCTATCCCTCAAATAACACTATTTGAGGATTCCTTAACTGAAGGGGATTGTATATATATATACTTTGAAAAATAAAAAAAATCTTATCCTTGTCTAAGCATACACCAAACGCAGGATAAATATTATCCAATTTAGAACAAGCCAAGACAGTCCCAATCAATCGTTTGAATAGAAGTCAGAAGCCCAAACACACTCGCACAGTCTTTCCATCGTGGCTTGATAGTGGCACACCTACGCAAGAGAAGGACAAAAAAAATCCTTCCTTTGGCCTTTGGCTAAAAATAGGAAACAGACTATAAATAGGTTAATCATTCTAGTTTCATGGTTAGAACTTAGTGGTGTTGTTGAACACTTCATTTCTCAAAATGGTAAGTACGTAGAATTAACACAATATATGCTTACATTCAATTCCAAGAAAGGACTTTGGCTGGCGGTTTTTTTTCCGGTGAAGAAGAATGTAGATACTGTGGAACTTGCTTGGACACTAGTGAACTAATGGCAAGAATCCCTTGCTTTTTCATGAACATAAGTCTCATTTGCTTACTTCACATTATACCTACCTACCAGGAAGGTGTTTCAGAGTGAGCCCTGCCTGACCAGAGACCTACAGTCAAGGAAGTTGCAAGAACGCTCAAACACATCAGATCAAAGAGGCTCCTTGTGATAGAATTGAATTGATTTTCTATTTTTGTTGAATTGAGATGTTGAACACATCTTTTTTTATAGCCTTACTTTATGTGAAGAATTAATCTTCAATACATTGTCATGATCAGAAAAATAAATAAATAAATAATTTGCTCATATGGCAGACCAAAAAACTGTCACATGTCTTGACCATACAGATGTGAAGAACCGAAAGTTCAGCCTAGCACCTTAATATTGACAAACACCATTTCATTCTTCCCAAAATTTGACATACAATCCTCACAATTATTTTGCGCAAAAAAGTTGCATCGAAAGGGAAAACAAACTCTAATTATTACCGTAATTTGACACTTCCAAACCTACATTTCCGCATGCTAACCAAGAAAAAATGGACATGAGGATGCCAAAGAATGTTAAAATTCAGTGTACAATAGGCATCAACTCCAGTGAAGATCTATTCAAGAAGAGAAATTAAGTTTTACTATTAAGGGGATGATTGGCCATTGATCGGAGATGAATGACATAACGGAAAGGACTTCTGTCACCGAGGCCATCACACTCAATGCTACTTTCAGAACCTCTAGTGTGTACCTTTGCCCGGCATTTTGCTTCAACAAATGTCTATACAAGCTGGGCGGCATCAGTATTTAATGTCACACCTTCACGAAAAGCAAACTTAGGAATTTAATTTACTCTCGCAATCATATCACATCAATGTATTATTAAAAAAAGAAAAAAGAATAGGGAAGATAACAATGTTGGGGCAAATTTATTCTTCCTTGAAATCTCAAGACCTTTCAAATTGTGTAACAAGTTAATAATCAATTTTAGAACCTTTACATTATCTACCGAGGTCTAGAACTACTAAAACAAAACTATATAAAAAATATATATATACATATATATTTCTTCTCTGTAAGAATGGAATTTTCGATGAAGATAACTGGCTATGTGAACTCATTATAGTTATTATCCTTCTCTTTAAAACCTCGTAATAAATTACCCAAACATTTTGAAATGCTTGAATTGCTAGTGTTAGTGAACTTAAATAAAATAAGTAGAGCAGGACAAGACCAATTAGACAAGTTAAAAGGTAAATAATTGAAAAACAAGGGTATAAAAGGAAAAATGAAACAAGTAAGTAGCCGTTCAAGTGTGGGCCCTCTGGCGGGAGGCTACGAGAGAGTAGAGTTGCAGAAGCAGAGTAACCCAAAAACAGCCATTTTTGCCGATAATAGCAAAAACCCATAATAACTCTCTCTCTCTCTCTCTTTTGCTTGTCTTGGGTGTGAGACTGCCATTTCCGGCGATCTCACCATCCGCTCACCAAACAATAAAACAGAAGATATCAAAAGAAATCAAATGGTTTCTTCGGGTTTCAGTCACAGTCACAGGTATTACAACCGAAGCCAGCCTGGAGGTTTTCCTCAGATTTTTTCTCCCCAAAGCCAGCCTCTCTCTCTTCTCTCCTCTGTTCGCGCCTCTCACTCTCAGTCGATTAGCCACCGTCGTCGCCGCCTGTCTCCTTCCAAAATCGAGCACGCAGGTTAGCTTCTCTCTCTCTTATCTCTTCTGGTTTTTTCCCCTTCACTTCCTTGCTCTGCTTTATTTTGAGATCATTGGTTTTCTGTGGTGCGGCCCTTTTTCGGGTCTGCAACGATGCAATTCAGGATAATCTGGTTGCTATTTTTTTTCATGTAAATTTGTTATTGTATTTGATTATTACAATTTTGTTGAGAATTATTATTATCTTTAAATTCATATTTCATATTGTTCCGCCAACAATCTAAAGACAGAGCTCTTATGGAACAAAAGAAAATATGAAAAGAATCGGAGTTCATCTTCTACAGGAAGGAAAGCTTATTTTCTATGGGAATTTACATTTTGGTGGGGCTGGTCTAGCTTCTACCAAAATGCGTGCAGTTCCCTTTGTAGAAAGGAATTGAATTCTACGTTGAAGTTTAAAATGGGCCTAGTTGATATGCTTGGTGATGTATATTAAGTATACAACGGCATAGCGGAGCCATTGTGTCGCATCTGGAAATAAGATTGATTCACCCACTGCATGAACATATAATTGCACAAGACAGTAGGCATAATTTCAAATGGAGATTGTCTGATCTTTTGCAAAGATTCTGTCGGTCATCAAAAGATGTTAACCGCTCATCTGGAATTTTATGGAGGCATTGGGCTTAGTATTCCAGGCATGATGTTAACTGGATTTCAAATTGATATGCTTATTAGATTTGAAATCTGGAAAAACTGATGTGATGTATATGATGTCTGTATTGTATCTGTTTGGTTCATGGATTTTGAATTCATGGATACCCATGTGGAGGAAAAACAAGTTGGATTATGAGATGGACATTGTTTGGGCCTATTATAATCTAGGACTTGGAAATTGCTCAATAGTTGAGGAGTCTGTCTAGTAGACAAGTAAGGTTGTAATTTTCTGGAAAATTCATTTTCTAGAAAAAAGAGAAGTAGTGTTGAAATGACCAGAAACATGGTATATTTCTCTGTGGGGGTAAAGCCCTATTTTGTAGAATTCAGTTTGTAATTGTGAGGTTTCAAACTATACAATGGTTTGTATGACAGGGAAAATTTCCATTAAATGGAAATGATGAGAAAAGTGTGGGGAAACACTGTGTATCTAGTTTCTTTATTTCGCAGGCAAACCTGGATAAATGGCCATTTAGATGTGTGAGTCATGACTTTAAGGTACTTTAGGTACATTATCATGAACATGGGGTAAGTGAAGGATTCAAACAATGCGTTGGTTCTTTGACAGAGACAAAGTACCTAATTGAATACAATTGAGATAAAGAAGTCCACAAAGTGATTGGCATGATCTGCAATGGAACGTGAATCCATAGCCTTAACATGGATGGTGGGGCGAGTAAAGTGGCTTCGAAATTTCCTAGAGGATATTCATATGTGTAACCAAATTACACAAATGATGAGAATCCAAAAATGTGGGAGTCTATTGCAAAATTGCACTAGGCATAATTTGCAAAGTTCTTAAGTATGAAAATTCATTGGTAGTTTAATAGCACCACAATTGTAAGAGAAGTGGGGGTGGCTTAACTATCTTTGTAATCTCATATTCGTGTAGAATGGAAAAGTAATTTGCTCTTTAAAAGAGATGAGTAAAGTTTATTTTAAGGTATAAAAAGGTTGAAGACCCTACAAATACCTTAAATGTGGGAAGGTCCACCAAAGAGTTGGCAAATACTTAGTAAGTCCCAACAAAACGCATGGAGGACTTTTGAAAACAACCTACTCGAATGAATATATTTCATAAGATGGAATGTGCACACATCAGTTCATAGTCAGCCTAGTGGATCCAAAATTTAAAAAGGTTGGACTAGAGAGTGAGTTGAGCATCAAGGGGAATGAGGTTAAAGCCAACATATTGAATGGATCGGCCGGGCGTAAACCTAACCTAGTTGATTGGAGATCCCATGGTCTAGGTTCAATAGGCAAACTAGTTGGGCATGATTCAAAGTTGTTAACACACTATACCTCATTCCTATGGTGGAAGAAATGTGTTGTCTGCAGAAGTATAAAGGGTACTTATGTTTAATGATACTGATATCTTATAAATAAGAGGAATAGAGCAGGACTATCATAATCAGTGTCACCTATCAGATGTGTAGTAGAGAAGTAGAAGTGGGGTCGCTTTTATGAGAACAAGATGGCTAAGTTCTCTAAAGCTCTCATGAATCCGGGAATTGTTCAAGACCAAAATGAACACAACCGCATGAACCATAATATATTAGGATTGGAGATGTGTGATTCCTATTGTCTCGGTTTACTACTGCGGTGAACAGTTCAAGATCATTATATCCACTGCGTCACCAAGTAAATCCAATAGGTATTCACTATGATAGGTTCAAGTCCAAAAGACACCTCTTCAGATGCATCTCTTTTCCGCCAGTACTCTCAATTTCTTCTTAGTTTTTTCATTCATGTGGGGGATTGTTGGAAATTTTATATACAAATTTATAAATAAACCCAATCCTAGATATGTATTTATAAAAAAAACCCAAGTACTATTTAAACATAGAAACATACCCAAAATCAACCCCAAAGTCAACTTTTTGGGTGTATTTATAAATAGGTTTTGAGTGTGTGTAATGATGGGTTTTGGGTGTGTTTATATGTTTAAATAGTGCTTGGGTTTTTTTATAATTTCAACACCCATTTTGGATGTTTTAGTGAAACTCCCAATTTTATATTATTTAATAATATTTAATTTCTATAGTGAATGAAAAATAAGTTTGTCTTAGAGTAGTTTCTCTAACTAGTCGGCTTCCTTAGATTTGTGCCAATTGCTTTTCAAAGCATAATGATGCAAAGGTTGTATCTCTTGAACTTACACTAATTCATAGATACGTTGTTTTATCAAAGGGTGGATTGAGTTTTATATAAACCAAGCACCTTTCATCAGCAAAAAAATCTCCAAAAAGATGGATAGGTTCTTTCGTGAAAAATAGAGTATTTCCCAATACTTTATTTTATCTCTTTGTTAAATACTTATGACGTTTGTCTTGAGGGTACAAATATATAATTGGTTCACCAGAGTCTTAAATTGAAGTACTTCAATTTAGGATTATCGATTGTTGAATCTTGGGAGATGGACGCCCATAGAACTGCGAGCACAAGGGCAGGGGCGAAATCTGTCTTTAGGACATTGCAATTCTTACAAGCCTCAATCGCTAAAGTTGTTAGTATTTCTACTTGTGTTTGTCGATTTACATTAATTGTTATTGTATTTGATTTTTACAATTTTGTTGAGAATTATTGAAACGACCTGACCCAATTTCCACTTTGGAAATCGGGTCGAAACCTGTTTAAACTGACACCTGGTAAACGTGGGTCGAAAATGACCAAAATGCCCTGCAAGCGATAACACAATTTCTGGGGCCCTAACTCGTGGCTGCGCCTGGTAACTGTAGGCTGCCTACGTACCCTTACTGAGGGATCAAGCCACACATAGTTCTTTCCTCTGCCCCTAACCTGTAACTGGTTCGTTGTTCTATAACTGGTTTAATTATCTGTAAAACATACTCTAGGGCTGACATTTCCGGAGTATCCGGGACTCCGTTTTACGATCTATCAAATACTATACGATCCTGGAAATACCTAGATCAACATACTTGAAAATGACTACGATCCAACGGTTCAAACGTATCGAACCCGGAAGTCGCACAGTAGGCGAGATCCGTTCGGGGTTCAAACATTATCCGAATTGGTATCTGCGAATTCCTACGAGCTCGTGACAACGAGAGGATCACAACACAATGCCTCTCTGCTACAGTGCCCACGCGCTGCCACACGCGTTGGCAGCGTGTTGTTGCCCGAAGCTATAACGCTCAGCCGGAAAATCTCAACATCTCGGCTCAAGACTCCTATCCTAAGTAAAACACCCTATTTGGAACCACTTTTGTTCTGGGACCTACCCCAAAAAGTGGCCAGAAGTGGCCGAAACCGTGACCTCAAAACAACCGAACCCTAGGTTCGAAATTAACCCTCTCACGCTAGAAATTTCGCAAATCCTACTCAACCAGCAGCTAGAGCATGAAAAATAGCTAGAAATCCATACCTCACTTGTCCAATTTGGTGGCGGACGACGGAGAACGAAAGCTTGGAAGTTCTGTCAGAAATTGTCCAGCGCCGCCTGTTTCGTGGCTGTTTCCAGCGACTATGGCGGCGGATCAAGGTGGCGAAGGGCTGGGGTTGGAAGAGGGAAGTTTCGTGGTTCATTTGGCACTGGTATTGCTTGAATCGGGGGTCGGAGCTGAGAGGAATCAGCTCAGAAAGTCGGTTCGTTGAACTGCCCGAATCCAGAAATTTCTGGGTTTATAAAAATTGAAGTTCGAGATATTTACGGTTATGCCACTGAACTTCTTTTGATCGTAACTCCTTCGTTACAACTCCGATTTGAGTCCACTACGTGCCTACGGACTCGTTTCGTCGCGCTCTACGCAACGGTACAACTGAAATCCCCAAATTCCTTCCCGATCAAAAAGTCAACTTTTAAACCTAATAAAATATTCTAAGGGTATTTTAGTCTTTTTCTCAAATAAATTAATAATTAAATATTAATTTTGGGTTTGGGTTATTACAATTATTATTATCTTTAAATTCATATTTCATATTGTTCCGCCAACATGGCTTTTACTTTCCTTTGCTATCATTTAGTTTGGTGTGTTTTTTCTCCTCTGTTTTCCTTGATGTTGGCCCAGATCTCCTCAATCTCTTCTCTCCCACTCCTTTACAACCATGTCACCTCTCTCTCCCTCTTCTCCTCTCATCCACCTACCCCCCTTCAGCCCAGTTCTCTTCCCCTCCCACGAACTCTTTAACCCTAAAACCCTTCCTTTTTCATAGGTTCTGCTTGGTTGTCTCCTGGTTTGTTGTTGCTGCTCATCTCCTATAATCCATCCTCAAATTAGAGCTTTTGCTCCGGAGGAGTTGGCTCTGTAGTTTAATGGTCATCTTTGACCAATGCATAGATCACTTGAGCTTGAGGCACGGTGGTGGCTTGCTTCCCCGAATCCACGCTCTTTAGATCTCCTTTGTCGGTTCTCATGGACCTTCCTCTACTGGTGAAGACGGCAGATCGGGTGGCAGCGGCGGCGGCTGCTTAGTTCTTAGGTGGGATTTTCGGATTGTGTGTCTTAAGGTTTTTGTTGTGTTGGGCCTAAAGTATGTGTATTATGGTTGGGCCTTTATTTTGTTTGGTTGGGCTTTTGTTTTGTTTGTTGTATTGGGCATGCTTGTACTTTGCTAAGTTAATGGAATTTCATTTCCTTCGACCCAAAAAAAGAAGAAGAAGTATTTATATGCTCGAAACCAGTTAAAGTTCGAATTGTGAATGATGAGATTTCCATTTCATTTGAGGGATAAGTGATTCATGACCCTGAAATTATAGTTTTAGGCAATGTTTTCAAAGCCATGCGTCAGAGCGCGCATCTGAACGAGGCAGTAGCAAATCGCCTCAGCCATTTGCTTGTTTAGCAGTTTGCACGCTTATCGTGCGCGTCGACTGCAAAGCGTACAGAGGCATTGTGAAGCGCCACTTTCTGGGTCGGCGAAGCGCATCTGCGCAAGGAAGAAGATGACAGCGTATATCTTTTTTAGGTTTTTTTTTTCTTTTTTATTTAAATGGAACGGCGTCGTTGCATAGTCCAAAACTAAGTTGAACGCCTCGTTTTGACTTTAACGCACCCCCCTTAAATGGAGCATGCATTTGATAAGCATCCAAATCACTTTTTAGTTATTATTTTTTTTAATAATATATTTAACATACATACTATATCTAACTCTCTTTTTTGGGGCTTGACCTATGTGTATATCCCTAACGCGATACTTCCCTTTTTTTTATTTTTTCCTTCTAAATAAATACATTAATGGACTTATGTATATCCCTAATGCAATAATCTGCATCAATTTTAATTCTCTCTCTAAATAAATACATTAATGGACCTATCTATTATTTATATATATTTTTATTAAATTAAATTAATGTTCAAAAGGGCTTACGCCTCGTATAGCGGACTAAAAACGCATCGTCTTTACGTCTCGCCTTTTAAAACATTGGTTTTAGGAGCTAAATGCAAGGATATATAATTTTTATTGCTCAAAATTTTCGACCTTTGCTGCTCTATTAGGTTCACAATATCGGTTTTTTTTTTTTTTTTTTTATTTATAAAAAAAAAAATGTTAGTTCAATATGCTATAAGCTGAACCTTCTCCAAAAGGGAAAAAAGAGTGCTAGGCGTAGCCACATAGCAGAATATTGAAATTCTAGAGAGAGATAGAGAGAGAGGGAGAGAGAGAAGCTAACAAAAAATGGACCATACAATATTTCATCTCACAAGTCATGACAAACTTGGACATAAAAGTGCAGAAATGAACCTTGAACTTGACCTGTCGGGCTGGTTTAAGTTCCTGTAGTTTTGTTCATTTTAACTGACCCTTCTTTCTTAACTTTTGGGCCACTGTCTTTTGGTGAAGTCAAAGCCATAACCATATTTATTTTATTGGCTTCTTTCCGTTTCAGTCCATTCGTAGCCTCTGTTTTGCAACACTGCTGCATTCCTTGCTTTTGCTAGGACAAAGTCCCATTTAGTTTATAGGGCCTTTACTTAACTTGGCCTGCACAACGAAACTGAAATCAAACTCCAGAACCATTTTGTCTCGATCGTGTTAGCAACATGTGATCACTACACAACCCTCTATGTTGCCAGTAACATAGTTTGCTGATTTGGATGGGTATAATTATCTTGATAAATTGAAGGGGACAAATTAAAATCCCACAAAACAAGCTCTCTTACGATCTTTTATTAGTTTATTCCTGAGTTGACCTGGGATAGCTGCTTTTTCTCTAGAACAATCCTCTGTACAAATGCTAGATCAGTCACATACCTGCTTGAAATTTCATTGATGAGTGTTTTATGCTAAATTCCATTATGCATTTCTTTCTCTCTCTTTCTAATCTCAATCTCTTTTCCAGGTACACAATGGAGGGACAACTTGTGGAGGAAGGACAACAGCATGCGATGGGTTCTCACGAAATTATGGAGGAGGCAGAACAACATGAGCTGGCTATTGAACAACAGCCAGCAAATGTTGTCGTGAACTCAGATGAAGAAGAAGCAATTGGAGGCCAGTGGGTAAAAATAAAAAGGGTTGCTCCATTTATCGTTGGGATGTTGATCCCAATGCTGATTGGAGGCAACTCTATCCTCACAAAAATAGGATTGAAGGAGGGAATGAGGTTTAGTGTGTTTTTATTTTATAAAAACACACTAGCCTCCATTGTGTTACTCGTGGCTACATTGATTACCAGGTTTGTGTTCGCTATCATTTTTTTTTTCAATTTAATGTGGTTAGGGATAAGATCACCCCATTTAAATGTTTATTTTCTTTCTCATTTGACATAATGTTTTTCTTCTTTCAGAACACCATGGCCCAAAATGACGCGCTGGCTTGTCATTCGGATCATAGCATTGAGCGTACTCGAGTAAGTAACTACTTCGAAAATAAAAATGAAGTTTATTGTTGTAATTTCATATGGATAATAGAAAATATAAATAACTTAATCAATTTCCATTGAATAGGCCGGTCTTGAGCCAGATTGCTGTATTTTCTGGACTGAAATTCACGCCGGCGAGTTTCTCAAGTTGTCTCATTGCCACTGGTCCAGCCTTGACATTAGTTGCCTCCTGGATTTTACGGTATGTTCCACAATTACCACTTGAATGTATTTTTTTAAAACTTATTATAATTGTACATCTTACTAACACCTTGATTTCTTCTCACTGTTCATGTGACAGATTGGAGCACCTTGCAATTAGTGAGAGGCGCAGCCAAGCAAAATTGCTTGGCATGGTGATGGTGATTAGTGGAGGATTGGTTGTCGGCCTGTATAATGGCCCAACCATCACAATGTTGCAGCCCTCGCACATCAGCGGTCGAAATGCCGTTTCTCATCGGTTGACCGAGAATTGGATCAGAGGTCCATTGTTGGTGTCGTTCTCAGTGCTCGTCAGTGTTTTTTACAACATCTTGATGGTAAGTTTTGTTGTTCTTTGAAAAAATTCATCTTTTACATTTGTCTATGATGCGAGTTTGAAAACCTTGAATTCGTTTTGAATATGCTGGTTTCTTTTTGCTCGTGACTCCATTAGGAAACGACAACCAAGAAGACTGATGCCTCGCCTCTATTTCTCACAACATCTGTATGCACTCTAGGTGCATTGATGAATTTGATTGTTGCTGTTGCAATGGAGAGTGGATCCGGATTCGCTTGGATCGTGGGGCTAAACACAAAACTCGGCTGCTATCTATATTCGGTAGGTTTAAGAAAAGTAATGTGAACTGATTTTGTTTTTTTTATTATTGTTTTACAGTTTAAATGACTTTTAGTTTTGACCTTGGTCATTTAGGGAATTGTGGTTTCGGGTTTTACGTCATTCCTACAGAGCACGCTGCTGCGGGAGAGAGGTGCTGTGTTCTTGACGTCATTTAGCCCCATATCCACAATTTTTGTCATGATGGTGGGTGCTATAGTGCTTAAGGAGGTCATACATGTAGGAAGGTAAAAATCTGTACAGTTTCCTACATATTTTACTTTAACTAACTTTATTATAGGCATTGATAGTTTTCAAAGGACTTAATTATACACTTGTTTATGTTGTAGTATTTTGGGGGCTATCATTATCGTCGCAGGGCTTTTCATCTTATACACTTGTTTATGTTGTAGTATTTTGGGGGCTATCATTATCGTCGCAGGGCTTTTCATCCTTCAGTGGGGCAAGCGCAAGGCTAGCGCATCTGAGGATGGCTGAGACACTTGGTATGACTTGTAAACTTATTGATGATCATATGAGATGTTGGATATGCATTGTTTTGATCAACTATTATTGCATGTTTTCAGTTTAATGGAAGGATGCATGGAAAGGTGGCTGCTCAAATTTAAAGTGAGAAGGTGGCTGCTCAAATAATTAGAGATCAATTTCAGTTTCTAGGGATCCTCATCTTGTAAAACAGCTGATGGGAAAACTACAATAACCTCAGGGGCTTTATCCTACTGAATTTCTATTAGTTTATCAAACATTTGATTGCTAAGAACATCTTATTATTTATGGTGATTCATGAGAACTTGCATAAAGTAGTTCTAGCTCTTGCTAGTTACTTTGTCAACCAATTCTTTTCATCTACATTTCTTTTGGGCATCATTCTTAAACCATAAAATAGTTGATATATTTCTACACAAGTTATTAAAATCTTATTAGCCAATGGTATGTTGTGGACTTAATAGCTTGGGGGAAAAAAATTCACAACATAACTTTGAAAGGAGAAAGCTAAGCCCAATATTTATTAACACAATCATTATTTTGCTCGACCAGGCAGAATATTGTTTATATCACCTTACATAGGCGAACAACAAAGTAAACATGAAAAATCATCAGAGATCATGTTGACGAATAAGAAAAAAGCACCCATACTTTATAAATCTTAAGGTTGCATGCACCTATAAGTTTTGAGAAAAATCAAACAAGTCGATTTAATAGTAAAGTAATTGCAAATTCAAGAATAGAAAATTTGCAAAACTCGTAACCTATTATTAACAATAGAAAATTTGGCATAAATCCAATTATGAGGAGAGACTTTGGGTGCAATCCACGCAGAAATTGTTGTTGATCCAAGTCCTTTGACTTTTGCGCCACATAAGATTACATGCCTATTTCAATTTATTGATATTTACTTCTTTTTTTTAATATATTTTTTGTTCCAGTTATGCACCTAAAACATAAATAAGGTAAATTATGAATTCCTAAAACTAGTAAGTTATTGATTTGTATGATATTAATTATCATATTTGATTTGAATTTAATTGCAAATCTATTTATTGAATTCTGAAATTTTCCCAAGGTATACCGACATAAAAAATTGTAATAAGAGTTCATAAAAACTTCATACCTTAACAATAGATAAGGTACCCATACACCTCGTATGCAATATGCAGGTAATTAAACCCAAAAATTACCTCTGGTCCAGGTAATTAAATCCATAAATTACCTCTAGTCTAGGTAGTTATACCCTCTAGGCCAGCTAATTGAACTCATATAATATCTTGGTATGGATCTTTAAACTCAACTGAGATAAAAATCCATGGAAGACATGTACGTATGTATATAAATATGAACCTCTAGAAAAAACTGCTTAAGAAAACTCAAGAAAAAAACACTTACCTGTAAGGCAGGTACATATATACCTTTATGTATTAACATTATTTACCTGTATGTCAGGTACATAATTTAATGTGGGTGCTTGTCTGATCGATTGATATAATATGTGAGTCTTTACTTTTTATTGATTAAATTGTATTTTATCTATATATTAGGAATATTATAAAGGAAAAAAAATTCAAAATTCAAAATTTGGAATTCAATTTCAAGGAAATAATGCATTAAATATAGATTTTCAATGTGTTTTCCTTATTTACCTTAAAGGGTAAAATCGACACAACAAAAAAGTAATAAATGTCAAAGGACCTACATCTAAAACCAAAAACACGAGGACTAGACCCAATGATAGCTAATCGTTTTGGACCTAGATCTAAGAACCCCTATTAACAACTACGTTAAAGGGAATTTCAAAACTTCAAGTATAAAACAAATCAAGGAACCAGATTCAAGGGAAAAAAAACCAAACAAATGCATCCTATAAGAGAGGATCCTTTAGGAATTCATACCTCAAGCTCTTTTAAAAAACTAAGATTAATCCACATATATATGGTCTTTGCCCTTTGTTCAAACATATCAAATATTAATCACCAAACTGAAATTTGAAAAAATCACAAGAAAATATGAAAAAAAAGAAAACTTATCCATATCCAATATGCAAGCCCTAAACTTAGAAAAAGTGAATACATAGTTGAGAAAAGGAAACACGGGAAAATCAAGGCATGTTCCAAAATCCCCAACCTCACCCATTCTTCACTCGTCACTACAATCATATTTACAGACCAGTAGAGAGTGGTGATTCAAGAACTAAAATTGAAAGAGAGAGCTTCTTAGGAGAACTCACCAATCAAAATTACGAATATAAGGAAAGTTATGAGATTAGGGTTTGAAGAACTCACCATAACTGAATTGGAGAAAGAGATTGATGGAGAATCAATGCGACCTGGAGACTAGCTTCCTGTATTGTATGTGTAGAAACAGATTCTTTTCATATCTCAAATAAGCACTGTTACATGGGTTTTATATAGTCTGTTAGTGGTGTAGGAGTTACGAAAGGTTTATAGCATAATTGTAACAATCAATTATGCAATTATAGGCATTAACAACTATAACGGAAAACTGCATTGATTGGCCTTTACTATCAAGAATGTTGGGGCTACCTAACACTCCCCCTCAAACTTGGCAGCGGAGGAGAGACAAGTTTGGATACTAAGCGGGCAAAGCGATCCGTAGGAAGACTTTTGGTAAAGACATCGGTGAGTTGATCAGTAGAGGGGATGAATGAAACTTTGTGGTTGCCAGAGGCAACACGTTCCCGAACAAAGTGATAATCAAGAACAATGTGTTTCGTGCGAGCATGGAAAATAGGGGCGGGCAGCCATGTAAGTCGCAGAGAGATTGTCACAATTGAGGAGAACCGGCCGGAAGAGCGGGAAGTGTAATTCGTGAAGGAGACCTTGGATCCAAATGGTGTCAGCACATGCATAGGCGAGTGCACGGTATTCCGCTTCGGCACTAGAGCATGAAATTGTACGCTGTTTCTTGGCGCTCCATGAGATTAAATTTGCCCCTAAGAACACGCCACAGCCAGTGGTCGAGCGTCGTGTACCGGGGCAACCTGCCCAATCAGCATCCGAATAAGCAACAAGAATGGAGGAATTGGTGGACAAGCTAGCCATGACCAAGAGTGCATTTTAGGTATCGAAGAATGCGTTTTACAGCCTCCATGTGAAGATTAGTAGGGGAGCCCATGAATTGGGACACAAATTGAACCGCATATGCAATGTCAGGGCGAGTGAGAGTCAAGTATTGAAGAGTGCCAACCAGTTGCCGATAGATGGAGGGATCAGAGAGAGGAAGACCGGTGGTACGGGATAGGGAGCCTTTGGAGGCCATAGGGGTGGAGAACGGCTTGCATTCCAAGAGGTTACTGCGTTTGAGTAAATCAAGCGTGTATTTGTTTTGGGTGAGATGAACACAATCAGACGAATAAGTCACCTCCATGCCAAGAAAATAATTGAGTTGCCCAAGATCTGTGAGGTCAAATTCAATACCCAAGATGCAGATGAAATTGAAAAGAGAGGAAGTACTACTGTCGGTGAGAATAATGTTGTCGACATAAAGAAGTAATATCATCATGTGAGAGTTGCTCCGAAGAATAAACATAGAAGAGTCAGCCCCACTTTGGAGGAACCCATAACGAAGGAGAAAATAACTGAGGCGCTGAAACCATGTGCGAGGAGCCTGTTTGAGTCCATAGAGGGCTTTGTGGAGTTTCCAGCCATGCTGAGGGCGAGTGGGATCAATAGAGCCAGGGGGCTGCTGCATATAGACTGCTTTAGAAAGTGTGCCATGAAGAAACGCATTTTTGACGTCTAACTGGTGAAGAGGCCAACTAGAGGAGATTGCAATATTGAGGACGGTGCGAATGGTGGTAGGTTTCACAATAGGGTTGTAGGTGTTAAAATAGTCAATTCCGGGTTGTTGATGATAACCCTTGTCCACCAAACGTGCTTTGTAACGTTCAATGTTGCCATCAGAGTGACATTTGATTTGGAAAACCCACTTGCAACCAACAACATGAGCAGATGGAGGCAATGGAACCAAGGACCAAGTACCCTGCTTAAGGAGGGCATTAAACTCATTATGCATTGCCTGTCGCTAATGAGAAAATTGAGAAGCCTGAGAGTAGCATGTAGGCTCAAGATCAGAATCAACCAAAGAAATATATGCAGAAGGAATAGGATAGTGAACCGAGAAATTGGGGCGAAATTTGGGTTTGAAGATGCCGGATTTTGACCGTGTGTGAACGGGGCTGGTGCGTGTGGAGGGGTGAGTCGTGGGCTGTACGGGAGGAGGCTAGGTGTCAGCAGATGCTGGGGCCAAAGCTAGAGCAGGCGTTGGTGGCTGTGGTTGAACGGGAAGTGGCTATTAGGCGGCGGCTGGAGCTGGTGCCATCTCACCCAAAATAGGCACTGAGGCTGGTGCTAGTGCTGGTGCCAGAGCTTGGGCATATTGGGGAGGCGATGGAATGTTGTCGGTTGGAGCAAATGGAGAGGCATGAGATGACGGGGTGAGGATGGAAACAGTAGCTGGAGACTCCACATGGGCATGATGTGTAAGAGGAGAATTAGGTTCCGTATGGGGTGTGGGCCCAGTGTCTAGATGAGAGGTAGGAGGCCCATTGAGCATATCTGAACTTGTGAGAACTGGAACACAAACCAAATCAGAGGCATGGGTTGTCGTGAGTGCAGGGACAGAGTAAAGAAAGTCGTGCTCATGAAAGACAACATGTCGAGAGGTATAGACACCCCCGGTGGGGGGGGGGGGGGGTGATAGCAGCGATATCCACGATAATTAGCACTGTAGCCAAGAAAAATACAAGCAAGCGAATGGGGTTGTAACTTGTTAGAAACATAAGCACTAAGATAAGGATAACATGTACACCCAAATGTGCGAATAAGAGAATAATCCGGGTTTGTACAAAACAACCGCCAATAAGGTGTTTCCCATTTGAGAAGTGGGGCAGGAAGACGATTGATTAAGTAGACAATGGTGCAAAAAGCTTCAACCCAAAAGGAGTGAGGAAGATGGGCAGTAAGGAGCAAAGTGCGCCCTATGTCAGCAATATGGCGATGTTTGCGCTTTGCTAGGCCATTTTGTTGGGGAGGGGGGGGGGGGGGGGTTATGTGGACAGGTAAAACGGTGAATGATGCCTTTGGAAGCACAAAATTGTTTAAAAAGGCTATTGTCAAATTCTTTGCCCCCATCACTTTGAAATTGTTTGACGGGCAACGAAAACTAAGTTTCAACATAAGACACAAAAGTAGAAAAATGATGAAACACTTCCGATTTAAGTCTCATGGGGAAAATCCATGAGAAACGAGTAAAATCATCAGTAAAAAGAACATAATAACGGAAACCTGAAATTGAAGCAACAGGAGACATCCAAACATCAGAATGTATTAATTGAAACAATGTTCATGAGAGGAAAAAGGAGAGACAAACTGATTTGGCTAAGGCACAATGGCTACAAGAATTATGAGATAATTTAAAATGAGAACCTAACAAGGACTTAGAGATTAAGGTGCTAAGCACTTTATT
The DNA here is from genome assembly GCA_020226455.1 of Prunus salicina. Taxonomy (NCBI): domain Eukaryota; kingdom Viridiplantae; phylum Streptophyta; class Magnoliopsida; order Rosales; family Rosaceae; genus Prunus; species Prunus salicina. The sequence continues at coordinate 3,790,312 of CM035345.1, read as the reverse complement.
GGATGGATGACCCAACCGGCAATCCCAAAGAGACGATGAGACGGTGGAGGAAAAAGCTAACTTTGAAGGAGACACGAACTTGGATGCAGGTAAGACCGGATAAAGGCCATCACTACAGCGCCCCTGAAAGAGAGTAACGCCTGTGTGTAAGTGACAAATAATATATCCCCAAGAAACGAAAGTAAAGCTAACAGGATAATCGTGGGTGAATTGAGCAATAGAAAGAAGATTTTTGTAAATGGAGGGAACAAGAAGAACATCAGATAAATGAAAGCCAAAAGAGCCAGAGGAAAATTTGACATTACTAGAATGAGTAATGGGAAGGGAGGCACCGTTACCAATGAGAACCTGATCATAAGTGGTGGAGACATTTGTGAGGGTGCGAGCGTCATTAGTCATGTGATTGGTGGCACCGGAGTCTAAGTACCAATTAGGATCAGAGGGTTGAGAGATGTGAATCCAGCAAAAGGAGGCGAGAAGGTAGCATCACTGCTAGACATGGGGCACCGAGCAACAATATGGCCAAATTGTTGGCAAGACCAACATTGAAGAGGAAGCGAGGTTGGAGGAGGCCCTAAGACGTTAGAGCTGGGCTGGGAGGGACGGTATGGTCGCTGATGGGATTGATTGGAGCCTAGAAAAGAGGCATGAGTGGACCTACTAGAGGAGGGGCCGAAGTGAGGAGACTGGGAACTATGGCGGGTGCCACAGGGGCCACATGGATGGCTGGAACGGTGAGACTGGGGTTGAGCAGAGTAAAATGATTGTGGCGTTGGTTGAAGAGCCATAAGAGCGGTGAGAGATTGTTGGGCTTTAAAGGCGAGGAGACGAGCACGGAGATCAGCAAAAGTGGGTAGTGGGGGAAATTGCATAATAGCGGTGACAAGCATGGCTTAGTCGGGGCCCAGGCCACGAATCACATAGCTGACCAAATCATCAGAGGAAACTGGGGCACGTATGGCTGCCAGTGGATCAAATAAGCTCTTGGCAAGAGCAAGATATTCAGAAATTGTCTTAGTCTCTTTGGTGATGGAGAGAAGTTGAAACTTGAGATAGGTGGTATTAGCAAGAGATTGTTGAGAAAAGTTTTGACGAAGACAGTCCCAGACTCCTTGTGAAGTGGTGAGACCAACAATTTGAGCAAGGACTGGCTCGGTGAGAGTGGAACGAAGAATACTAATAAGAGATTAATCGGTTTGATACCAGGTAAGATATTCCGGGTTGGGAACGGGGACCAAGGGGTCCAGAGTAGCATCAACAACTTTGTCTTTGGTGAGGGTGAGAATAGCAGAGAGGCATGGGTGAGAACCATCGATGAATTGCCAAATTTTTTGGCCAATAAGATAAGGTTGGACTTGACTTTCCCAGAAAAGGTAATTGGTTTCCGAGAGTTTGGTGGAGATAAGAGTAGAGAAATTGGGGAAGGAGAGAACACCAGCCGAGGACGAGAAGGAGGAGGAGGAGGAGGAGGCCATTGAAGGGAAGGGAAGTAAAAAATTTTTTTAAAGAAAAATGGTGGCTCTAGATACCATGTAGAAACAGATTCTTTTCATATCTCAAACAGATTTTTTAAAGAAAAATGGTGGCTCCAAGCAGATGTTGTATTATTTAACAGCAACCACAGCATGCACGTGAATGCTGTAGACATAAAATGGTATTTCGCAACACTTTACACCGCGTTATGCTCAGAGAATAAAATATTGATAATTTTGCCAATATTTCGGCGAAATTATCGTTTTTAGGGGCAGCGATATTTTAGTATGTTTCCATTTATTTATCGTCAATTTATCGATAATTTCCTCGATAATTTCGGTACCAATATTTTCATTCAAATGGCAGCTGCAAATGGTCAACATATCATGATATTATCGATAATATCGCGATATGAACTTTCAAAAATGAAATAATTCGCTTGAACGTTGCACATAGGGGTTCGAACCCCTCCCAGCTTCCAACTTCTAATTGATATTTTTAGAAACATCAGTGGAACCAATCGATGAGTCCATACAAGGAAAACCAAATATGAAGTTATGAACCTTAAAAGATAAATAAATAAAAAACTATCCAGCAAAACATATCTGAACCTCAACTGAGCTTTAAATTTGCATGAAAAATCAGATTCCATATTCGAACAATAAAAAAATCAGATTCAAGAACTTAACCCAAGATATTCAAGAACCTAGATCTGCAAAGAAAGAGATATAGAGGGAGAGATAGAAACATAGAACCAAGAGAAAAAAAAAAATCAGAGTACTAGAAAATCAAAGAAAGAGAGGAAGAAAAAAGAAAAGAGAAAGAATAAGAGAGAAAAAGAAAACGAAGAAGAAATGAGAGGAGAGAAAGAAATGGGAGGAATGAGAGCTTAGAGCTCCAAAACCACGGTTTTTTCATGGTGGGCTCTCACACCTCTCTTGTGATGATGACTGCCCCAAGTGCCAGAACAAAAAAACTCAGAGGAAAAGAGGTGGAAACGGAAAGAATGAGAGAAAGAAAGACAGAGTGAAGTGAGAAAAAGAAAAGAAAGAAATGAATAAAGTGACTGACGTTGATGGATGAGATTAGATAGATAGGGTTAGGATATTAGTATTTTAGTATAGTTTGTTTGGCTTGGGATATTATTAGTATGGCTTGTTGGGCTTGTTGGCTAGTTGGACTTAGGATATTTAGTATTTAATATATATATAAATAATATATATTTTATATTTTAAAAATTAACTTAGTCGGTCCGGTTCGAATTGGACCGGTTCTATAAGGTAGAAAACCAGAACTGGAACCGGTATGAACCGATTCGGTTCAGATTTGTCTTGGTTTTGACTTTTTTGGTCAACACGGTTTTTTTCGGATTGATTTGGTTCGGTTTTGCGGTTTTACGGTTCCAATGCCCACCCCTACTTTGTGATTAGTATCTATCGAATCTGGTATTTATAACTCGTCCATGCTGTTTCTCAAAACATAAAATAATTACTTATTGTTCTATATTGTTGATCAAATATTTAATTACTTAATATACTTTATTTCTTTCCTATTTAATCCATTTAATGTTATTGCTTATTTTATTATTCATTATAAGTACTTACATTACTAAATTCCCCTTCAAATTGTTGCTTAATTACTTAAATCTCTATAATCATTTTATTTATTTCCTATTTAATTCTTCTTTGGATAACTTTATTTATGTTCTTAGTTAATTTTCAATTCACTATTATTTTTTAAGCATGGTAAAGTGCTTAATTTTCATGACAAATCAAGTTGGTTTACATCTTTAATTATTTTTCAAATTTTGATAAATAATAAATATAAGAACGTGTACCATGTCATGATGTCTAGTGAATAACGTGAAATAAAGTTACTTATGTATCTTACCATGCAACTTATAAAGTGTAAAATATTGTAGTAAAAATGATAAATAAATTACTAGAGGGTGTTTAATTTTCTTTCATTAATTACTCAAACAACTTAAATATAATCAACTTAAATAACTCAAACATGCTATGCAATGCATTTCCTTCCAATCTTTTGTGTTAAAATAATAGATGATTGACTAAATAAACTTTTTACAAAGTTTCATTAAAAATTTCCATGTATTTATCACAATTTCCGTGGTTTTTATCCAATTTTTATCGATATCGATATTTTCCCGATATTTCCATCGATATTTCTGAAACCCTCAATATTTAAGACCTTGGTTGTGCTATCAACTTTTAATGACATCATATTTGCACATTTTTTTTTTAAGAAGAGAGGAAATTTATAAGACAATAAAAGCAGGGGTGGTCAAGATGGCCACAACAGACAAAACAGAAAGTGAGAAAAACTAAACATTATGAACAAAGCAAACTGCTAAGACCCCTAACCAGGAAAACCTGTATGGACTGTCTTGCCCTGAAAAGCTATTTTGCACTTTGTAATTGGACAACAGCTCTAAACTATTTACCTCTCCTCATTTTATGTAGGGGTGGGTCATTGGGTGTTGATAATTGTGAGACCAAAAATGGAGACTGTGACAGGACCCAACCCAAATTCCACTTTGGAATGTGAGCCGAATCTTGTGAGTGTCAGACGCCTGGTAGGTGCTGGGCACAATTGACTAAATTGCCCTTCTAACAAAACTGAAGTTAACCTTAAGTTTGACTTCTGACGAAAATTCGGGAGTCTCCCCTATAAATAGTCGTTTTCCCAAAATTTTCCACCTGTACAAAATGCAATTAAAATCTCCAATCGTTCAGCATGCAAAAATTTTACATTCAAGCAATCCAACAATGGAATTATACGGCCTCAAGCCTTACACAAAAATCCTAGGGCAATTTCAGAGCAATGCTAGTTGGTTTAATTTACAAGAATAATTCGATCACAAAAGAAATCCTACATAGTGAAACAGATGAAGGAAGAGTGGTGACTGCCATGTGGTGGCGCTCTGGTACACGACTACAACTAGGCGTTCGAGCTAGCTTGACCCTTTGAGGGTCCCTCTTGCGGGTTTTACGGTGCCCGAGTACCTTGGCTCGAAGATCAATTCCACCTTTAAACCCTCAAATGAAGCTTTTTGTCTCTTGAAAACCTGAGCTATGACGGCCGGAATTGGCCGGAAAAGACCACGAACAGCCACTGTTTGACGCTGCCCGATTTTAGGCTGAGTTTGGCTTGATTTTTGGCTTGATTTTTCTTAGATTTGAGGCTTGAAATTGGTATAGATGTGTACATGGGTGAAAGACGAAGAGGATGGGACAAATTTTGTGGCCATAGGCGGCCAGATGTGGCTGGAATCTTTGCCTGAGGCTGTTGTCATTGCAGCTGCCAGAACAGAGGAGAGAGAGAGAGAGAGAAAGGTTCACGTGTGGGAGGAGAGAGAGAGAGAGCTGCCAGGTTTTAAAAAAAAATCTGACTTTGAAAAAAATTACAATTGTGCCACTGAACTTCTTTTGATAGTAACTCAGCTCCGATTTGAGCCCACTACGTGTCTACGGACTCATCTTGACGTGCTCTATGCAACGGTGTAACTAAAATTCCAAAATTCCTTCCCGAACAAAAAGTCAACTTTTGACCCAATAAAATATTCCCTGGGTAAAATCGTCTTTTACTTGAATAATTTAATAATTAAAAGGCTTTTTATCTCAAATGGTCCTTAATGTTTATGATTTTATCACGAATGGTCCTTGAGGTTTTTTTGTGACACTAATAGTCCTTAACGTTAGTGCTTTTTATCACAAATGGTCCCTCCGTTAAAAATTCTGTTAAGTGTTATAAGTGGAGCCCACATGTCCAATCACATCATGACATGTGGATTAAATAAATAAAGAAATAATTTTTTATTTTATTTTATGAAAATCCATTCTGTCTCTCTCTCCCCCTCCCCTCTGCCCTCTCTCCTCCTTGTGCTCTCCCTCTCCCTCTGTTTTTTTTTTTTTGCCTTGCCTCTACAGCCTGACCACCCCATGCCCACTCACCCACTCAGCCACAACACGCTCTAACCAGCTGAGCTATTCCAGCTATTGATCATGTGTTCTAAATAAAAGTTATTTATTGAAAAAAAAGAAAAAGAAACATGAGCTCTATTAAGCAGAGCAGAGAGGAGGAAGAGAGAGTTTGAGTCCTTGGATGATAGAATGTGGAGAAAAGCTCTCACTTTGCTTCCACACAGACCCTTTTCATCAACCCCTGAAATCCCAACCCTCTACTCCTTCCTCCAACCCTCAGTCTTTGCCCTTAAGAGGGACCTACCACCCTCCCAGAAATCTCACAGTGACCTCCCAACCCCACCTCCCAAAACCATAGCCCCAGACCACATAACCACCCTAGAGACCACCCTCCACAAGTCCCTTATAACCCACAACACTGATGAGGCATGGAAGTCCTTCAAGACTCTCACAGGCAGCTCTGCCTTCCCGAGTAAGCCCCTCACTAATTCTCTCATCACCCATTTGTCCTCACTCGGGGACATTCACAACCTCAAGAGGGCTTTTGCTACGGTAGTTCATGTCGTGGAGAAAAACCTAGGATTCTTAGATTTTGAAACTGTTGGGACTTTGTTGGATGCTATGAAATGTGCCAATACTGCTGCACTTGCTTTTGCTTTGATTAAAAGTGTGTTCAAGAACAGGTTTTTCTTGCCATTTAGTGTATGGGGCAATGTTCTCATTGAAATTAGTAGGAAAAATGGTAACTTTGTTGCGTTTTTACGGGTTTTTGAAGAGAGGGAGAGGGGTGGGTTGTGGGTGAGTGGGCATGGGGTGGTCAGGCTGTAAAGGCAAGGCAAAAAAAAAAAAAAAACAGAGGGAGAGGGAGAGCACAGGGAGGAAAAAGGGGAGGGGGAGAGAGACAGAGAGAGAATGGATTTTCATAAAATAAAAAATTTATTTTTATTTATTTATTTAATCCACATGTCACGATGTGATTGGACATGTGGGCTCCACTTATTACACTTAACAGAATTTTTAACGGAAGAACCATTTGTGATAAAAAGCACTAACGTTAAGGACTATTAGTGTCACAAAAAAACCTCAAGGACCATTCGTGATAAAATCGTAAACGTTAAGGACCATTTGTGATAAAAAGCCTAATTAAAAATTAATTAAGGATCGGGTTATTACAGACTATATATTACATGGATTCATTATCACATTGCATGGTTGACAAGGAATGCAAAAATGTACTGCACATGTAAATTGATTTACTACATTGTAATGTGTGTTCGTAGGCTAAAATATTTTTCATTAACACCTTGTTGTCTTGAAACAGTGCCATCAAAACGTATAATGCACACGTAGGCAAACAATCTCGCAAAACAACATTTGGAAAAATCTATAAGGCACTCCAAAGCAACCATCCAATGTAGTATGTGATGCGTTTTATTAAGGATATAATCAGGGATCCCACCCTAGAATTTAAGAAGAAGGTAAAAGTCTAAATTTAGGATTTAATTTCTGTGTTTTTTTTTTGTAAACTATGACGATTGTAATTGGAAATTGTCGTTTGTATTACTATAACACGTCGGTTGTTGTATCTTTGAATAATCATTGTTTATATTTTGCAGTTTGAGAATAGAAAAGTGATAATATTACAATAATACATGTTTCCCTTAACATTTAATTTTAAAAGCAATTATAATGGGTAATTAAATAATCTTATGCATTTATATTTTACTTGGTCAAATTGGTTTACTGTTATTTTATTAACTTTGATCAATGACTTCCTATGTAGGCTTGTGTGCTATGAAAACCAACTCAATTTGCATGCCAAAAAGTGTGCCACCCAAAGATAATATGCTAGTGGCCAATTAAACAACTTCAACATATCCATGAAGCAATGATAATGAAGGAAGAAGTGCAACTAGCACAAGAAGAAAAGAAATGGAAAGAATGCATGAAGTGCCACACCCATGCCAAAAGAAGAAAGGAAAAGAAGTATGGGATGGAAGCAAACAAGAAGAAATTGAATTCACATGCTTGTGAGGTGTCATCCACTCAAAAGAAGCTCAAATTCAATGCCAATTCATGGGCAAGATGACGTGGGATTAGGTATTGCATTAAAATAGGAATGGTGGTGTTGGAATCCATCATGATGTTTCCCCTTCTTAGCCCTATAAATAGAGAAGTCTTCAAGCTTCAAAAGACACACCAAGTTCACAATCTTCTCTTGAGCTCTCTCTCCCTCCTCCAATTCTTCTAATTTTAATTTCTTTAGTTTTATTTTATGGGAAACTAACTCCCTAGCTAGGGAGAAAGCTTTTAATATGAGTGTGTAATTTTTATTAGTTTGGTCCAAACGTAAGCTTTAATTTGAATTTGTAGTTTTCTTTTTTTAATTAATTGATGAATGTTTGATAATCTATTTCATGGGTTCAATCATGTTTTTCTCATTGTGTAGTAAGAACTTCCATGCTTTTAAACGAGAAGAGAATTACTAAAGATTAATAGAATTTCGATGAAGATTATTTTTTAATAGTTTGTTGCCAATGGTACAAGTTATGCTTAGAATACTTCTAAAGGAAACTAATAAGAGCTTTAATTATTTTGAACAACTACAATGGAAAATATTTTGTGGATCAAATTAATAAGAGTTGCATGCTTATGTTAAAAGTGGAACCCCAACGCCTTAGTGTTTTAATCAAATAAATTTTCTTTCACTCAAATCCTATTTAAATCTACTTCTCAATCACAATTGTTGTTTTTCAGCTCTGTTATTTTCTTTACACCGCTCTCTGTGGATACGAGACTCGAACTTTCGAGCTACACTGCTATACGACACCTTCGCTTGGGTTTTGCAAAGTGGTACAAATCAATTGGGGTCGTTGCCGGGGAGCGGCTTGTCAAAGAGTATAAAGATCCCCTTGGTCGGAGGTTTGCTGGTTACGTGAAATTCTTCACATCTGGTACACTCTTTCCAAACTCATCTCATTGTCATCTAGGAAGATTTGTTGAAAAGGTTGAAATTGTTAATTTAGAACATTCTGCTTCAACTTCTTCAACTGAAACATCTAACAAATCTGAAAGCATGGCAAAAATTGTGAATAATGAACGAGAGGTTAATGCTCAGATTGTGAATAATGAAATAAGAGAAGAAGTAGTTGCACCTAGAACTTTAGAGACATTATTGCATCCTATTCGTGCACCATGCATCATGTTTCCACCTAACATGCCAAATTATGATTTCAAACCTGGAATGATTCAATTGCTACCAATTTTTCATGGTATGGAAAGTGAAAATCATTATGTGCATGTTTGGGAATTTGAAGAGACTATTGGCACTTTTTACAATGGTCAACTTGATAGGATAAATTTCATAAGGTTAAATTTTTTTTCCATTTTCTTTAAAAGAGAAAGCGAAAAGTTGGTTATATTCATTAAGGGCTAGTTGCATAGGTTCTTGGGCGGAGATGACCCAAGCATTTTTTAACAAATATTTTCCTAATCACAAGACAATTGCTCTTAAGAAAAGAATATCCAATTTCTCTCAGAAGGAAAATGAAACTTTATATCAAACTTGGGAAACTTTTAAAGAGCTTTTGAATTTGTGCCCACACCATGGCTTTGAAAACTGGCGTCTTGCTAGTCATATCTATGAGGGACTTCTCCCTCGTGATTGTCAATTTGTTGAGTCTATGTGTAATGGAAATTTTATGCAAAAAGACTCTGATGATGCCCTAGAATTTTTGGATGAAATTGCTGAAAAAGCTCATTAATGGACAGTTCCCAGCCCAGTTGAGACCACTGATCGGTCCAGAATTGCCACATCTTCTACTAATAAAGGAATTTATCAATTAAAGAAGAAGATGATTGGAAATTAAAATTTGAGGTTTTGACTAAAGAGATAGCTGCTTTAAAAATGGAAAAATCAAATTTGCCTCAAACTATTTATCAAGCTGATATTAATCAAGTATGTGATTCTTGTTATGAGATTGGTCATACTGTTAAAAATTGCCCAATTTTTCACAAAATCAAAGGTTATGAGGAGCGTGTGCTACTGTTGGAAACTTTAAACAACAATATTCTCCTTTTTCCAACAGTTACAATCCAGCAACAAGGAATCATCCAAATTTTCAAGTAAGTGATAGAAATTCTTTCAATCATCATTTTCTTGCAACTAATGCATTTAATTCTAGACCTTCTTTCAGCGATACTCTTCAAGCATTTATGCAGGAACAACAGAAGCAAAATCAAAGGTATGATACCTTGTTTGGTCAATTGGTTGAAGAAAATAAAGAAATTAAAATCCAAATTTCTAAATTGACAAATTCTTTTGCAATAAATGAAAAAGGAAAATTTCCTTCTCAAACTCAACCAAATCCAAAGAATGTTAATTCGTGTGAAACCTCAATTGAACATGCTAAGTCTATCATTACTCTTAGAAGTGGTAAAATAATTGATAACACACCTTCACCAAAGGAAGTTGAAAAATCTAGGAATAATGATGAACTCAACAAGTCCAAATTGAGTGAATAAAATGAATATCATTTTCCTGCTCATTTTCCTCAAGCTTTAAATCCTCCAAAGAAATTGAATCAAAATTCTAAAATTCTAGATGTCTTTAAAGAAGTTAAAGTTAATATTCCTCTGTTAGATGCTATTAAACAGATCCATTCTTATGCTAAATTTTTAAAAGACTGTGCACATTTAAAAGAAAGCATCAGGTGAAGAAAACTGCATTTTGACCGAACATGTGAGTGCATTGTTGCAGCATAAGGTGCCTCCCAAATACAAAGATCCAGGAAGTCGCACTCTTTCATGTGTAATTGGAAAAAATTACATAAATTGTGCTTTGCTTGATTTGGGGCTAGTGTAAATTTATTGCCATATTCAGTATATTTGCAGTTAGGTCTTGGTGAATTGAAGCCCACAACAATGAAGTTACAACTTGCTGATTGTTTTGTACGAATGCCGAGAGGGGTAATTAAGGATGTATTAGTCCAAGTGGACAAATTTTACTACCGTGTTGACTTTGTTGTTTTGGATACACAACTTGTTTTGCATTCTGAAAATGAAATTCCTATCATTTTAAGACGTCCCTTCCTTGTTACATGTGACGCACACATTAGCTGCAAAAGTGGGGTAATGAAACTCAGTTTTGGTAACATGACATTGGAAATTAACATTTTTAATGTTTTTAGGCGACCTTATGAAGATGATGAATGTGCAGTGGTGAACTTGATTGAAGTTCTGGTTCAGGATCAATTTGAGAAGACTAGTATTTCTGAACCTTTAGAGGCTCTTTTATTGAATTCTAAAGAATCTGAATTACTTGAGGATCCATAAATTGCTGATCTTAATTCGTTGTTAAATTCCTTGTAGGATGATAAATGGAGGCCAAGGTTTGAGGAAATTCCACCTCGGAAGGAAAAGACATTGCCATCAAATGTGGAAGTTCCTAAGCTAGAATTGAATCATTTACCCACGGGACTTAAATATACATTCTTGGGGTCCAACAACACTTTTCCAGTGGTAATATCTTTTGAACTTGACTCTTTGCAAGAAGGTAAGTTACTTAATGTGTTGAATTCTCACAGATCTGCCATTAGCTGGACTCTTGCTGACATTAAGGGAATTAGTCCTCTTGTTTGTACTCATAAAATATTTTTAGAGGACAAAGCCAAATCATCTAGGGAGGCACAACGTAGGTTAAACCCAATCGTGAAAGATGTTGTTAAAATAGAGGTGTTGAAATTAATATATGCAAATATTATTTATTCCATCTCTGATAGTAAATGGGTAAGTTCACTCAAGTTGTACCTAAGAAATCTGCATAACTGTGGTTGAAAATGATAAGAATGAATTGATACCTACTAGAGTTGTTTCAAGTTGGCTCATGTGCATTGATTATAGAAAGCTAAATTATGCATTTCCCTTTGCCTTTTATCCATCAAATCTTAGAAAGGGTAGCCGGTCATGAATTTTATTGCTTCTTAGATGGATACTCAGGTTATTATCAAATTGAAATTGCCATTGAAGATCAAGAAAAAACTACTTTTACATGTCCTTTTGGTACTTTTGCTTTTCGTAGAACCTTTTAGACTATGTAATGCTCCTGCTACTTTTCAAAGATGCATGATCACTATTTTCAGTGATATAGTTAAGAAATTTCTTGAAGTTTTAATGGATGATATTTCTGTTTTTGGTGATTCCTTTGATAATTGCTTAAGTAATTTGGAAAAAATATTGGTTTGATGCCAGGAGAAAAGCTTTGTTTTGAATTGGGAGAAATGTCATTTTATGGTTTCTTCTGGATTTGTTCTTGGCCATATTGTTTCATCCAAAGGAATTGAAGTGGATAAAGCTAAAATTGAGTTGATTTCAAAATTGCCAGTTCCAAAAACTGTTAAAGATGTCAGATCATTTTTAGGTCATGCTGGTTTTTATAGGAGATTTATTCAGAATTTTAGTGCAATATCTAGACCCTTATGTAATCTCCTATTAAAAGATAGTAAATTTCAGTGGTCTGATTCATGTCAAAAGGCTTTTGAGAAATTAATTGAAATGCTCACATTTGCTCCAATTATGCAACCACCTGACTAGACTTCACCTTTTGAAATTATGTATGATGCCAGTGATTATGCGGTTGGGGCTGTGTTAGGGCAAAGAAAGGATAAGAAGCCACATGTCATCCATTATGCAAGCAAAACCTTGAACAATGCTCAGATAAATTATTCTACAACTGAAAAGGAACTCCTTGCCGTGGTATTTGCTTTGGATAAGTTTCGTGCTTATATAGTTGGATCACCTATTGTTATTTTCACAGACCATGCAGCTTTAAAGTACTTTTTTGAAAAGAAGTATGGATCCTACTACTTCATTTGAAATCACAATCAAAGACAAAAAGGGAGTAGAAAATGTAGTGGCTGATCATTTGTCTAGATTGAGTTTTGAGGATTCCATTGGAACATTGCCAATTAATGATTCTTTTCCAGATGAGCAATTATTTGCTATTTCAGAATTACTTTGGTTTGCTAACATTGTAGGTCAAAAACGTGTTTAAAGTTTTGAAAATATGAAAAACCAAATCAAAACATGCTTTTCCAGATTCTTTAATATTCTTGATATTTTAGAAAAACATGTTTAATCCATCTTCAAAATTTAAACATAACCAAAAAACTCATCACAGCATAAACATATATGAAATCATAGTAGGCATGCTTGAACAACAATTTCAGTGTGTATATATAACCATGTGCTCTGATACCAACTGTTAGATTTCTTTAATACATGTTCAAGATTTTTCACACAATTTGAAATACGTAAAAGCATAAAGGCATACCTAGAGCCATCTTCCTTGAGTACACGACCTCTGAGCTCATCTAATCCGTAGGTATATTAGCTATGGTTTGAAAAAAGTATATTATCCAAATATTATGTGAGAAACTTATTCTAGGATTATCCAGATTCTGAACTCATACACAACCTCATTTAAATTTAATCTAAAGGATTATCTAAATATTATATTAGCTATGGTTTGAAAAACTTATTTTTCACACAAATATTATGTGAGAAGTGTTTTAATTTGAAAGGGATAAGTTTTACAGTACCGGGTGCAAAAGACTTGTGTTCATCCACCCGGGTTTAGAAAAATTTACTTTGAAAGATCTATTTTCTTTTACTTTTTAAATTTAACCTAACAAAAAAAAAAGTTCAAAACTAAATACCCAAAATGTCGTGTTCCTCCCATCGCTGCCGCCACAGCACCACAGTTCTCAATATTTCCATTTTGGCTGGAGGAGGGCAGTGAAACAGCCATGGAAATTTTTTTTTTTCTTCAAAAACATTTCTCACATGATTTGTTTTTCAATTAAAACACTTCTCACATAATATTTGCTATGGTTTGAAATCAGCTGGGGTATTTGGGGAAGGAGGTTGGGAGAAGGTGGTGTGGTGGCATGGTTCGTATCTCTCTCCATAGCCATGGATAAGGGTAATGGGTCTAGGGAGAGAAGGGGCAACATTGCTACAACTGGATAGTCTATGACATCTTGTGTACTGCTGCTCCTTTTGTAGACCTATCTACTTCCGTGTAACTGTATAATTGTGATTCATTGTAAAACCTTAACCCATAGACAAATATCCCAAATTTGTTTATTGTAAAACACTTCTCGCATAATATTTGCTACGGTGTTTGCAAAACAAATATACTTGAAAATAAAAAACTTACGAATTTCAAAAAAACTAGCACACCTGTCCAGTTGTTTTTTTTGTCAATGAGAACAACCCAATTTTAATAATCTACAAATTCTTCCTCTGTAATCGATGGGAGGAAGAAGAACACATTCAGAGATTTTGGGTACACCGGAGTTGGAGGTGCTGTGGCGGAGCGATGAGAGAAAGGCAGCGATGGAAGGAAGAACACGTTCAGAGATTTTGGATTTTTAGTTTTTAACGTTTTTTTGTTAAGTTAAATTTAAAAGGTAAAAGAATATAGATATTTTAAAGTAAATTTTTCTGAACCCTTGAATTAAATTTAAGGGTGAGTGACCACAAGTCTCTTGGACTATGGGGTCCAAGATAACAGGACTGTAAATTTTATTTGACATGAAGACATTTGTAGATACACTATTTGACATGAAGAGCACAACTATGAATCTAAATCTATATATTCAATAAGGAGGACAACAAAATTACAATAAAAGTGTATATTCTTCCACCAATCTCCTGTCTCAGCCATCTTTCATATATAGCCACGGATCATCATCAGGCCTTTTCTTGTGCTTTTTCCCCAAATTTAATTCAAAAACAGTTGCACCCACAAGATCATGTTAATTTCAGTGGGGGCTTTGGTAAGAACAAAAGAGTAACCCAACAAAGAGATGGTTTTGTTTTCTACCCTTATATATCATGCTATATACAAATGTAACTTAATGTTGATGCATACGTATACTTGGCTCAACCTTTAGGAAGTGTATTTGGAGAGCTTGTATGTATAACATGCAAAGTGAAATGTGATAATGAAGCTTTATCATTAATTCTTGCAATTACGAGTGCTCTTATTTGGTGCTATGCATTTATGATTGGGTCTAATTTATAGCTTTGTGGTCTGACCTTCCATTTTTTTAAAATGCTTTGTGGAGTCCAATAACAAAATATTATAAAGTAGCTATTTGTTTTGACTATTAGTTTTTTTTTTTTTTTTTTTCCATTTGGTTCCTCACTTACTAATATGTTTATTTTTTCCCATACTTTGCAGTGCAGTTTCTAATTTGATTATATGATTTTATTGGTTTGGTTGTTTCTTACTAGTTGTTGGCATTACTTTTTTTGTTTTCAGTTGCTGATTTGATTGGTTTAGGTTTCTTTTTACTAGCTGCGGTCATGTAGTTTTTGATTTTTTAGTTATTTTGGGATGTGGCTTACTAGGTGCTGCATTGCAGTTTCTAATTTGATTATATGATTTTATTTGTTTTGGCTGTTTTGGTTTTCAGCTTTTGTTTTTGTTTGCAATTTCTGTTTTTATTTATAGTTTTTGTTTTTGTTTACATTATTGATATCTACATTATTTTGTTTTGTATAACTCTGGAGCTAAGCATGAGGGATTTGGTACAAATTTTGCATGTATCGATGTTAAAATAAATTTTGCATGTATTGATGTTATTTATCTATTCTCACACATTTGCAACCATCATGTAGAAGGTATATGAACAACAGAAAGAGTTGATTTTACTTGGAGAGAGGGTGTCTTGCAGCTTTTGCTTTTGATCTTAATGTAAACCATCCATATAAACCGTTGGTTGAGGCAATAAAGAAATTCATAGTAGCTCAAAATGCCCTTGCTCAAGTTGCACGGAATTTTGTCAATGACGGGTATGGTTATCTTAGTTCATATATCTTGCTTGTTCTTCTTGGCCTTTCTTCAGTTTCTTCTTGAACTTGGAATGTGGCATGCAGACTTACTATGCATTTGTCTTGATTTGGAAATGGTTGATGCCATCACTGTCATATGATATTTTGGAATACCATTTAAGCTTAGTTCAGTGAAATTTTATAGGGAGCTTTAGCTTTAAAACACAATATAGTTTACTAATTTGGAAGATATGAATACAATTTCATCTAATTAGCATAAGACCAAAGACCAAAATGTAATACCAAATTTTACAAAAATATCATTAAAAAAATATCAAAATTATACACAATGCCATTTCTTTCAAGGCAAGCATACTATGCCACGTGTCCACATACAACCAACTGCCACAACCGGCCAGCCACCCGTCGGCCACCGCTTGCCACCGGCCGCCGCCGACCACCTCCACCAACCACCTGTCGCAGCCGGACGCTTGCTCTGCCGGCCAGTAATGGCCGGCCACCCATTGTCACCTGTCGCCACGGCCCATCGCCGGCCTGCCACCGTCTATGGGGACCAACTCTGTTGCCCTTTATTCACCTTTAAAAAAAAAAAAAAAAAATTGTGTCATTGAAGGGACTCGAACCTTGACCTATACATTACTATTAGCAAAAATTACCAATTCAACGAAGTAAAATTCAATGTGACTATTCAAAAATTTACACAAACACAAGCAAATAAAAAGAATTAACAACTACGCAGATCAGATCACAACAGCATTGCAGAATCTAGAGCAAGAAAAAACGACCTTAACGAAGAAGAAATTGCATAAACATAAATACCTCAAAATCAATACAATTCACCGCTCGCCGAAGAACGACCTTAACGCGAGAGAGCTACGACAAAGAAGGAAGAACCTGACAGAGAAAACTGACCTTCTCTGCTCTCCGGAATCAGCCCCTCCATTGGAACTGGCCACCACCAATGACGCGCCGTATGGATTCACAGCCACTTTGTCGTTGCCTGAAAACAAGTCTACCTCCGAAGTCGATCCCAGATGAGCCCTGCCAGAGGTTCTTGCTGCGGCCAAGCTCAGGCTTTACTTCGGGGCAGACTCATCTGATGTTGTAGAGAGAGAGAGAGATCTGATTTTGTGCTTTTAAACAAAAAGGGTAAAATTGTATTTTTATCAAAACCCAATGAATCTAGGCCTCCTCTTCGGCCAAATATAAAACAAAATTGGATTCCCATGTATCAAAACCCAAACAGAATTACTATATGCCTCAAATCCTAATTTGTAAGGATTTTTAGGTCTAATACCTAATTTTCTTAATTTTATACAGGTTCTGCATTATAGTTTTGCATAAACTACATTGCAGTTTTGGTAATTACAATTGGATTTTTGCTCTTTCCTTGGCCTTCAACCTCACCAATTTAAAGAGTAGAGGCTACCCAGATGAGGAATTGGGTGGGCAAGAAAAGATGGAAATTGCAATGCAAAAAACGGAAACTTCATTGCAGAAAAACGGAACTTGCAATGTAGAGAACGGAACGTGAATAACCTATTTTACATTCTAGGTGGTCTTCAGTCTGATTCCCCCTCTCCTAACATGTCTTGAATAAAAAAAAACATATTGTTTTATTTTGTTTAACTCTAGAGCTGAGCATTTTTGCCCAGACTTAGCATTGCAGTTTCCATTTTTGTATTGCAGTTTCTGTTTATGCATTGCAGTTTTCGTTTCTGCATTGCAATTTCTGCTTCTACATTGTAGTTTTCGTTTCTGCATCGCAGTTTCCATTTTAGTACTTTCATCTTGGTTCCTCCATTTTGCTTCTATAAAATTAATTTTTGTTTTTGTTCTGTTTTTGTTTTTGTTTTACATAATTGATATCTACATTGTATTTTTGTTGCAATTTATCGCTTTTATTTGTAGTTTTTGTGTGAATATGTGGTGAAATGATTTTTTTTTTAAAAACCGTTGACTGTTTATATAAATATTGTATAATTGAATAAATATTACAAAATCAAGTTTGGTGTAGTGGTTTGTGAGTGAGCCCTTCTCCTTTGTGGGTCAAGATTTGAGTCCCTTCAATGACACAAAATCTTTTTTTTATTTTTTTTATTTTTAAAGGTGAATAAGGGCAACGGAGTTGGTCCCTCGTAGACGGTGGCAGGCCAGTGATGGGCCGTGACGGCCGTTGACGGGGGTTGGCCGGCCATCACTTGCCGACGACGCTGGCGTCTGGCGAAGGTGGCCGGTGGAGGTGGCTAGCGGAGCTGGCGTCCGGTGGTGGTAGGTGGCCGTCGGTGGCTAGTGGTCAGAGGTGGCCGGCGGCGGTTGGTGTTAGGTGGTGGCCGGTGGGTGGATGGTCGGCTGTGGCGGTTGGCTGTATGTGGACATGTGGCATAGTATGCTTGCCTTGGAAGAAATGGCATTGTGTGTAATTTTGATATTTTTTTAATGATATTTTTGTAAAATTAGGCACTACATTTTGGTCTTTGGCCTTATGCTAACTAGATGAAATTGTATTCCTATCTTCCAAATTAGTAAACTATATTGTGTTTTAAAACGAAAGCTCCCAATAATTTTTTACTATTTAATTTACTTGGGTTCATGAAAAGCAATTTGTGGTAAGAGTTCACTTGCGATTTGCTTTAAATGTGGTTTATTTAGTGGAGAATAGTTAATAAAATACAAAATGGAAAAAATATGAATAACATATGTACCTGTTTTATTCGCTAAAATTTTGGAAAAATAGAAATGAAAGTTCGACCACTATATAATATTTAAATATAATATATTTAAATTTGGTAATATATATATATATATATTATTTTTATTCAATAATATGTCAAAATTTTAATATGTGAATTTTATCTGTATTATTGAAAATTTTGTAAAAAACACGTGTATTAAATGTGAAGAATACATATGTACATGTTCTTGATTTGGGTTCCATTGATGAATTCTTGATATAAGTTCTAATGGGCATTTTTTTATTTGTGTTCTAATGGTAAATTTTTTATTTCGGTTCTAATTATGAATTCTTGATATAAGTTCTAATGGCCAATCCTTGATTTGATCAAAATCTGATCCTACACTTTTCTGCACTCCACAGAGTTTGTTTATTGATCGGTGCATAATTACATATCATTTTGTACCCTTCTAACTTATGATTTGGTTATGTTTTTGAGTTAAACTTGTGCTTTTAATAAGGTTTGTGTTTGTTTCAGTATAATAAGCTTGAGACTCATTTAATGCATTTTGGAGACAAATTAGCCCAAAAAGGTGTCTGCAGATCATTCAAATTCACGGATTAACCTGTACTTGCTCAAGAAGAACCAGATAATGAGCTATACATCATTGGAAAGATACGGAAGTCTAGTTTCCGTAGCATTTTACGGTTCATGATTCTGAGTATTCTAGAGGAAGTTATCAATAATTTAGTAGCTCAAGGTCAAAATTCGGCAGCATCTGCGTTACTGGGCCACAAATGACATTTGAAGGTCTTTCCGATTTTTCCTTGAGTTGGGCTGCATATGCTTGGAAAGATAAGACAAAGGGCTTGAAGATCCATATTTTTCCAGATTTTTTCGGAGCAAATACCAAGCCCAAAACCTGCCCACAAGCTGACTGCAATGCAATGTCATTGGATCCTCTTTTGAGCATTGGATCCTCTTTTGAGCATTGGATCATCTTTTGAGCCTTGGATCCTCTTTTGAGCCTTACATGTTGAGCAATTAAGAGAGCCTTGGATCCTCTCAAACACTAAGTTTAAAGAAAGAAAAATTGTTTTCAAATGTAATGGTGTGTTAGGTGAAGTTGATGAAGTGAGTGGAAAGCAATATTTAATTTAGATTTTCAACTTCCTTAGGCCTATAAATAGTGAGGTTTCCCAAGCTTGTAAACACACCCCAAGGGGGGGAGCTCTCAAACATTTCTCTAGAGCTCCCCTCCCTTCTCTCCCTCAAATTCTCTTAGTTTTCCTTTCTAGTTCTCAATTGTTGTAATAAAATCATTTTGCTAAATGTTTCTGAGTTCTTCTTAACTTTTCATTGTAATGTAAATTCTTTTCTTTAGCAATTCAAGTTTGAGTAGTTTCCAAGTTTCAATTATGGTTTTTGTTCTTATTCATTATGCTTATAAGTTAATATGCTAGTTTGAATGATTGATCACCATTAAGACTTGCATGTTAGCTATCTTGGTTTGAATTAAGAGTAGACACCATGCTTTAATTCGAATTGAACTATGAATAGGAAGAGTATGTATGGACATTCGACAACAGGGATTAGATACATACTTGGTTGTTTAAAATGTTCTTCTATGCTTAATGGGTTCCTAATGCTTAATTTAGGTTAGACAACAAATGATCAAGTTAGGGAATTAGGAACACAAGGTTAGGACCAGACACCATGGCTTAATCATAATTTAGCTAGAATCAATCCGTTAATCTAAATTGAACTTGGGAACTTATTCGCTTGAGTTAATTCTTTTCTTTCTTTCTTGTTTGATTTATTTTCTTTCTTTTTTTCATTTCTGTTTTGTACAGGGAATTGAATTAAATCAATCTATCATCAATCCTCGTGGGATCGACCTCGCACTTACATACGCTAAACTACCAACGGCTCGTGCACTTGCGAGTATCACAAGTTGAGGATGCAGCTGAATCTATTTTGGTACAGCTGAATCGACGCAACATTTATTCAAATTCTCTAACAAGCTGTGCACATATAGAGATACTATACACTCATTTAATCAATGGAAACATTCGAAATATTCCTAGTTTTATAATGTTCTTAGAAGCATAGATGAATCAAATTCTGGTTTTTTTCCTTCTTGAAATCAATTAGGAGCAAGGATTTTGAACACATACGTCAACAACAAAAAAGAAAAGCAATTGCTGTTATTGGTAGAAAAAGAAAAATCTAGCTAATGAGCTATTCATTTGATTTCTCAATTGTTCTTGTGGTTGTAGTGAAACCATACTAGAATTGTAGTCTCATTTTTTCCGTTTCGTTTTTTTTTTTCTTGCATTGCAGGTTTTTAATGGAGTAATCTTGTTCGTTTATGTCAGTCTCGAAGTTGGACCATCTGCTGTACTTTGGATTTAACATCTTTGGTGGTGTTTGTTTTGCTGTCATGGCACTTCTCATTCAAGTGATCATGTTTGTAGTACTTTTTGGGTTGGATATAAACTTTTATGTTTAGATGATAGTTCTTGGGGCCAACTTGTGCAATTCATTGAAGTTAATAATCAATTTATGGACCACCTGCTCTCAAGCAATTCTATGTGAAAAAGCTATTTTAATACAAGGCCAACCTCTTTATCTCAAAGCTGGTTCCATTTAATATATGACGGTTTATACCATTCAGTTTTATTTTTCATTAATGTTCTCCAAAATGATCATACCATTCACATTGCAGAATTTCTCATTGCTAAACAGTTATAGGTACTGTTTTCCATTCTATATGTTTTTTCTCTATTGAATTGAATATTCCTTTTGGCCGTTGTGCTTTGCTTGTTTCTGCACGAAGGAGGTGTGGCCGTGAAAGGAAGTTAACAATCTTATAATATACACATTGTGAAACTTAACTTGCTTCCAATTTTAGTGAGCAGGTTGCAGCAACCTGTAATGCCTCCAATTTTTTATTTTTTCAAGTTTGTGCTAAGTCTAATATTCTTTTGCGGGTTCTCATGAAACTAACTCATTGACAATGGGAAAAACTCAACCTCTTCACAGCAGTCTAGAAACATTTGAATACATAATTACGAACAATTTATTGACACTTGAAAATTGGGTTTCATTTTACATGTACATGATGAAAAAAAACCTAAACACTTCCTTGTAGTGGAAGGAACAATATCCGAATTTGACCAAAAAAGAACACACATCTTGTGTTGTTGCAGACACCTTACTAGCCATGTCCTTGCTCCTTCGAAGCTCTTCTTCTACAGAAATTTGCCACAACCATACGCGCATTTCAAATCAAAACATTCTGATTCAAATATGGGAGAGAAAACACAGGGAAACTGCCACACTATGAACTGAATTAAGTTTTCATTACTAAGATAAAATAAACGTGATAATATCGAGTTCATTACAAAGGAAAAAAGTACAAACACAATCTTTTCATGTGAACTAATATGCCATTATTAGCTTCCATAGTTGAACAAGAAGTGAGCAAATCTGTTTAACCATAGAACATGCACAGATACACTTTAATCACAAAACATGGACATATATATGACATTCTGTTTTTTCTCTTCAAATACCAATTAAGAGTAGATAAAAAATATATTATACGTATGAAATTCTGTTTTCTTGTCTTTGTTTTTTCCTTAATCCAAAAGACTAGATTAAGAAAAGAAAAAAGAGAGACAAAAACCTACTCTACTGCAAATATATTATGTAAGTGAAGGCTAATAGGTTTGGCTTCCAATTGTCTGTAAACCAAATTTCACATCTTAAGGAACACAAAACTAAATATTCTATGAGGCATACAACCCATACACTATTTAATATTAGAATATGAAATTGTCCCTGTATTTTTTTTTTTCTCTTCATGCCTGTTAGAACTCAATTCAATTGTCATAACAACAACAATGAGTGAATAATGAAAATTTTACAAACTCATTCTCTGAGTAGTGAGCAGAAAATTGTAGGATCAGATTTTGATCAAATCAAGAATTGCCCATTAGAACTTATATTAAGAATTCATCATTAGAACCTAAATCAAGAATTTACCATTAGAACACAAATTAAAAATTGCCCATTAGAACTTATATCAAGAATTCATCAATGGAACCCAAATCAAGAACTACCCATTAGAACCTATATCCAGACGTCATCATTATAACCGAAATAAAGAATTACCCATTAGAACTCAAATCAAAACTTATCACAGAAGCCCCAAATCAATAACCTATGGCTCAAATTTTGAAACAACCCCACCTAGGAATAACCCATTGTCATTCACTTGAAATCAACAAACCCACAAGAAATCAGGTGTAAAACCCATAGCAGAAATTGGTCTCTCAACCTTGCCCAGAAATTGTCAAAATTAAAAACCCATCGCAGAACCGCAATTCGAAATTCACAACCCAGATTTAGAATGAAACATAAACACTACTATGGATACACCTACCTGATTGGCATAGAATTCTCGCAAACTCAACTCAAGATGGCAGCTCTTCCTTCGTCTTGGAAGGGTGGGCTCTTCGTCTTCTTCGTGCGTGCCTTATTCTTCAGCCATTGCCTGTTTTTCTGTTTCGATTGGGTGTTTTTATTTTTCGGGTCTAGGGTGTTAAAACGGGTTAAAACATTTAAAAGAATCACAATCACACAAGCTCATTAAAAGGGATCTAACGGCTGAGCACCCCATCCCTCAAATAACACTATTTGAGGGATCCCTCAACTGAAGGGGACTGTATATATATAGTCTAAATCGAGCACATCTTGATATATATATATATATATATATATATATATATAGAAATACTCAATCCTAATATGAAAAATATCAAATTCTGTTTGCCATAACAATTAGAAAGAAATATTGCAGAGCCAAGCAAGAACATACAATAAATGATACAATCAAGAATACAGATTATCAGACCAAGAAAAAATACACAACAAATGATACAATCAATCAACATTATAAGAGCGACATGGTAGTTTTGGAAATAAGCACGGATAACGGCTGACTTCGAAGCCTTCCTAGACTTTCTGCATCTTCACAAAGTTCGTAAAAACATTTTTTCCAAAATTATCTACCAAGGTCCCAGCTGAACATGTATAGAGCTACTGTCCACTTCGTTTCAGTTCAAAACCAATACATCCCTTTTGCAATTTGCTCGGTCAAAGTTTTTGAAAATTTCTGTTTTATAAACGTCAATTTCCTTGAACAGCACAATTGCGTAGATCTTGCCTGCTCAACACGCTGAACATATCATTTGTTTTTTGGTTGGGAATAAGAACTAACTGTCCGGCGAATGTCAGAAGCTCCATCGGTCTAATTGCACTTTGGCTTCAGCCATGTCTTTCTGTGCTTTCTTTCTCCTATAAAATATAGGGCAATCCCGACTGGAAGAAGATATAGCATGAGTCAAATACAAATGCATGACAGACAGACATGGCATAAGTACAGTGAATGGATGGCAAGATAGCTGTAGCACAGCCACTCCTTGCAATCCCCACAGGGGAACAATAGGAAGGTATATAAAAAAAATGCTTTTTTTTTTATCACAAATGGTCCCTGAGGTTCACAAAATTATCAGCTTTAGTCCTTCACGTTTTTTTGTGACATGGTTGGTCCTTAACCTTCATCAAACATGGTTGGTACATCAACTTGGTCCCTCCGTCAAAAATTTCGTTAAATTGATGACGTGGCACATATGTGGAGCCCACACCAATGATATAGAGCCACGTGGTTTTAAATAAAAAAAATTAATATATTTAAATTATTTTAAAACTTAAAATTCAAAAACATTACAAAAATATTTTATTTAAAATTAAAAAAAAAAACTTGTAGCATCCCTCCCCTCCCCCTCCATCTCCCCATTTCCCTCTCTACCTCTGTTCTATCTCCCATCTTCCCTCTCTCTCTCTCTCTCTCTCTTCTCTCTCTCTCTCTCTCTCTCTCTCTCTCTCTCTCTCTCTCTCTCTCTCTCTCCCTCCGTTCTATTTCTCCTGCACTCAACCCCCAACCCCCACCCACCCCCCACCTCTGGGCCTTACCCGCGACCTAATGCTCGGCCACCCTCCCTGCCTCTCGCTCCCCCCTCTTCCTCTCTCTACCTCTCTCTCTCTCTCTCTCTCTCTCTCTCTCGTTTCTTACTTTGTTTTTTTTAAAATGATTCTTTCAAATTTTGACAACATTTTTATGGATTTTAAGTTTTAAAATATATTATATTTTTTATTTAAAGCCGCGTGGCTCTATAACATTGGATTTGTGGGCTTTACATATGTGCCACGTCAGCACTTTAACAGAATTTTTTATGGAAACTCAAGGAAGGGACCAATTTGATGTACGCTTAGTAACATTAGGGGCCAACCATGTCAAAAAAAACATAAATGACCAAATTTGATAATTTCGTGAACCTGAGGTACCATTTGTGATAAAAACCATAAAAAAAAAGACTCAAACCGATGAAATTTAAATACCTTGTGCAGAGCACATCTTGATGAAGAGAGCCTTGGCACTCTTGGCACTGTGTCCATAACCGCCCAAAAAGTGTTTCTAGCTCAGACACTGCGACATTACACAATCCATTTTCATATGTTTTTTACTAAAAGAATTTAGATCCAAATATGATAGAATGCTTTTACAATTTAGCACATAATACAACTATGAAATTGATTCATACCATGAGCCACTGTTTTGCAATAGAGCTCAGCTTCTCTTCCCTTACAATGCGAGCAAAGAGTTCGATCCGCGTTGCTGATGGATTAACACAAACATTAAGAAGGTTTTGGATTCTTTATACTAGGAAATGTACATAGATCTAACATGGCACTATCCAACACTACAAAAAATTCGCACCCCTAAAACCTCAAAGATGCTAACATGATTTGTTGATTGCTTAAAGTAATGTTTTTCTTAGTATGTCCTCTTATATATGATATACTGTATCCTACATTATGCTTCAAATACAATGGGCCCTCTGAAGTTATGTGCCAGAGATGAATACGTATATCCTTGAGGATTTCTCTCATCCTCAACATTTTTCACAAACATGGTAGAACTATCCAAAAGCCCATAGAGATTATAACATCGACCCATGAGATTTTAACAAGATGTTTGTGAAAATTTATATCCTAGAAATGGATTCAAAGGTGCACAAAGATGAGACAACGATAACTCAAGTCCATTGAGTGACAATTTGGTCTATGAAACATCGAAAGGCTGTTTCGAACTTTTTTCCATCAAATTTGATGCTTTGGGAAGGGGAAAGAAAGCTAAAATTCTTTGGGGCAGTCTGATGCAGGCAGTGATCTGGAACCTTTGGCTGGAATGTAACATGAGAATCTTCGAAGATTGTAAGGGAGTGGAAGTGGTAGAGTTATGGGATAGAGTGAAGTTTTGGGCTGCCCTTTGGGCATCAACTTCCCTTGCTTTTAAGGACATATCCTATCCTACAATTATGCGCAATCTGCTGGCTGTAGTATCTTAAAGGGTTGTCTTTTGGTTGGCTGTTTTGTTTTCTGTGTTGCGTGGCCTCGTGTTTGTTTCACTGGCTATTGCTTCTTTCTTTTTGTCTGTATTCTAAATGTCCTCCGTTTTTATCCTTTCTAATTTTGAATACAAAATGTTTCTATTCAAAAAATAAAAACAAAAATAGAGATCCTTTTATGTCTAATCCTTAGGTTATGATTCTATGAAACATACATTTGAGAAAGTCAGTTGCCATGCTTTTCAGTACTCGAAGATTTTGACCATTGATTTAATCCTGGTTTAGGAAGCTTTCTAAAAGCCCTAAAATTAGGTTAATAACTTTTCCATTCTCCCACCTATGCTCACAATTTCTAAATATGGTACTCCCAATCGAATTTTAAGAAACTTCGGTAATCCCACTTAAACATGTTTCAAATCTTGTTCTTACTTATATAGAAAAAAAATCTATTTTGAAACAACTCGAGTCTCTGTCCATAACTCATGCTTTCCTGGTCTTTGCCATTCATACCAACAATCTGCTTTACGCCATACAATTTATAAATGCTTATAATGGTGAAAATTGAGGGCCAAAAAACATTTCGACCATAATTTCCATCCAAGCTAAGTTTTCTTGCTAATTAGCAATCAGCATATTACCACAGTCAATGATGTTCATGAGGAATTTAGGGTCATTTGTCTACTCAGTAGGCCTACAAATAAAAGCAGTCATTTGGAATATGAGAAAATTGGTAAAGTTGTACCTAATTAGAGCTTTG
Organism: Prunus salicina; assembly: GCA_020226455.1. Lineage (NCBI taxonomy): Eukaryota > Viridiplantae > Streptophyta > Magnoliopsida > Rosales > Rosaceae > Prunus > Prunus salicina. The sequence continues at coordinate 3,764,127 of CM035345.1, read as the reverse complement.
CAGCCAACACAAGTGAGTTGTTTCTTTGCAAATTTCATTATTCCACTGTTTGAGGGAGTAGATATTGAGATAGATCGTGTGTGACTTCCATGAAGAAGTTCCTTGCTAGCATTCTTCAAAATGGGCTCAAAAATTCTTAAAAGTGGCTGTAAAATGAAAAGTTATTTAAGCAGGCAACTAAATAAAGACCATATTAGATAATATTACAATAAAGACCATATTAGATAATATTACATATGGAAAGTGCAATGGTTTAAATTGACCTTTAATTTGCCAAATTAAACATAATAGGAGCAAACACTTACCTTGCTAATTTGATTTTCAAGGTAGTATTGAGAGTCTATGGGTATGTTATTCTCGAGCACATAGATGGGGTCCTCTGACTTCTCATATGCCTGATTATCAAATATCCATTAATATTGATAACCCATAAAGCATTTGCTGTCAAATGAAAAGAAAAAAACTCTAAAGAAAAATTACCTTGGCACCTTTTGCAGCTTTAATAATGACATAAGGTACTCGATCCCCAACATTTGGAGCAGTGGCAGCATCTCGCTGTCAATCCCATATTGAAGAAGAAATGGTAAGAGACGGAATAATTTGTTCGATAGTCCAAAAACATCAGCATTTTACTAGAAATTTCAGATGGAGAATATAAAATAGAAGGCACTTCGGTAAGATCACCATTACCAGCCTCATTAGTGCACATCATAACACACCAAAAAAGTATCACAAGGATATTATTCATTCAAGATTTACAGGACTTTGAAGTGTTCGAGGTGGCTAGGGGGACTCAGAGTAAACATGTCCAAGCTTAAGCAGAAAAGGGAATCGGTTGACATCATATATCAAACTTAAACCCTACCTAACGTGCATGCCCATCCTCAACTTGAAGAGGCAGACAAATAAAGATAGAGAGACAAACATATAGGTGCAGCCTACCCTGCACGCTGCAAACCAACGAAAAATGGAGAACTGGGATCGAATTTAGGACCTCTTACAAACCATGCTCTGATACGTGTTAAACCCACATTTTAATAAGAGTCTGACATAATCAGGGTCTGACATAATACCCTAATTTTTTATTAACATTCAAATGTCATCCTGTAACAAAAATTTGAGGCACATTCCAAAATCTACCTACAAATAGTGTAAACAAAGTTGGACAAAATTGTTGAAATTCTACATCTTACAGAGCTTGTTCACATTTTTATGTGCTGTTTCAACCTGCTAAAATGATTTGGAAATCTAGTGTTCCTCCTAAAGTTAGAGTTTTGGCATGGATCAGAGTTCATGGAAGAGCAAACACATGTGATTTGGTACAAAGAAGACCAACGTTTGTCTGCCTCACTGGTGCTTTTGTAAGGCAGAATCTAGAAGTCAATGGTTTGTAAATTGCCCATATGCTTTGGGTGCAGTGGTTAATTGGGTTATTCCTCAGTGATCCTCAAACATTCTTTGTGAAAAAGTATATGTGTTCTAGTGGTGGTAGGAAACAATTTTTTGGATTTTTCAAGTAATTTGGCTGGAGAGAGAGAACTTATAAGAATTAAAGTGCGGATGAAGAGGGAGAGCTCTTGGGATAAAGTAGGGTTCTGGTCATCCTTATGCGCTTCTCTTTCCAGGCTTTAGTGATCTCCCATTTTGTTGACCCAAACGTATAAGTGGAATCTCTCATTTTCTGTAATTTTATTTAAATTTGGGGAGCTACTCTAGGGTACTTTTTACAGTTGTCTTACAGTCAAAGGTGTAATATGGATTTGTTTTTCTATGAGTTGTATCATTTTATTGGTGGACATCTTGTTAACTAAGTCATGTACTGTGTTTTTGAGTTTCTTTAATAACATTCTCTTTCTAATAAAAATAAATAAATAAATAGAAAGTGTTCACGCTCATTCTGGGAATATCCCTATATTATTAAGAAATTACCAAACAGAATAAAGAGAAGATTAATATGGTAGAGCTTCTATTTTTTTTTCTTTTTTCTTTTTTCACACAAGGATTAGATATGATTTAGCCTTACCCTAGCCTCAAACACTGCTAATAGCTGGATACAAGAGTGAGCATCAAAGAAGGGTAATAATGTCAACAATTGCTTTACGAGAAGACTAAAACGAATATTTCAAGGGAACCAAGCTACCAAATGTAATACTATACAACTCATGGTCACTCCAAGAAACGAAAGGGTCTGATGTTTTGGAAGAGAGGGAAAAGGAGGCCTTTAGGAATCTAATGAGAAATCTTATAACATTCTATGCATATATATTGGAAGTAAAAAATGAAAAAAAATCAAGGGGGTATGTTCCCTCCTAAGCCCTGCCTATTCACGCTATATTGGCAATCTTCAGACTACCAAGTTGAGTGGCCAAAAGCCAAGAAAATCTGATGAGAAACTTTCTATGGGAATGGAGTGCTCAAGGGAAAGAATATTTTGTAACATCATAGAAAGTGTTTATTTCTTTGCCAAGGTTGTACACCATGATGTTTCCTTTGCCATTTACAATTTTCTCAATCTAACATCATAGAAAGTTTTTTTTTTCTCAGTTTAAAAAATACAAAATACACTTATCCTCTCATATCTTTCATTCATAGTACATACTACCACTAAATTATGTAATTTTAACTTGAAACATCGCCAGAACTGTTGAAATTTCAGTCAAATTCAAATTTGGATATCGAGCAAGCAAATAGAGATTGAAACAAAATCCTCAGACCGATGTAGGGGCAAAGTTAAAAGTTTAGTATATGAGAGTCTTTCTATTTTCCTATCTAATAAATGCAATTTTCTGAAGATATATTGTCTTTGAGTCTCTCTATGTCACATGATTAATGTATTAGTTTTCATAATTATGTCTTTAGAACTCTCAATGTATTAATGTGGATCTTTCCAGATTCATGTACCAATTACCCTATAAAAGGGGCTTGTCAATTTCTGCTTGTGTGTAAGGCACAGGTTGACTTAGAGTGATTCCAAGGTACCTTTGGTATGATGCTGAAGGCGGGTGCAATGCCTTAATTTTTCTAATTTCTTTACTGCACACCTTTGGTGCGAAGCCAAAGGTCAGAGTGAGTCCAGATCTCTTTATTTTGCTACTGTACTGTATCACAGCCATACACCCACAAGCAGATGGGAACCAACCCCTTTGGACTTCTGCTAAAAGCACCATTCAGTTTTGTAGTACGGCCTAATTCAAAATTATACCCAATTGAGCATGTTTACAATACCTTCTTCTTTTTTTTTTTTTTTTTTTTAAAAAAAAAAAATTATTTTAAAATCACAGTAGAAGAGATCCTTGTAACTGACTCAGTTGAATTCATCACCATATAAGTCAGCAGTTATAACTAGTATCTTGAGCCAAACAATAAAATGCTTCCACCCATAAAGACCAAAAAACCTACAAGAAGCTAAGCTATAGGAAACTGCAGGCAGCAAAAGAACATAAAGCTTAAAATAGAGAAATTCATTTCTTTTCAAGAACGGAGACAAGCATTTCTTTTACAGGAGTGGAAACAAGCATGTTAAAGTAAATCAAGTCAATATTGCATACCTTACGCATACGTTCAGCAAGTTCAACATGAGCCGCCTTTACTTCATAATCATCCCCAGTTTTTGTCAAACCCTGCAAATTTATGAATTTTAGCATGGAAGCTTTAATTTTATCGAGGGAGCACTCAATGAGTTTTTCTTAAAAAAAATTATTTTCACCAACCAAATTCATTTTTCAATTATAACTTGAATATTTAATCATAAGAAAATAGTAAATCAAAGACATCATGAGTAAGAATGGGTTGTGCCAAGCCACGCCTGGTCTTGCTATCTATTTGGGTAGGGAAATGCACTGACACGAATATAAAATCGGTCAGCATAAGCATAACACAAAGCACGAATTGCACTTTAAATGCGTCACACCGGCATGGCCTAACCTGTTTGGCACCTCTATACTTTGGGAAAAAGCCGAGGGACTAAGTGATGACAGCTAAGGCACTATTTAAGCAAAAAACATATCCAACCTTAGTGATAACCAAAAGCGATAAATCCATGCGATTCATAAGAAGATCTGAGATGGTATTCTTGACATATTGGACTGCCCCAGGAATATCTCTATCAATCAGTATTTTGTGCAGGCACTCATTTACCAGGTTTTTAACCAACAAGCAATTGTCTCTTCGTACTGTTTCAATACCTGCCAATGATAAATAATGAAATAAGTGATACATTCAACATAACACAGAAATTATAGAGGTTGAGAAATTCTAATTAACCTTTAGTGTCCATCTTGTCAAACTTGTCTGGACTTGTCCACAATAAACCAGCATATCTCTTCTTGCTAATCAGAAGATATGGATAATAAACCTTATCAAACTCGAGCTTGATAGGCTTCATGACACAGAAACAGAAAATACAGATTTAGAAAATAAACCTTACCAAAGAATGTAAAGATGAGCTAGGTTTGATGAAACTATACGGGGAAATAAGTCAAGTACAAATTAGTACTATGTCACATGTATGGAAGTACTCTCATACCTAAAGAACCAACAAAAAGCTGTGGGGTTTTACAGCTCTAGTGGAAGATAGCATTAACCGCATACCGAAGACCACAGTTTGAATTTCACCTTCCCCCTTTGACCTTCTTTTCCCCGAAAAAAAAGACAATTGATAACTAGAAGTTAACTTAATAAGGTCCAGCTCTGTCATCCCACTATTTATATTAACAAGTGTTAAAAACAATAACTTATGATGCATCAATACCTTCTTTTCTCTATAACCCTAAATCTACTAATAATTGAAACCATTTCACTAAAAGAATAGTATGTAAACGTATAGATAGTTTCAATAAACGCAACATTAATCAACACCCATTTTCTGCGGTCACCTTATTTCCTTCTGGCTTGAGAGCACTTTTTAAGATGTTCCCAAGAACTTCTGTGTGTGCATGTGTGTGAGCAGTCCATCATGTATCTCTAATTTAGCACTATAGTAATGAGCAACCAAAGACACAATACTTCAACAACAACAAAAAAAAAAAAAAATCAAGTGACATCAACTCCTACTTTTATGAAAGTTCCACTGATGTATTCAGCAGCTTCTCTCCCCAAGTTCATTGCTGCTTCAACGGTGGACACACCGAATTGCACCATAACTGAGTCTGTGTCCCCGTATATAACCTAAGGCAATAACATTGTCAACTTGCATCGGATACATATGTGTAACAATTATGAAGGATAAAGGTTCACGATAAAAAACATGTAAAAAAAATTTATACAAGTGATATAGAGGAGGGGGGGGGGGGGGGGGGGGGGGGGGGGGGGGGGGGGGCGGGCGCTGTCGCAATAAAGATTTGAACAAGGATGAATTTTCATTATGCTAGTACTTTTTTTTAACATCATATGTTCATACTGTCCAAAATAATATACAATTTTTAAGGAATTACTTGACACATGATGAAGATTAGAAGATGATGAGGCAACATTACACCGATAAAGGCCCAGAAAACCCAAAAGTACCAAAGACAATATTAGTTAACTCACAAGATATTATCCTCCTGCTACTTTCCCATACAATAAATATTTAAAGCCAAAACCCTAAGAAGATGAGCATTTGACTCTTTTTTGTTCCTGTTTTGATGAGAGCACTAGACTTGATTTCAGAACAAAAAATTAACAGAACTCATTTGAAGATTAAGTAATTTTGAGACGGCAAAGGAGGTACAAAAGGAAGAGAATCGCAGCAACATTTTGCCACCAGAAACACGTATCCTGGTATTCCGGTTATTGGAAAGCTCACTAATCAGACAGATATTATCAACTAAGATACAGATACTACTGTCGGTCTTACCCTAAAGCCTCGAAGTGGTACAAATTT